>JABCPU010000182.1:0-132225 GCA_016800925.1 Suillus spraguei
GATATTTCTACCATGGGCCCATGGTCCACTGGCCCGTATCATACAGGATATTATGCACGTTCGTTCACTCGTATAATATGGAGATAGTTCACTTAATATGTGCCCTGCCTGGGGCTCTTGTGCGATGAGCATGGCTTCTTTTATGTCACAAACCAAATGGTTGTTCCAAGAGTCGACAATATATGTGAACACCTGTTCCACACAGCACATGACACAGCAGGACACTTCAGCACTGATAAGGCATATACCTTATTGCATGGCTCGTACTACTGGCCAAATATGAGACAAGATCTTGTCGAGTCATACATTCCCTCCTGCACTGAATGTTTGTGCAACAAATCCAAAATGACAGGAATGGCCGGACCACTGCACCCTCTACCTATCCCTGACAATTGAGGGGACTCAGTAGCTATTGACTTCATCGGACCCCTGCCTGACGACGCTGGATTTCACATGCTGATTTCGATGAAAGACAGGCTGAATGCTGACATCCACCTTGTGCCATGCAAAGACAATATCTTGGCAAAAACTCTTGCAGCAGTCTTCTTTAACAACTGGTTTTGCAAAAGTGGACTGCCCAAAGAGATTATATCTGACCATGATAAGCTTTTTATGTCTAAGTTTTGGCGAGCCTTACACAAATTGACAGATGTCAAAGTGAAGATGTTGTCTGCTTACCATCCAGAAACTGATGGAGCCAGTGAATGTACCAATAAGACAGTGACTCAGTGCTTGTGTTACTACATGGATCATAACCATTGGGGATGGGTACGAGCACTACCTCGGGTACGTTCCCACATGATGAACACGGTGAATGTGAGTACTGGGTTTTCCCCTTTTCAGTTCCATTTTGGATGTTCGCCGCACATACTACCTCCACTTGTATCAGACACCACACAGGCAATCAAGCCTGAGGAAAAATGAGCTCAAAAGCTGCTCTCATAATTGCACCAAGACTGATTGGAAGCCCAAGACAACTTACTCACCAGTAAAGTGAGTCAAGCCTCCACAGTTAACAAGAAACACTGTAAAGATACAACCTATCCTGGGCTGTAGATAAACTACATCCCAAGTTAGTATGTGAGTCTTGCGCTCCATCTAGTCTGCTTCACTTGCTATGCAAGAGCGTTCAATTCTAAAGGGGGATGCCTGTTAGTATGGTCAAGTTCGAGTCAAACCAATGTGCGAAAGCAGCGTCATAGTTAGCAGTAAGTTGCCGCGGTCAGCGATGATGCCACCGGAACTAGCGTTGTATGTAGCAGAGCTACCTTGGTCGAGATAATACTTGAAACAGTAATGTCGAGTGAGTGGTGACAAGTAGTGATATCAGCAGTAGTGGTAAGGTTGCGAGCGGTGCAAAGAAACAGTAAAGAAGACTGCAGTACTTTCAGTGGTAAAGTAACGGTGCATGAGAAGTTCAGTCAAAATAGCAATCAAAAGTCCACCGGTAACAGGGAACGAGCATGATTGATTAACAAGTGATAAGGAACTTTAAAGACTAAGTCTACTACTGGGTAGATCCAGAGCTAGACAATAATCCTGACCTATAGTACGTGCAATGGGGGTAAAATCAGATACTGTATTGTGTGGGGTATGCGGTGCTTATATCCTAAATTGTATGTACTCAGAATGCTCTAGGTGAGATCAGCAGTGCTCAAGTGTAGTAACTGCCATATGTAAACATAGCGTGAGGCGCTGCGGCATGAGCCAACATGTAATAAGACTTGCCGTGGAATCAGTGATAATGAACATAAAATAAACGACGCACCAAGTGGAGCTATGCGGATGTGGCAAGGACATGGAAGGACATCAGTACGTGGAACAAGGTGCAGCAGTCGGTACAGTGTGCGGTAAGCGTGGGATGCTGCCGGCAATGCTAAAGGGGTAAGATGGCCATGGACAAGTGGTAACTCCTATAGATGTGAGACGAGTGTCAAAAGATAGGGTTTTAAGCCCAGCGCCAATATGTTTGTTACAATGTGCTCCCTCACTCACGCTACAACTCAGCAATCGTGTGATGCACACTACCAAACACCGACAGTGGGAGTACATTCAGAAAGGAGACAAATGTTTGCCAAGTTCATGCCTAGATATAACGGTCCCTACATGGTTGTGGACACACACCCCAAAATGTCAACATACACTCTGGATCTACCAAACTCACCAAACATCTTCCTGACCTTCCATGTTAGCCAACTTTGGCCATACCATGTCAATGGCACAAACCTCTTCCCATCCCGAGAGCATCCTTGCCCTGGCCCTGTTGTAACACCTGATGGCCAGCTTGAAAACTTCATCAAGAAGATTGTAGACAAATGGAAGATTGAACAAGGAAGGAGATATCTTGTGCAGTGGGTTGGTTTCGGTGAAGAAGATGACGAATGGTTGCCACAAAAAGAGTTGGAAGATTGCGAGGCATTGGATGTCTGGGAGAAAGAAAGATCAAGAAGATAGTGGGGAAGGGTGTAAGCATGGCACTTACCTATGATGCAGGTGATGATGCAAACAATGACACAATGCCTCATGCCACAGCTGCCTCGCACTATGTTTACATACCGGTGGTTACTTCACTTGAGTGCTACTGATCTTGCCTAAAGCATCCCAAGTACATATGAAATAGGATATAAACACTGCATAGCCTGCATGATACAGTACCTTATTTTCACCATACTATAGGTCAGGATTAGTGTCTAGCTCTGGATTCACCCAGTAGTAGACTTGGTCTTTAAGTTTCTTCACCGCTTGTTAATAGATATTGCTTGTTCACCATTACCACTGGCACACTGCTGGACTTTTGACTCCTATTTTGACTGGACTTCATGCTCGCCGCTGCTTTACCACTGAAAGTACCGTGGTTTTCTTTACTGTTTCTATGCACCGCTACCACTGACATTACTGCTCATCACTGCTCGCTCAATGTTACATTTTCAGGCACTGTTTCAGTCACACTAGTACTGCTACCTATGATGCCTAGTTCCAGTGGCATCATCACTAATTGTGGCAACTTACCGCTGACTACAATGCTACATTTGCACATTGGTTTGACTTGGATTTGACTATACTAACAGGCATCCCCCTTTAGGGTCGAATGTTCTTGCCTAGCAAGTGAAGCAGACTAGATGGAGTGCAAGACTCACATACTAACTTAGGATGTAGTTTATCCACAGCCCAGGTTAGGTTGTATCTTTACAATGGTACTGAGCTGAGGCAAAGGTCGTTGATGGTGGTCAAGGTAAGCATTACCTCGGCAGATGCAGGCAATTGGTAATCACTATGCCTTGTTGATGGGGCGATGATGTAATGATAGGGTTTACTTAGGGTTTATTCTGTATTTACTTCTATTTATTGTAGGTATACTCATTTCAGTCACAAGGTTGGGCATTGGGTGTTGGGTGTTCAACTTTGAGCTCCCATATTGTTATTGAGTGTGTAATTGATAGGGAGTCATTCTTTGATAAATCATACATGAAGCAATATTATTGTTTATTTTGTATTCTATGCAAGCATCATGAAAAACACTTGTTTTCTCATTTTACATTACTCAGAGAATCCACTCTTGATCCAAACTCAAACTCAGTTTACCAGCCTTCACCAAGACCCAATGCAGTAGACATTTTGCAGGCTTGCAGCTGTCCTCCATCCCCTTTATCTCCAGATACCAGATTCTAGATTTTCAAGCATTTCAATCAGTCAAACATCAACTCTAGGGGCCCTTGAACCTGTAACACCACTAATAGTCGGCTTTCCCACACAAAATTTGTGGGCAAGGCTGAGTGACCACAGCTCACAGTAATCCACTGGCCATACCCACACTTCCCTCTGACAAAAAATGAATAAAAATCATACCAAAAGAACCTATGCTAACCCCAAGAACATGCATATGAACTGAATAAGCCAGCAAACAACACAACACTAAAAAATACTGACCCACATCCCAAACACAACACCCTAATAACCAACAATGAGGCACCCTCTCTGCATTAGTACAACTATCTACTACACTAAGTTCAAATGAAACCCCCATGAAGAAAGATGAGCTGTGCTCAATATAATATAAATGACCTTTAACTGACTTCACTCCACCTATCACCACAATTAACTGTCTCCTATGAGAACTACCTCCCATATAGATGAACCACACTGCAACACATCCTCTTATCGCCGAAATGATGTTAGCCATGATACAACCTCTAAACCCACTTACTGATACCCAGCAAAAAACTGCACTTGAATCTGTCATATAAAAACCCTCAGAAACCATCAAAGGAACTCCATCCACCCCAGAGATGAAAGACAAAGAGCCAACCTCACTCAAAGCCCATTCTCAATCCACCCGCCCTTACCCCTCTACTCTATGTCTGCCATCTCAGACACCTCACAAAGGGCCACACTACTTTCCACAAAATGTTCTTCCAGACAACAATGATATGGATCAACACCTGAACTCCTTACCTGACCCACCCTCCTCACCCGCCTCTCCCCCTAATACCCTCACCCCCACTCACTGTGAAATCGCCAGTCCCACCCCTCCAACAAACCTTCTCATGACCCAAGAGTTCAATGTGACTTTGTCAGTTGAGAACCCGGCGTGTAGCACCTTACAGAGTGACTTGAGCAATTCCATCCATGCTCCTGGAAATGCCATGGTGGACCAAACAATAGGTGCTCCACCCAGCCCACCTACCATATGCAAGCAAACTGCAGAGGAGGATGCAATCCTTGCACACCTCACACTAGTGGAAATGAATAGATCTGTCTTAAGTCAGAATGGCATAAACTATTGTACTATACTTCCCCAATTCACTCCTACGCCAGTTGGAGGTTTTCCTAGCATGCACATGGCCCACTCTGCACAAATCTTTGACCACCTCAACAACAAGGTGTTGTTGGCCTGGTTCCAAGTGGAACACCCTAAGTTCATAGTTTGTGTCTTTGACCACTCAGGCAAAGATGTTGCAGAAAGGTCCGCAATCATCATGGAATGACTTCATGCTAGTATAGCAGTCATAACTGACTTCATCCACCAAGAAGCTCCCCCCATCTGTGTCTCCCCCTCACAACCCCAAGGCAGTAGAAAGTTAAAAGACTTCCCTGTTTGGTTTCTTAGTGCATAAAATACCTGAAGAGACAAAAAACCTCATCATAAACCAGCGCATCTGGTCCTCCATGGACATCATATTCAAGGCACTCCCCTTCAATTGCACAACCCCCCCAGAATTACTCTTTTGTCTGTCCAGCTTCACTACCTCAAACACAGACATTGTCCAGAAGGCCATCATGGATGTCTGGGCCCATGACAATAACAAGCACCACATTGACGACACCTTCTCAATGTGTGGCTTCCCAGATGATGAATTGGTGTACAAAGCCATGCATGACTTTATTGTTTCCATCCACATTGAACTCCTTGACTTCAAAATCACTGGAGGCCTCTCCGTACCTTATTTCAACATCTTCATGTTTAGCCCCACCAATGACACTAAAACCTGGACAGACTTATGTGGTTTTCTCCATATCTTGGAATACCCAACTGGCCTAGATGGCTGTGGAATAGCAGCAGCACTGTACCCCTGCCAGATCTGCCACTCCCTCACACACCCCCATGGCCTATGCCCATTCCCCCAAGTTTTGCTCTGGAACAGCCCAAAGTTGAGCACTAGGAATTTGATGAACTCATCCCATTAAACAGAGAGATTTAGAGGTGGTAGAACTGGCCACAACTCAACACTAAGACCAATAAAACACACCCCAACAACTCCAGCCTAGGCCTAGTACCTACCAGCCACATGAGACATTGCACAGCAACAATGGTTTATTAAGACATGAATTATTAAACATAGACCCCTGCCCAAATATACTGATTGTGAAAACAGGACAGGAAAGCAGGTGTCATCTCACCAAAGAATGGCTCATGTCAGATCACAGATACCTATTTAGGTTTGGATGACTGAGAGGCTGAAGTTTTCACTAGTAGTAAATAGTAATGACCTGGGCATTGCTATCTGTTGAAAATGCTAACATAGTCTACTGGTAGTTGGCCAGAATATGGTAGCTCTAGTATGATGATCCTAACTACACCTCTCATGCCCCCCCTAACCTGGTCCCTCAATTGGTTTTGGTTCTCGCCCCCCCAGATGTGGAGGAGGGCAGCCTCAAGCCACTGGGAGGCCTGTCAATAAATGTCCTGGGGGTTCTGGAAGTGAAAATGCCCTACCCAGGCAAAATCCCACTCAGCCTCAGACAATGAGTGGGAATAACACAAACATACTGCATAACCACTACCATGACCACCTATACACCCAATCACAACCACCAAGACCTACCTGTCCCAACATACCCATCCCCAACATGATGACCCATCCCCCTCCCACACCCAACATCAACCGAAACCCCATACGTCAAAACCCTGCAACAAACCAAATGCCCACCAGACACACCAACACTAAACACAAAACGAGAGTGAATGTTCAAATTGCAACATTAAACATTAAAGGACATATATCAATGCACCTTGGTCAAAACCAAATCTCCAAATGGACAGCCATCAACTGAGAAATGAAAGAACAGCAGATCAGGATACTGTGCGCACAGGAAACACACTTGTGCCCCAAGCATCAAATGCAAATAGACACCCTGTACACATGTTACGAACTGGGGTGGCATCACCAGCGACAGTGAAAAGACACAGACGGTCTGCTGGGAAGTTCTACAATGTCCAAAAGAGAACAAGGTGAAAGTACAAGGAACGCGTTCCGAGTACGATCAAGGGTTCAGCCTCAAAGACAAGTCTAAGAGGTATCCGCGAGAATAGAGACCAAGGCTAAGGAGTGCTTAGACTTAGAGACGATTCAAGACGACTTAGGTTGGAGACCTAAGCGAAGGAGATTCCAGGTAAAACCCAGTAAGATTAAAGTAGGGAATCTACTACAAATACACTGTGCTTAAATAGGCCAATATGTGCGCACAGACCAAGTAACCGTGAGAACGTAACTGCGTATCCTAATAAGGAAGGCATGTGTTGTACAGATGCGTTGAGCATATAAGTCAGAGTCATGTGACGTGATATACAAGTAAGGAAATAACGGGAGAATGAATAGGGGCACATATGGTTGTAACAACACATGAAGATTAGTAGTCTTGAATTCTAGTGACACAATGTACTTTGGCAGCTCAGCCAGCATAGTGTTTATACTCAACAAAGAGCTTATAAACACCACTAGCACCAAGATACAAATCCTAATCCCAGGACAAGCAGCCCTTCTCTCTATTAAATGACATGACAACAACATAATAAAAATATTAAATGTGTATGCACCAAACAACCCAAATGAACACCCAAATTTCTGGAACAAAATTAAAACCGAATGGCTCAGACTAAGCCCCAGCACCCCAGACTTCACGATGGGCAATGTCAATCTCACTGAAGACCCAATAGACCAGGCCCCAGCACGACTTGATAATGAAGCTGCCATCAATGCACTGCGTGACCTGAGAACAACACTGCAAGTACAAGACACCTGGAGGATTAAGCAACCACACTGCAGAATGTTCACTTTCAGCAGCGACCATCAAACACTTTTACAGCTTGATAGGGTATATGCATCAAAATGTCATGCAATGAGTTCAATTGACTGGGACTCACACATCTGCCAAATACCAACTGATCACCACCTAGTCTCAGTAAGACTTGCCCCACCAAATCTACCTCACATTGGGAAAGGCCATTGGTCCTTGTTAGTGACCTAGCCAGGCACTAAGGAGCTTGAGTGGTGTCTACACAGTGCACTCCTTAAGGAGCGGTTGGCCAGCGTGTATCAGTCTCCTAGTGTGGAAAGTGCTAGTTGCATTGGTTGGAGGTAGGCACTATGCACTGTCTCACAACCTACATCACAAAGACGAGGTCTACAATGATCAAATAGACTTAGAAGCAGTGAGCTTCTAAGAAGTTGAAAGTATAGACAATAAAATAAGCTTATAGAAAGCTTATTGAAAGAAGTTCAGGGTTCAAGATCAAGTAGATTCAAGTTAGAGAAGTACAAAGGCTATCTGCATGTATTTATATGTGGATTGAAGCGGAGTGCAAATATCAGAGATATCACAGATTAGGTATGAAGTCAGATAGCCAATAGAAGGACACATGCTTGTGGATGAGTCAGAGGCATATGAACCAATGAAAGTGCGCACACGCAAAAGGGAGTCATAGGTGCGGAGCTGAGAGATAAAGAGTATGAGCCAATGAGGCAGCACATGAGTCAAGAAAGATAACAGATGGAAAGAGATAAAGCAAAGGATGATACCAGTTGTAGTCTGAGAGTCAACAAGTCCATTGAGTGAACTGATGGATAGTGTTACAGTCGTATGTGCCCCTATTTATTTTCCCTTTCTTCCTTGTGTATCATGCGATACGGAGCCTATCGCTTGGACACTTCCATTTCCATCAGACATCACATGACTGCATGACTTGACTGCTACGTCATATCATGTGATATCCTGACTCCCCATGACTCCATTCTTGGACTCAGCCGGTTTAGCATACACATACGCTAAACACGTGTCTTTAACTCTGACTTATGCATTTCAACATGCCTGTACGATACATGCCTTCCTTATTAGGATATGCAGTTATACTCTCACGGTTACCTGGTCTGTGCGCACATATATACCTATATAAGCACAGTGTACTTGTAGTAGATTTCTTACTTTAATCTTACTGGGTTTTACCTGGAATATCCCTCGCTTAGGCCTCCAACTTAAGTCGTCTGAATTGTTTCTAAGTCTAAGCACTCCTTAGCCTTAGTCATTATTCTTGACCGTCTTCGAGTCGTAACTCTTAGACTTGAACTCATATTCGGAACCCTCCATGTACTCCTCATCCTCGTTCTCTTTTGAACATAGTAGAACTTCCCAGCAGACCGGCTGTGTCTTCTCACTGTCACTGGTGACGCCATCCCAGTTCATAACAGATAGTGCATGTCAAAGTGCTAAGGAAAGCATAAAGCGCAAAGAGCGCAAGTGAGCACAATGTGACGAACAAACTCATGCTGAGCTCAAAACAGCACATTTTCATATAGGTGTCAACTGGCAATCATTATCCTTACCCTTCGGCTTCACCATCCTACTTTACCATGTGTTTACCCCTATCTAACAGTACCGTTCTGCACTCTGGAAGCCTCATTGCAGCTTAGCAGCTGTACTACGGCAACTTTCCTGTGAAGCGGTGATCTTTGGCAATCTCCATGAACCCATTTGGCATCCTCAAGCAAGATTTACCATCCGTGCAATGCCTATCCAGTCTCGCCGGTATGTTATGTTTTGTAAACTGAAGTGCAGTCTTATTACATGTCTGCTGCATGTTTATCCTATCCCTTCTGTCTCTGTAGCTATTCTTTCATATAAAATTCCTAGGTACCTGTACTTGTTCCTCACTTCCCTCCTATAGTACACACGGTACTTAGGAATAGTCACCACTACTGTCACTATGAAATAAAGTCCTTTACCAAAGTTACTGTCTCTTAAGAATTGCCTTACTGCTGCATGAACCACTGCTCTTTACCACTTTTCCCATGCTTCACCGCTTGTGCTACCGCGTTCCCACACTTACTGCAGCTTCACCGCTTGTTTTACCGCAGAAGTTCCCACGCTTTACCACAGTTTTACTGCTCGAATTACCGCAGTTTTACCGTTCACGCTGCTGCTTGCCTACCACATTCCCATGCTTACCACTAGTTTTACCGCAAGTTTCCCATGGACCAGAGGTCACCGCTAGCATCTCGCTACTTCTGATGGCATTCTCACACCACAGGTTAAACATTATCAAACTATATTAACTTAGCATTCCCTTTAGGGTCGAACATTCTTGCCTCACAAGTGAAGCAGACTAGGCAGAGCACTAGACTCACATACTAGCTTAGGCCATGGTTTATCTACAGCCCAGGCTAGATTGTATCTTTACAATGAAGAAGGCGATGAGCATGCGAAGATTATGAGTTTGGTGACGATGGAGAAGGCAGGCATAGATGAGGTAAGGAGTGATGAGGACAAGCCAGACGAGATAGCAGAGAATGAGGGTGGGGGTCTCGTGAGGATGAAGGTAGATGGTGACGCATAGGAGGAAAAATGATAGGAGGGACACAAGAAGGTGTTCTTGTAACAGTCCTGGCTGCAAGGTCTTGTGACAAACGCTGACCTAATAAATAAAGTCATCACCCTTGGCATCAAAGCCCAAGCCAACCTTAAGAACCCTACCCCCTGCACCAATGAAGTGAACCCTCAAACAATCTGGTGTTTATTTAAGAACAATATGAACAAACTAGCCAGAGACACTGCAAAGATGCACTTACATAAGATAAATCAGCGAATCTGCTCCTTAATGAAAGACATGCACAAGCTAGCAAACAACCAGAACATTGACAGATCAGAAGATGCAAGATGAAATGAAATACTCCTTGAAAAAGAAATCAGCCACTTGCAGAAAAAGAACTTTAAAATGACTTCCCTCCGCACACAAGCACAATGGGCAATGCATGGCAAGACCATCAGTAAATACTGGGCCAAGGTAAACAGCCCCAAGACCCCAAGGGACATCATCCACAGCCTTCACATACCCAACACTGAGAGATACACATGTAAGTCTGAAGAAATGGCTGAGATTGCGAAAACATACCATGACACAATTCAATCAGCTTACATATCCCAACTGTCATATATCATATTTCCAATCTCAGATCCGATTGACCTCTCTTCCATCTGGTCCACAGATCCTGTCCAGATTGCCCATCCGAATGTGCTCACTTCTCACACTCTAACTCCCTTGTGTATATCTGCGTCTATCTCCTTTCATCATTCCTCCTGTTTTTGGTATCCCGGCTGTGTATACTTCCGTCCTGTGTCACTGATCCGTTACCTGTGTTTCATTTCCAATTCATGCTTACTGATCCGCTGTGCATTAACTAATAGACTTCCGTTATACTTCGTACATAGCCCTCGGTCCCAGACTCGATGATTATCCGTATTAGATACTTACAGTATATAAACCACTTGTAGATCTCCATAGAACCTTAGTTCAAATATCATCTTAGATTCTGCTCATTCTGCTTCCTCCAGACTTGAGTCACTCTCCGCTCTAAGTCATCTTCCGAGACTTGGGATTGATTCCTTTAGTCTATATCTCCAACTCTATCTTTGGATAGTCTACCTCTGTTAGTTTCTAGTTAGGAACTTGTTCCGAAGCTAGCCTTAATCATTGTTCCATCCCTACGCTCCGGATAACCTTCAGACGTACCATATCTGATACCTTCGAATGTCCGGATCTGTCACGCAACTCCTTCTGGATCTTCGGACATATACCTACTCTCTGAAATAAGGGGCATTACTCGGGAAAGGGGCACAGTGCACGAACTGAGGCCAAAGCCTTTCAGATCTTTCACCCTTTGAGTATGGTCTTAACACCAACACACAGAAGACATCAAACATTGAGTGAGAGAATGACCCCTTGCAGAGATCCCGGAACATCAAAAACTTGAGACACCACCAGAATCAATGAATGAGGTACTGACAGAACAACAAGTCCTGGACGCCCTCATATCATTGAAGTCCAGAAGTGCCACAGGCATTGATGGCATACCATACGATGTATGGAAGATACTCCATCAGAAACACAACAAGGCTAAAAAGAATGAGAAACCTAGTTTTGATGTGATTAAAACAATGACTCATGTATTAAACGACATCCAATTGCATGGTGTGACAGCTGACTCCCCATTCACAGTGGGATGGATGTGCCCCCTATACAAGAAAAAAGACCATTCAAGGATTGAGAATTACCACCCAGTTACTTTACTAAACACAGACTACAAAATACTCACTAAAGCCCTTGGCATTCAAGTAGCCAGTGTTATCCATGAACTGATACACCTCAACTAGAGTGGCTTCATCCCTCAGAGGTCCATATTTGACCCTATATGACTAGAGACAATGGCGACCTACACCGATCTAATGGAGGAAGATGGAGCAATCATAGTGCTTGATCAAGCAAAAGCTTATGACAAAATCTAACACATGTACCTCTTCAAGACCCTGGAATCCTCCACCTGCCACCATTATTTGTTAAGACTGTCAAGAATTTATACCAATCAGCTTACACTCACATAGCAATAAATGGCTTCCTAAGCTCACCGCTCAAAGTCGCCAGAGGAGTATGTCAAGGTGATCCTCTCTCCTGCCTATTATCTGATTTAGCCATAAAACCCCTGGCATGTGCAATAAGGAACTCACCAAGACTAAAAGGATTTCAAATCCCAGGCCTAAATAACCAGGTGGTAGTGAACATGTATGCCAATGACACCACAATCTACCTCTTGTCAGAAGATAAGTACTCAGACCTAGAAAACATCCTAAAAGAGTGGTGCCTGGTGTCAGGTGTTACGAACTGGGGTGGCGTCACCAGCGACAGTGAAAAGACACAGACGGTCTGCTGGGAAGTTCTACAATGTCCAAAAGAGAACAAGGTGAAAGTACAAGGAACGCGTTCCGAGTACGATCAAGGGTTCAGCCTCAAAGACAAGTCTAAGAGGTATCCGCGAGAATAGAGACCAAGGCTAAGGAGTGCTTAGACTTAGAGACGATTCAAGACGACTTAGGTTGGAGACCTAAGCGAAGGAGATTCCAGGTAAAACCCAGTAAGATTAAAGTAGGGAATCTACTACAAATACACTGTGCTTAAATAGGCCAATATGTGCGCACAGATCAAGTAACCGTGAGAACGTAACTGCGTATCCTAATAAGGAAGGCATGTGTTGTACAGATGCGTTGAGCATATAAGTCAGAGTCATGTGACGTGATATACAAGTAAGGAAATAACGGGAGAATGAATAGGGACACATACGGTTGTAACATCAGGAGCAAAATTTAACCTAGAAAAGACAAAAATACTACCAATTGGCTCTAAGCCCCATAGAGAACGAATAGTGCAACAACACAAAATACATGCCCTGGATATACCATGGCATGATCCATTGAACATAGTAAAATATGGAAACCCAATATGGACACTCGGTGCATGGGTTGGTAATGGGATAGGACAGGCAACTTCGTGGGAACCAGTCCTTGAGAAAATAGAATGCAACCTTACACGGTGGGACCAATGCCACCCCTCCCTTGATGGAAAATGTCTCATAGTCCAAATGATAGTTGGCTGCATGACTCAGTTCCTAACAAAAGCACAAGGTATGCCTAAGCAAATTGAAATGGCATTAACAAAGAAAATATGCACCTTTATCTGGGAAGGCCAAAGAATGCCACCCATAAGCCTCTCATGACTTGAAAGACTGGTAGAAGAAGGCGGAATAGGCCTGCTGAACATCAGAGCAAAGAATGATGCAATCAAAATAACCTGGGTAAAGGCCTTCATGGATTTATCGAATTCCAGACCAGCCTGGGCATTTGTAACTGACCCATCATTAATACCTTGAAACTGAGTGGAATTAAAGACCAGTCAGACATAAAATCATTCCTCACCTCCTGGGACCTGCCCACCCAAGGCCAAAAAGCTAGCCGACTGCCAAAGACCATAACCAACACGTTGAAATCTGCATGCAAGCACAACATGAGCTTTGTGCCTATTAGACTATCAGCATAACTCAAAGGCCAGATGCCCATGTGGTGCCACTTCAGCGCCCAACTCAAAATGTATCATAAGATGAAAAACAAATGCTTGCACTCTATTCACAAAGTCAAGTCAGTTAAAGACCTAAAAGAGACAACAGTGAGACTAACTAACACTGGTACCTACTATGCAAAGGCAACCTGTGTCTATAACACCTGTGTTGAAAACAGACTGGCTGGCTGTAAGAACCCTGATAGATGCACCAGGATGGCCCAACACATCCTTGACAGTCTAAACCCACTGTTTAACCCAAACATGTTACCTAGGAAAGATGATCTAACCCTTACACATAGATGACTCAAGAAGAACTCCCAAATGAGAATGCAACAATGGAGTGAGATCCTTTTCAATCCTTTGGTCACATCCAAAAAACATCTGTCCAAATGCTTCTGCATATTCACCAACCCCAACAGACTTATTCAAATCCCAGCTTATTGCCTTCATATCCCAAGAACAGGCCAAAACACAATGAGGGAACAATTAACTGTGTACACTGACAGATCCTGCGCTAACAATGGAAAGCATAATGCCACCTGCGGGGGTGGAATATGGGTCAGTGAAAATAGCCCACTAAACAAAGCAATCAGTATACTGGGTAACACACATTCAAACTAAGTTGGCAAGATAATGGCAGTATTAGTGGCCCTACAATCTGTTAACCCATTGACCCCACTAAAGTTCATTACTGATTCAAAGTATGTCATTAACAGACTGACAATGCACCTAAAACACTAGGAAGACATAGGATGGATCAGCATCAACAATGTGGACCTGTTCCAAGCCACTGCCTATCACCTATAAAGATGCCCAGCACCAACTATATTCCAGTGGACTAAAGGGCACAATGGCCTCATTGGCAATGAACAAGCAGACCAATTAGCACTTACCGGTGCACTAAGACCAACCACTGATGACACTGACACATACATGCCAAGGAATTTCAATACCCAAGGTGCTAAGCTGGAAATGATAACTCAGAAACTAGCATACAAGGCCATAATGAATAAAACCCACCTTGCATACAAAAGAACCACATTATCCTTGCTCGACATCTCTAGATTTGCAGTACAAACAGTGTCGTCATCTCTGGAAACAGATGCCACGATCTGGTGAAACTGTAAGCATAAGGATATCTCACAGAAAATACAGGTGTTCCTGTACAAAACTCTTAATGCTGCATACCAAATAGGTGATTTCTGGACATTGATCCCCTTGTACAAACATAGGGTGATCTACCAACACTGCCCCATCAAAACTGAATCTATGAAACAATGTAGTGATCCTACCAGGAAAATCATCTGGGATTTAACAAGTAAATTATGGCCATCACAACACAGACCTTGGCCAGATCCTAACATAGGCATCATCCTTGGATGCGGAATCATCACCATCCCTAACATCCCACAAAATGCTAATGCACCCTATTGACATGATGCTGCATTGAAGAAAGGTGCCTCGTGCCTCTTGCGAATTCTACTATCAGAATCAGCATACCTAATCTGGACCTTAAGATGTGAAAGGGTGATACATATGAGAAACGACTCACTTGGAAGAACAAATCAAGAAGAGGTGGTTAAATGTTATAGACTGTCATTTCCAACTAGATCTTGCGATAGTCAGCAAAACTAGAAGAGACATGAAAACAATGATAAGAGTAAGATCCATGTGGTCTGATGTCATAAACAACACGCAACAAAACCAAACTCATGACAACTGAGTGACCAACCCTGAGGTTTTAGTGGGTATCATGCTGCCCAGGCCCTTGCAGACCATGGAAACTAGGCAGAACTAGAGTCCCACACTACTTCATAATGTGAAGTGTGCATAAGAGCATTTTTCCTTGGACAATAATTACTAGTAGATATCGCTATAAGCATTTACATAGGGCCAGATGGAGTCAGTTGCTGTGTAATAGACTTGCTTCTCCAAAAAAAACAAAAAGAACATCAACTCTGTTTACTATGGACAAACACTTGCCAAGCGAGACCAAAGAATCACCCTTTCAATGAAATTTAACCTTGCCCGCAGAGCCTGAGGAGAGTGGACCACCACCTGCTGGCAGAAAGGTACAGGCATCCAAACCCACAGGATATATCTGCAATGTCATATGACATGTTCAAGGCATCCACCATCAAGTGTCGTAGTGATGAGAAAAACAAATAATCCATGTTCAAGTACCTGATTGTGTTCATCAGATCAGATCATAAAATCAAAGAGAAAACACACTTCTCTCCCTTTTGAAGGTCACCAACTCCATTGGGATGCTTCATATTATGACACATGCAATCAACAATACCCACACCCGTTGCCGCAAGTCCTTGAGACGATTTTGTTTCTGCCATATTCATGGCATTATGGTTCAAGCATGTGCTTTTCTGTAAGTTAGAATGGTCAGATGGCATCTTGATGCAAGCAGTGAAGAAACATACCTCTTGTATGTCTCCAATCCTGTCCAAGATGTAAGACTTGTAAGATTTCTCCTCTACGAAATAAGCCCAACCTCGTGAAAGGCTGGGATCAGTCTCATTAGATGACACGGCATGTCTTTTCAGACAAAAGTTGGCATCAATTGCTAGAAAAGACCATAAAGCTAACTGGGACATGATCAGTGCTCTTGACCACCTTGTGATATACATTGGACTCACCCTTTGGCCTTTGGGGCATCTTACAAATTATCTGGGAGATTTTTCCCAGGTTGCAGACATGCAGGGCATAGCACAGCACACTGACCCTCTGAAGTACCTGCCACACCACTTGGATCATGGCCATGACCTGAGCATTTTAACATCACTAAATGACGCCATTGACAAATCATGTGCATGAAAGACTCATAACGGTCCTGAAGCAACAGTGTGAACTGAAAAATTAACACTTAGAGAAATTAAAACTTACCTTTTGTCGTGTCAAGCCCATGTTGTCTGTTAAACGAACCAGTGAATGAAAAAACTTGTATGTGGAGGCCTTTGACTCAAAGGACAGGACATGATAGTGATGAAGAACATGAAAT
This sequence comes from Suillus spraguei, assembly GCA_016800925.1. NCBI lineage: Eukaryota > Fungi > Basidiomycota > Agaricomycetes > Boletales > Suillaceae > Suillus > Suillus spraguei. Next base: position 16,671 of record JABCPU010000182.1, read on the forward strand.
GTTGTGGCTGTTCATGGATCAGTAGAAGTTGATGGATACCAACCAGCACGCAATAGTTGCTTGGTATGTGTCTGGGAGGTCATGCAACCACAGAAGTCCAGCCCAATCTCATGTACACCATTTGTGTCAATGAGAACAAATTTATCATTGAATGCTTTCCTTGGAAGAATACACTGTTTGCCAATTGTATGACCAAGCTGTATGCGAAGACCCATAGTTTTCAATGAAATGCACTGAAAAAATTGACCAGTCCATTTCTAGGAGGCTAATGAGCAATCAGGACTTTCACAGCTAAGAAATAAAGCTGACCTCTATACAATGAGTAGGCAACCATATGTGATACTGGATGATACAGAGACCACAGTATAATTGTGAATCTCAGCAGTCCTGACACCAATATCAAGGGGGAGTTGATGTTGGACATGGACATCCAGGACACACATCAGAAGTGTAACCTCTGCATCCCTCGTGCCACAGCAGTTTCGCCAGAAATAAATCATGTTCATCCATCCAGATGAGAAGGGGGTCATCCTAAGGTCTCATTCAATGGGAGCAATCACTAAATTAAACATACCACAGGGATTCGCTTGTACCCTGGTGTATTCTCTGAATTGTCTAGTAGTACAAACGGATCTGGTTCTCCAAAATCATGTGAAATATCACAGAAATCATCTCCTGGAACAGCAGATTGATTGTTGGGTTCATAAGATGATGATATGGATGTGGTTCCCTGGATTTTCTGCCTAGAAACCTTCAAAATGCCATCTTGGCAGGACGAAAATGTGAAAGAGGTGTGGATTGGTGCTTGGGAATGCTGGTTGGGTGGTATATAGTGGTTTAGTTGAGCTCATTTTCAGCTTGGGTTTGATTGCCCATGCCCACGGTTGTTGACCTGGCAGAAGGTCCTCGGAAGAGGTACAGCCTGAATAGGACCCGATGATTCATTGTTGACACTTGTGCTAGCCCGCTGTAGAGAAACAATCCTGCCTGGGGGCAGGTATAAGAAGCAGGGAGCAGTATGTTCAGCCCAAAGGGCTTCTGACTAGCCAAAACTCAAGGGAAGGAGAGAGAGAACAGTCAAAGACAGTGGTAATGTTCACTTCAGAAAACTAGGTATCCAGGAGCTAAATAGTGAGCTATAAAAGCAGCCAAACTAGAAAAGCTGCAGAGAGAAAAGCTACACAAGAACTCAAATGAGTGAGGAGCTATGGTAAGCTGCCCAGGAACTCAATCAAAAGAGGAGCTATCAGTACTGGAACTAAGTAAAATCCTTGGTGGTGCAAAGAGTGAAATGTAAGGTCCTTATGTAATCATCAAAAGTGCGAACCTAAGGTAAGGAAAGTCCAAGTATGAGACACCATGCAAAAACTACCTTTTCAAGCCCAGCCTGAGTTTGTCTGTCACACCACATTCCAGTTGACTGATTCAACATCGCAATGGCTGACTGATTCAACATCGCAATGGCTGGCTGCAGAACTTTCCGTTTCAAAACTTCTCACACCAGAAAGACTGGGATCTGATGCAACACAAACAAGACCATATGGCATTGATAAAACTCTACATCCAGGGTTCCACCATCTCCACTTTGCCCTGATCAATAGCCTCCCAAAGCAGCCTCTCCCCAATTGCGATGGATTCAACTTCATGATATTCAGCATTTTGAATGCCCAGAACACAGTTCAATGCATCTTCCCTAGTAGCATTGATAAATATTATAAAAAATTATCTGAAACAAACTGCACTTACCAGCCTGCTACGATGCCAATGTGAGAACCACAAACAACATAGAAGAATTGCTTTCGCTTGATTTGCACTAAAATTGTATTAGTGATAAGGCAAATTCTAAGTACTGTTGTTGACACACCTGGTATATTGTAATAGACACCCTTGTAGCAATGAAGTTGGCATTCATCTGCCAGTGATTGTGCTAAATCCTCAAAATCTGAGCTACCTTCATAGACAGTGATGATATTTGGTGGCGCCGTGGAGACTGCATTATTGATCTGGATTGAAGACAGGATATGTATGCCTTCAATGAAGAATGGTACCTGGGATTGCATGATTGTTAGTGCAGGGACTGGAGAGGGATTCAGACAGTATGTGCCCTCTATAATACCTCTATATAAACCTGCAAAGTGATGTACGTGTCTTGTGGGCATTTGACTTGCTGAAACTGTCAAGATTCAGACACAGGGAACAGGAAGGGACTCTATTGGCTTGTTCAATACATTTAACATGTATTAGACTTGCTGTTACGAACTGGGGTGGCGTCACCAGCGACAGTGATAAGACACAGACGGTCTGCTGGGAAGTTTGACTACATTCAAAAGAGAACGAGGACTGCTACTTAGGAAGGATTCCAAGTAGGATCAAGGGTTCAGTCGAAGAGTCGCGACTCTAAGACGATCGGTAGAATAGAGACTAAGACTAAGGAGTGCTTAGGCTTAGAGACGATTCAGACGACTTAGGTTGGAGACCTAAGCGAAGGATATTCCAGGTAAAACCCAGTAAGATTAAAGTAAGGTATACAAGCATAGTACAATGTGCTTAAATAAGCCAATATGTGCGCATGGACCAAGAGAGATGTGAGAATGTAAGTGCGTATCCTAAGAAGGAAGGCAACTATAGTACAGATGCATTGAGCATATGAGTCAGAGTCATGTTATGTAATATACAAAGTAAAGGAAATGAGAAAATGAATAGGGGTACATACGACTGTAACATTTGCCAAAAAAGAAACAAGGTCTGGAACGGAGAAGCTTGAAGGTTCTAAAACTTGCATTTGAGTTGCTGAAAGTAGGAGGATAGGATCAACTTGACCATTGTTCATGGTGGTGTGTAAATTACATAATATGGTCCAACCACTTATTTTGGTCTGACCATACAGTTCACAGCTGTAAGTATCAGTTAAAATTGAAGCCATTCACCTACATGTCACAGCTGAGGACCACCATGATCCATGGAATGACAATGCACTGATATGTTTACCTATATATGAGTTGCCATGTGTGGACAACAGCTCAGTTTTGTATCCAACTACTGGGTGGTGTCACTTCATTCACACTGAATACTAACTTGAATGAATGCTAACAACAGCTCGAATTCAGGGGAACTTGTTAATCCTCATGCTAGGTAAGTCTATGATGAAGTTATCGCGAAAGCATGTCATGATGATGTATATATCACTCCCAGGCATGTATGTACCTTTAGTTCATTCCTCTGAGATAGCAAGTCTCTCTCAGACTTACCGTCTTACTGTGTTTTATGGTCCAACTGTCTGCAGCATAAGTGCTTCCTAGGTAAGTCTACAATCATATTTATCAACAAAGGTATGTCATCATGATATATATACTACTCCCAGGTGTCTTTTGTCCATTCTTTCTGAGTATGCAAGTCTCACCCTGGCTCATCATCTTACTGTATGTTTTACGGTCCAACCTTCACCATTCGAAGACTCATTGTTTGGAACCAAATAGTGTAAGGGTCTATTTAAATGCTTTGTTCTTTTGCTCCTCACAATACAAGGTTACTTTGCAGTCCCTCCATTTTTCACTATGGCATACCCAACACTATACGAAACTCATCAGGCTAGACTACAAGCAGCGAGAGAAAAGCACCATTGTCATTATCAAAAGTAAGTGATAAAGTGATGGTATTTAGGAGTCAAGTTAACCAAAAGACTCCCCATGTTTCAAGAGTCTATCCTGGCCAAGCGGCATCAGTCACAGAAAGAAAAAAAATCCTGTCAAGGCAATGAACCTTCGGATGATGAAGACGAACCAATGTATGTACTGCGTGGACTTGGTTGTCTTAAGGTGTCTGACTTTTACATCAGCGAAACCTTACAGGACTGCATTGCTACAGTCAAATACACCAAGGATGACTTCATGGCCTATGTGAAAAGTCCATGACAATTCTTCGACCTCCTCGTGGATGAGTACTGCAAAACAATGCCCAAACCCGAGTTACACCCTACCACAAATGGAGACAAGTCTGTATTGAGCATGCTATCGCAAGCTTGGAAGACTTCCTCGACCGAGCTAACATGGGCTTGATGGTATACTTCAGATGTGTGGAGTGAGTGATGAGTGGTGCACTGCAGATGGTGTCTGCAGGTTCATGAGGGAGATGATGGGGATGATCAAAGACATCTTGTTGCGTCTGGTGGAGGGCGGAGACAGTGAACTATCAATTGCTTTCATGGGGAATGAGTTGTGGTACCAGGAGTACAAATTCCCCATCTAGTTAGTATATGCCCTGTTGTCATATACCATACTTCTGATCCCAGATCCGATCATATCCCATCAGATCCGATCAATTCTATTTCCGTCCAGTCCACAGATCCTGTCCAGATCGCCCATCCGATGTGCCCACTTCTTGCACTCTAACTCCCTTGTGGATATCTGTGTTCTATCTCCTTTCGTCATTCCTCCTGTTTCTGGTATCCCGGCTGTGTATACTTCTGTCCTGTGTCACTGATCTGTTACCTGTGTTTCATTTCCAATTTGTGCTTACTGATCTGCTGTGCATTAACTAATAGACTTCCGTTATACATCGTACATAGCCCTCAGTCCCGGACTCATTGATTATCCATACTAGATACTTACAGTATATAAACCACTTGTAGATCTCCATAGAACCTTAGTTCAAATATCATCTTAGATTCTGCTCATTCTGTTTCCTCCAGACTTGAGTTACTTTCCGCTCTAGTCATCTTCCGAGACTTGGGATTGAATCCTATATCTCTGACTCTATCTTCGGATAGTCTACCTCTGTTAGTTTCTAGTTAGGAACTTGTTCTGAAGCTAGCCTTAATCCTTGTTCCATCTCTATGCTCCAGATAACCTTCAGACGTATCATATCTGATACCTTCAGATGTCCAGATCCATCACACAACTCCTTCTGGATTTTCAGACGTATACCTACCCTCTGAAATAAGGGGCATTACTCGGGAAAGGGGCACAGTGCACGAACTGAGGCCAAAGCCCTTTGGATCTTTCACCCTTTGAGTACAGTCTTAACACCTGTAGAGCTTCCATCTTGGTTTGCAAGACCTCCAGAATACAATTACAGATGACAGTTTGAAGTGTAGGGGGGCTATGCGCAGATCTCTTTGCGAAGACATGTGCAGGTGCACAGCTATGTGATTCAACTGCTCTCTTTTCACTATGTCCATGTCACAGATTGTGTTACAGTTCTATTTTTACTCATTCTATTACATTCCATAACATTCCATCATACAATTCCTTTATCTTTTTCCTATTGGTTCTTCATTATCTAATCTCTGCTCCATATTCTATCTCTGCTTCAATTACCTTATATATTAAGATATCTCTCGAGTTCCTATTTCTTTACCTTGACCTATGCAAACCAGGGCCTGCAATCTACTGCTTTACTTGAACAACTTGTTCTAAGGAGAACACTAGACTTCGAACTTTTGATTACTAAGATGTTTGTATAACGCCGAGCATAACAGATTGCAGTCCTCACACGTGACCAGCATGATATGCTTAAAACATTTTACCTGCTTTTAAAATTGCTCATTCCGGGTCAGTGGAAGAGCAGGAATTTTTTTGGGAGTGCATTTACTCCCAGTGGTTCGCAACTTGGCCTGAACGTGCTGTGCATTTTTGGGAGATACCTCACAATCAAGTGTTGTCTGACCTGCAGGAGACATCACTCATTGAAGCCATTAGGCGCCGTCGTCGAGTATGTCGCGACTCATTTCATGTTAAGGGGGACATATATTGACTGTAGGAGAAGCGCCTCCAGAGTTCTGTACTTATGAACACGGTGTATCAAGAGACACGTGTGACACTGAAGGAGCATTTTCCTGCAAGGAAGTCAAGAAGGTGAGAGATTCTGGCTGGATCTTGTACCACAAAAATTGACTCAGTATATCAGGGGATAGACGAGGTAGTCATTCTGTGTGCACACAAAGTGAGAGGATGTGGGCATGTCATTATATGCATTATATGTGTAGATCTAGTGTGGATATTGAGAACTTGCCTTGCGCAGCGTGTAAATGAGTTAAATTAGTAAAGCTCTAGACATATATATTATCAATAAGGACCGCACTGAAGAAGTTGAGGATCACCGTACTTGAATCTTGTCTCCCATAGTTGTTTGCCTACCCAAGATTGACCGCCATACCTGTGAAAGTGCGCTCCATGCATTTTCTTCATTTTTTTAAAAACTGACCCTGCTACAGATGGCGGGCAAGAAGTGGGCTACTCCAGAGCAAGAGGAATTTCTCCTCAGCTTTATGTCTGAATTCCGCAAGAGTGCCGCAACCAAGAACTACAATGATTTCTTCACGCGCATCTGGGCTCTATGGTTTGAAAGGTGGTCTGAGGAACGTGTCATCTTCAAAGACATGCCAGATGACTATGTTCGCACCCTGGACACATTAAGGCTCTGGCAAGAGCAGTTGAGATGTGTCAGCAAGTCAGAACATGCACGAAAACCAGATAAACCATGTACTGTTTGATTTTACAGCAACTGGTTACCTGGTATAGGTGGTAGATAAACCCTGCACGTCATGCTCGCTCAAAAGGCGCCAGGGGCATGCTAAAATTTGATACAGTCTTAAGTGGGGGCGTAGAACTCAAAGGTACATGGGCACCCCAAAAAATCGATATTTACTCGCACGAATTCTATGAAGCGAAGGTTAAGAATGTTGCAGACAATGCAATTACAACAGAAAACATCACCAATAGAGGCCTGAAGCTGAACAAGTGCCATGAGATCACATGGCAGATGTACTTGGAGGAAAGCGAGTCTGTCAAAGCAGATATTGATAGGAAGTATCACAAGGCGAAAGCAAATTTTGCAAAAAAGCACCAGCAGCTGAAGTCTGGGAAGCCATTAAAACTCAATGATGCCACAAAAGTGAAGTACGTACCTACTAATCAATTGAATGTCACATTACTGACTTCAATCCTCTGCGGTAGAGCTATTCAGGAGCTAGGTCCAATGCTTGACTGCATCCTCAAGTATCTCGCGCACATTACAGGCAGGTGGAAATTTACAGTTCTCATGGGAGGTCGTGATCCTAGGATGGGTGAAACATCAGTTTTCAAGTGAGCAACATTCGCAAACATAAGTAAAACTGTGCTTATCATAATCAAGCTATCACATAGGCAAACTTTAAAGTGGTGCCCAGTTCAATCATGTGTACAAAGACTTCAATGGAATGCAAGCTGCATTCCTGGTGTTCATTCAAAACACTCTCGGTATAGCTGAATTTTCTAAATTCAGAGACACAGACTTACATGCTCCCCAATCAGCATTTGAGTCTACCCTACCACATGATGAGACGGCAGAGGATGAAGACGAAGAGTCCTCATCAGACTGGGACTTTGACGAAGATAACAACAATAGACGAGGAAAGAGTGTTGAGGAGTGTTACGAACTGGGGTGGCGTCACCAGCGACAGTGAAAAGACACAGACAGTCTGCTGGGAAGTTCTACAATGTCCAAAAGAGGACAAGGTGAAAGTATAAGAAACGTGTTCCGAGTACGATCAATGGTTCGGCCTCAAAGACAAGTCTAAGAGGTTTCTACGAGAATAGAGACTAAGGCTAAGGAGTGCTTAGACTTAGAGACCGACTTAGGTTGGAGACCTAAGCAAAGGAAGTTCCAGGTAAAACCCAGTAAGATTAAAGTAAAGAATCTACTACAAGTACAACGTGCTTAAATAGGCCAATATGTGCGCACGGACCAAGAGAGGCGTGGGAAAGTAAGTGCGTATCCAAATAAGGAAGGCAACTATAGTACAGATGCATTGAGCATATGGGTCGGAGTCATGTTACGTAATATACAAAGTAAAAGGAAGTAGAGAATGAATAGGGGCACATACATTGTAACATTACCCCCTTTTTACATGTAGAGTCACCGACTCTAGTCATCCTGGTTCTCATAGTAAACAGGATTGTCACTATACTCATAATCTTCGTCAGCAACGGATCCACTCCTCATATACGCGGCTTCTTCAACGCTGGCGCGTCGCTTAGAGTCCCTCCTTTTCTCTGCTTGAATTCGTTCATTGTCAAGCTGTTGCTCCCAAGATCGAAGTGCGTCGTAGAATCCATCATCTTTCCAGGTTAACGTGAAAGGAGGAGTTCCGACTCATCGAGGACAATAGATGGATAAATGAGTAGGCAACCAATATCTGCAAACTTTGCACTGATATTCTGCACAATTCTTCTGACGGTGTCCAAGTAGTCCACAGACACGACACTTCATATTTTCATTGGGGTTGGAAATGGACTTGCGTAATGGTGATGGCGAAATGATGGGTTTGGGGCTAGTGGATCTGGCGCGTTTCTTCCCTTTATTCCGCTTCATTCATTTTAAGGCAAGGGTGTTGTCGCGCCTAAGTTGCGCTTGCTGGGTGGGAGTGAGAGTGTATGCCGACATGGGGAGGTCAGGAGTGGTTGCTCGTTCAGCAACCACAAGAAGCTCATTAGAGGAAGAAGGGGAAGTTATGCCGAAGTCTTTTACTAAGACTGTTGAGACAGGATCCATTGGACCAAATGACGACGGAATGGACATAGGAGGGTGAATGTGAAGGTCGCGAAGTCGAGGGCCGAGTGCTACTAATTCAGCAACAGGAATTCCTAACCTTTTTGCAGCTTCACATTGCTCTTTTGTGCAGGGCTCATATAGCCACGCGGGATAATCATGGGAGACTGTGACGGGAGGTGGTGAAATAGGAGATGGAGTTTGCGGAGAGGCGAGGTCGGCTTGCGTTTGTTGAAGATCAGTGATGGCTTCTTCGACTAGGTTTCTGGCTGCTCTGGTTTCAGCGACTGATTGCTGGATTGTTTCAACGACTGTTTCCGTAAGCTGTCTGATCTCTTGGACAGCAGTACATAAGCCAGTAAGGGCGCCAAGACTAGTATACATGCGCGAAGAAGGGGGTGCTGGAATAGGAAGTGGCGTATCTTCCTGGGAAGGGGAGGTCAAGCAATACCTGCTCGTCGTTCGGCCACGATGTGAATAGCCTCCTCAACGTCGCTCTTAAAAGTACTGGGAAGCAGCAGCATAGCGTAAGAACGAATGCGTTTTTGAAGATGAAGGAGACAATGGCGGTATGTGAGTTCTGTGGTTTTGTTGGCAGTTGTTTCGATAAGGGCTGCGGTGCGAATGATGTTGACGAGGAGTAAGGCGGGGAAAGTGCCTTTTTCAGTGAGGATTCTTTCGATTTCGAGAGCGTGTCCTTCACAAAGAAGGGCGGCTTCAATGTAGGAAGTATTGTCGATTTCAGTGGTAAGAGTTCCGTAGTTTTCTGCGTCGGAGTCGGAGTCATTGTTGGCAATGGTGATGGGGGTGATGTATGCAGTGGGGAAAGACATTTGAAACAGTGTTAGTTGATCAAGTGCTAGTGCGAGTTGATTGACTGAAGGGTAATCAGAGGGTATGTTGCTTCTTATAAGCATTCAGGATTCGAGCGGAGTTCTTCAAGTTCTTTTCTGGGAGCCATTTGTTATCTCCCGATGAGTATCCTTTCCACGAAACGAGATAACGTCGATGAGTGCCGGTTCCTTTGTGGGAAAGAATCGCTTCTACTTCGTATTCTTCTTCTTCTTCGATGATATCAGGTGGTGGTTCAAGGAAGTTCGGGCCATGTACTCGTTTCGCTATAGGACGATAAGACAGAAGCGTGGAACGTAGGATGAATTTTCCACTGCGGAGGGAGTTTGAGTGTAAATGTGATGGGTGATAAGACATCTATGATCAGGAAAGGTCCGTATCGTTTTGGCGCAAGTTTCCTTGATGGGAGTTTGAACCTAAGATTAGTGGCAGATAGCCAAACCTTATCTCCGATCTTCCATGAGTGTACTTATCTCCTCGGGATCATTCGGCCATTGTCTGCATGGCAATGTTATGACAAGCGATTGCTTCTTCTCTTATCTTCTGCAGGGATCGTACTTGATCTTCTGCTGCAGGGACGGATGAATCAGGGATAAGATGAGGGATAGCGCGTGGTTCATATCCCATCATTAAATAGAAAGGTGATGCATTCCTTGCATCATGTTTTCGGTGGTTGTGGACAAATTCGGCGATTGGTAGGTGTTCTACCCAATCTTCAGGGTTGTTGCGGCAATAGATGCGTAGGTATGTTTCAAGTTCCTGATTAAGTCTTTCGGTTTGACCATCAGTCTGTGGGTGATAAGCCATAGATGGAGCGATGACGTAGTCGAGAAGTCAGGCAAGCTCCCTAGAGAAGCGAGATAGGAATTGCGGGCCTCAATCTGAGATGATTTTGTCATGGAGTCCAAATCGTCGGTAGATGTGTTTCAAGAATAGTTTAGCAATGCCTTCGGAAGTGATGGTTTTCAAACAAGGGATAATAATTACCCCCTTCATAAGGCCATGGTCTACCATGACCATGATATGTCAAAGCCTCCAGAGACGGGGAGGTCAGTGATAAGATCGACAGAGACCTGGGAGAAAGGCAGGATGCAGACGAGGGGATTGGGGTAAGTGGCGGTCGAACAGGGTGTGGATCAGCTTTCATTTGCTGACAAAGGGCACAACCTTCAACGTATTTCCAGATATACGAGCCCATAGCGGGCCACCACGCTTCCCGTTTAACGAGTTCTTCGGTTTTAAATCTACCGGATGGCCCGCGGTAGGATGATCATGGTACCTTTGCAGGATAGCGGGACGGTGTGCTGGGGAAATATAGGCATGATTCTTAAAGTAGAGGATGTTCTCCTCAATCTTCCAGTCAGAGAGTGCTGATTTCATGGGAGGAAGACATATGCCATCGAGGGCGTCGGACGCTGTTTTGAACACAGGGTCGTCGAGAGGGTCGGATGATGATAAGACATCCTTCAGATCGGTATCAATAAGATGAACAAATAGAGCGTCGGGGAGGAGTGTCTGGTCCTCGTTATCGTCTTTGCCGGAGTCGTAGTCAGGCCAACGGGATAGTGCATCAGGTACTGCCAATTTAGTACCTGCAACGTGGTGTAGTTCAATGTCGTAGATAGACAAAATCAATTGCCAACGTGCTTGGTGACGAGTAAGCTTCTGTGCACTTCTAAAATACAGAAGGTTCTTGTGGTCGTGAATACCAGGACAGGGTGCGGGTTGCCTTCAAGATAATGACGCCATTCATCCAGTGCCCGGATTACGGCAAGGAGTTCCCGATCGAAGATCTGGTAATTGCGTTCTGCAGGGTTCAAAGACTGCGAGAGATATGTGCATGGGTGATAAACACCATTCTCATCGGTCTGTAAGAGAACTCCTCCAGTTGCTACAAGCGAAGCGTCGGTAGCAATGGCAAATTGTCGGGAAGGATCAGGGTTACGAAGTACCAGTTGGGATGTGAAGCGTTGTTTTAATTCTTCGAAGGTGTCCATACATTCGGTTGACCAATCAAAGGCCTTATCTTTCTTTGTCAAATCGATAAGGGGTCGGGCGATGTCAGAATAGTGGGAAATGAACGTGCGGTAGAAGTTGCAAAAGCGAGGAATGACCAACATCTTTTACAGATTTCGGGACTGGCCATTCGGAGATTCCCTTAGTCTTGGCGGTATCCATAGCAACTTGTCCGGGGCAATTATCATTCCGAGGTATTCCACTTCTTCTGCATCGAAGGTACATTTCTCCGGTTTCAAGAACAGGTGTTCTTTTCGTATCTTCATCAAAACCCGTCTTGTCCATTCTCGATGTTCTGCCATGGTGGTAGAGAAAATTAGGATATTGTCCATGTAGATAACCATCCATCCCTCATTGATCTCCTGCTGGAAGGTTTGATTCATGTATGCTTGGAAAGTTGCCGGTGAATTGCAGAGGCCAAAGAACATGATGTTTGGTTCAAAAAGGCCGAATTCCATTGTAAAAGCAGCTTTCCAGCGATCATCGGGATGAATGCGAATATTATTATAGCCAGACCGGATATCCATTTTCGTGAAGAACTGTGCATTATGAAGACGTGCGACAAGGGAGATAGGGAGTGGGAGTGGATAGGCGTTCTTTACTGTCCAATCATTGATGTAGCGATAATCTTGACAGGGACGCAATTCTCCGCTCTTCTTTCCCACAAAGAAGAAACCACTGGCTTGGGGTGATTTCGATTCTGAGATAAAACCTTTTGCAACGTTTTCATCGATAAACGTTTTGACGGCAGCGTGTTCTTTTTCCGATAGCGGGTAAACCTTAGACGTGCGGGGAATGAAACCGGGTTTAGTATCGATCCGATAATCAATACTGGGGCGTTCGGGGGGTAGTTTGTTTAATCCGTCTTTAGCAAAGACGTCTGCAAAGTTGTGTAAATAGTCCGGAACTAGTTCTTCGAAGGATTTCTTTTCTTTTCCTTCTCATCCGTGGCAAATTCCTGAGCTTTATTACTGTATTTTGGAGGAGGAAGAGGAATTGTGGAATAGTTGGAGAGTTGTTCGAATCGAGAAGTCCCATCATGTGTGAGGGGCGGTCCATGGATACTTCTTCTATAACTCTCATACTAACTCCATCGGTGTCGTATTCCACAAGAAATTCTCCATCACCAAGTTCGTAGGATGAAATTTCACAGACTTCTGGTGCGTGCCAAACATCTTGCATGGTGTTGAATTGTTCATCATCCTCTGTTGGGATCAACGAGGGCACGGATTCTTCGTCATCGGGGACTTCTTCAATTGACGCTGGAAGAGTTTTTGGAGGAACATAGAACTTGGATAATTTCGGTACATTGGTATCCGTCCTGGGATTTCTTCTTCTGCTTTTCTCTTTCCATGCTTCTGTTCTTTTATGGCTGTTGCTCAACAGGTTCTTGTCCGGCCCGATGCTCGGCTCGGATTCATTCTTGCGCTTTTCTGCGCGGGGAATTGGCGACACTGGTCGTGGCAATTGTACATGTGGAGTGGGATCGATGGTGCATGGTGTTTGTACCTCTGGTTCTGAATCATTAGAGGTAGAAGGGATGATAAGGGATCTTGGAAGTCGGGAATGTTGCCATTTTGAATGATGATTGAAGAGTTGGGGCAATCCATTCTTCTTCCGATCCGTATCTATGTCAATTTCGATTTCATCTGACTTCGCTGTTCGAGGAAGGGCAAGTGTTTCAGCAGCCCAATCTATACTTGGGTTCATTGCCCGTAACCACGGAATCCCCAGAAGGATTTGATCTCTTCTTCCTAATTTGGTGATATTGAATTTTCCATACATGGTCTTTCATCAATTTTGACCATGAGGAGACAGTAGTGTGTGATTGGTCCCCCTTTTATAAGAGTTCCATCTGCCGTAGTAACTCGAAACGGTGTTTTGATTTTCGTCGTGTGATTTGATGGAGTTTCACAAACTCTTCAGAGATGAACGTTCCGGCTGCGCCTGAATCAATCACAGCGGTGGTGTCGACGGATTTTAAATGAGTACGCGAGTGAAGGGTGATAGGGACATGAAGTTCTTTTCTTTCACCTACGGCGCGTACAAGTCTTAGTAATACATTGGGAGAAACATATGTCGAGTCTTTGTTTCTCCAATTCAAAAATTCGCGACAATCCATCTTACAGTTTCTTCATCGTCTTCTCCTTCTTTGACTTCAGTTTGTCGGAGTGGGGTCTTCTTCTTTCTGTCAGGACAATTATGGATGCGATGTCCTGTCTTCTTGCATCTGAAGCATTGTCCCTTCTTCATGCAGTCAGATCTCTCCGTATCGGAGATTCGATCTATGACCATTGCGTTGGAGTCACGATTAGGTATATATCGTGCATTCCCATAGTTCTTTTTCTTCTGTTGTGGAGCATGACGTGTCCTCATGGCTTGGAGACTATGATGGGCGTTGTCGATGGCAACGCATTGCAGCACAACGTCTCGAAATATTTCTGAAACATCTCCTGTTGCGAAAAGCTTTGTAAGGATACCCCAGTTCAGGCCATCCTGGAAGAACTGGATTTTCATTGCATTGTCGGTGATATGAGCCTTGGCTGCAAGTGCCTCAAAGTTGGCAATATAGGTGTGAAGATCTCCACTTCCTTGTTTGAGGTCCCTGAGTTTCATGAGTGCAGTCCCCTTTGTATCCACTGGGTCGAAGGCTTCTTTGAAACTTTTCATAAAATCCACCATAGTCCCATAACCAACTTTTTGTCCAGAAGTGTCGGTTGATTGGGCGTGGTCAAGGAATTGCTCTTTCCAAGATTTGGCATTTTTTTCGGTCATGAAGGATGTTATGAAAATGATCTTCTGCTTGTTGGTAGTGTAAAGCATTTCATTGATGTCGAAGTGCAGGTTGCACGACTGGATAAACTCACGAGAGTTATCGCGATCTCCATCAAAACCGTTTGGTTGACCGATCTTGTATTCAAATTCTTTGGTCGTCATGTTTGATGATTTGTCTGGTGAGTTGTACTTTCTCGATGCCTACATGCGCTGTCTTGCTGTCCGTTAGGGCTTGTCTTCTGTCAGAGGGCTTCTCTTGACAATCGGTTCTAGCGTACACATACGCTAACAATCAGGGTTCGGGGTCGAAGACTGGATAGTCAACGATCACGTAGACTTTAATCTTTTGTTACGAACTGGGGTGGCATCACCAGCGACAGTGAAAAGACACAGATGGTCTGCTGGGAAGTTCTACAATGTCCAAAAGAGGACAAGGTGAAAGTACAAGAAACGTGTTCCGAGTACGATCAAGGGTTCGGCCTCAAAGACAAGTCTAAGAGGTTTCTACGAGAATAGAGACTAAGGCTAAGGAGTGCTTCGACTTAGAGACGATTCAAGATGACTTAGGTTGGAGACCTAAGCAAAGGAAGTTCCAGGTAAAACCCAGTAAGATTAAAGTAAAGAATCTACTACAAGTACAACGTGCTTAAATAGGCCAATATGTGCGCACGGACCAAGAGAGCGTGGGAAAGTAAGTGCGTATCCAAATAAGGAAGGCAACTATAGTACAGATGCATTGAGCATATGGGTCGGAGTCATGTTACGTAATATACAAAGTAAAAGGAAGTAGAGAATGAATAGGGGCACATATGATTGTAACAAGGAGGATATGAGTCAAGTTGAGGATCTTGCAACCTTTGATACAAACAACCTGTATCAAATGACTCCCCAAACTGATGAAATTCTCGAGGATCACGCTGTGAGTAATAGCTTACCAATATGCAGTGAAATGTGTCTCACCGTGCCACAGAGTGGCTCACATACTCCATTGGATACCCTCTTGGATTCTGCATTGCCCAAAGCGTTTCCCACAACTGCTAGCCATGCATCAGCTGATGCATCAATGGCACTTGGCAGCATGGCTGGAACTGTTGATAATTCATTGCTCGCTACCAAATTTCTTTCTCACTCTACTGCTTTCGACCCCATTGTAGCAGGCACCGCCGATTTCTCTGCCTTCAATCCCCATGCCTTCACTGCTATTGTCAACAATCCCTACTTTGAGCCTGGTGCCCTTGACAATGACTGGTCCATGCGGGCCCTTGATACTACGACAAGTTGTCAGATTTGCCTGTGCAGTCTCCACCCAACCTGACATCTCCAGACAACTGTGATTGCCCTCCATCAATCAAGAAATGGAGGTGCTGCTCCCTGCTGTCCCATCTGCGAATAGCAAGGAAGGACAGGACGATAATTCACTTCTCAACCAGCTGGAGGTTCATCCTCACCGTGGGGCACACAGATGGCATGTTGACAGATTCCTGGCTCCTACATCATCCATGGACCCACCTGCATTGCCAGAGCCTCTGGCAGTGCACATGGAGATGAATGTGCCTTGTCTCCGTGCACATAACAATGTTCCTTTCAATCCACAAGAGCATGATAACAACATTGGAGTCCCAGCACGTCGTGCTCACCCTGCAGACTCATGGAAGTATGTCTGTTTTATTTTGTTGCAAAAATACACTAATAAACTCCACAGAAAGGCTCAGCACTAGTACTCTTGAATGGTAGGGTTGTGAGAGTCCAGTCAATGTCCTACATTTAGAGTGTGTGTATATACTTGTAATGTCCTGTATCAAATATTGTGTCGCACCTGCAATACAATTATTTTGACTCCATACTACATAATCAGAACAAGGTGGCGGAATGGAGTGAGGGACTTAGTGAATTCAAAGCTTAAACGGACTTAGTGAATTCAAAGCTTGAATGGACTTAGTGAATTTAAGGCTCATACAGACTTAGTGAATTCAAAACTCGAACCCTATCACTAATCCCAAAGGAGAGCTGGAACAGGTAAGAGGCCTACTTAAAGTGAATACTGAGTACTGAGTAGCCGAATGCCAAAGAATTAGAGTATGTAAGCAGAAAAGACAGAAAGAGACCTACTAAAGTGAGTACTGAGTGGCCGGATACCAAAGAATTAGAGTATGTAAGCAAGGTACTATCAGGGCGAAGCGGGGAAGCAAGGAGTAGGTAAGCAAGGTACTGCCGGGAGCAGGGTATATAGGGCACGACGAATGGACGAGTGCTAAATATGGATGGAGGAGTGCTAGATATGGACGGATGAGTGCTAAATATGGGCAGCACAGCCCAAATATGTACCGGACGGATGATGCATCAGTGTCAGATCCCTGATGCATTAATAATGCATCACACAATGAGCAAGCTTGATGCATCACAAAGCTAGGCTACTTAGCCTGCTCTAATGCATCAATATTACACTATTGCCTGATGTTGATACTTCGCCACGACTATTTGTCAGAACAAATCAATTAAGTTAGTCAGTGCTGACTGACTATTTTTGGTCAACACTGACTGAACGCCTGACAACACTCAGATTTAGAAATTGAACATGCCAGGATCAAAAGCAAATCATCTCTTACCACATTTTATCCTTGTACTCGCGATGACTCGCATGGCAACTATCTTGTCATCACTTTTTCGAAGGGGACTGACGTGGCTAAGGTGCTCAACATTTCCATCGCGTTTGCTATCACATATATAATGGGCCACCGAGTATGATATGACTTTCCAGTGAGTCATGTTCTCCGTTGCATCCTTGTTAGCACTCCTGGCTTTGTCAGTCACGGGATCTCCCGTCGAAGTTCGCAATTCCTCCATCACGCTCCCCATGACCAGGAGGCCAGCATTCTCCAATGTTACTGACCTCTTGCGGCATTATGAAGCTCTCATTGCGGCCTTGACTGAATACAGCACGCATGGCCGACGTGCTGAGTCTGTCCCTTTGACAGACTGTCATGGGGGCTACTCCGTATCAGTTAGCATAGGCAATCCCACCACAATATGTAAGTTCAACACTGAGAAAACATGCGGCTGCTAATGTATTATTGAAGATCACTTGGCTGTCGACAGCCTTTTCGGGATCACATGGGTTGGCGCCTGGACTCCGTACGTGAGCATCACCGGCATCAACACTGAAGTGCCTGTGAATGCCCATTACGGTTATGGCTTCTTCGAAGGTATGGCATACAACGATATCACAAGTTGAAAATACCTACGATTAGTATCCATAGGAACTTTATTCGAAGACTCAATGAATTTCGGTACTGATGATCCCTCGCTCTCCATCAACCACATGAAATTTGGTGTTGCTTCTACTTCGGAGGGCTTCGGTTATGACGGTGTCCTTGGCATCGGGCCTAGAACCTTTACACGCGGCATCCCGACTGTCACTGACCACCTGTTTAGACAAGGGTCCGTTAGTCAGCGCATTGTTGGTATCTTTTTCCAGCCCGCCGGTGCAGATGCAGTTCAAGATGGCGATGGAGAGATTTCCTTTGGTGGAGTCAACCGTGGGAGGCACGTCGACCGCATTAGATACACGTGAGGCACCTTAGCCTCTGGATCAATCCAGACTGTTAGTAATTGTTTTGTTTCAGTGATACCACCACCAACCCCCGCTCATCGCAGTACTGGGGTATCGATCAGAGGATCACCTACGGAGATATGGATATCTTGGAAAACACCGCTGGCGTCGTGAATTGTGGTTGCACCTTTCTTTACATTGCCTCTGGTGTGTATTTGGAATGCAGCGAGCGATAATGGTCTCATCAGCGTTCGATAGATGCCTTTGAGAGGTACCAGGCTGTAACCGGCGGTATTGTGAATGCGGTGACTGGTCTTCTCCAGATTTCCCTTGTCCAGTACAATGCCCTACATGACTTGAACTTCCATATTGGCGGGGTACGTCTATTCTGTCGACCCTCAGATCCCTTGTTAACCATTTGCACAGCGGGTCTACCCATTATTTCCTAATGCGCAAATCTGGCCTCGTTCTCTCAACAACATGATTAATGGCGGTAGCGGTGCCGATGATATATTTCTCATTGTTAAAGGCCTTGAAGCGCCCACTGGTTCAGGGCTTGACTTTATTAATGGCTACGTATTCCTCCAGCGCTACTACACTGTGTTCGATGGTAAGGGCAGGTCCCGCGTCGGTTTTGCTCATACATTGTTCACTGGTCGCGAAAGCAACTAATATAGAATTGCCAAAGTATACGAAGCATCGTTTTGCAGACGCAAAGCAGCATACGGATTTGAAGATTATACGGACTCTTAGGCTATGGAGGTCACTTGAGTTTCTGTACAAGAATATCGCAATACAAGTGAGCGTGGCTCGTCATGTAAAAGTGAACACCCGAAATGGGTACTTCCCACTGCTCTGTCACCTCGGGATTTGCATGATTTGGCACCTTCCGCTTTTCGCACCTTGTCCAGACCTGATTAAATTCTCGTTTCCGCAGTGAATATCAAGGATTTGATTTATCCATTCCACCTTGTCATGTCAAATCAAATTGAGTCAGTGCTGACTGACTATTTTTGGTCAACACTGACTGACGCCTGACAACACATGCTAGGCTTAAAAGCAAACCATCTCTTGCCACATTTTATCGGCAAGTCGAATCCTTGCACTCGGGATGACTCGCATCGCAACTATCTCGTCATCACTTTTTCGAGGGGGACTGACATGGCTTCTTGTGATAAGAGGCTAACGAGGGCGCGGAGAAGGGTCTATTAAAACAAAGGTACGATCTCAGTCTCTCGAAGAACTCTATCGACGTGCAAAGTACCTATTAGAATAAGGTACGCTATTGCTTTCGTCAGTTAACGCCGACGGACAAGAATCTACAGACTTACATCTCAGTCTCTCTCGAAGAACTGAGATGTTTCTACGCTACGGCACAGTAAGTGAGAAGGAAACGAAAATTTAAACATAACTCGTTGACATATATTGTAGAGGCTCGGCCGACGTCAGCGCGCCGCACCCCATTGGCCTCTTTAGGCTTGCGCTCGAACTACATTCCTCAGTTTCTCCCCCTCGTGCCTTGCTTCTCGGATTCTTCGGCCATTCCCTTCTCTTCTCTCTCTGGTGCGTCGGACTTCAACAGTAGTGCCCACGCAAAATTGGCATCTAGATCGACAATTGGTGACACCAACGTCGATGCCTGGTAGGCTGGGCACCAAAGCGCATGTATGCATGACGTCGACGAATTGGTTTTTCATTAACCACGGCCTTCTGATGGGTGTGGCGCTTCGGAGACTGAGTACTACCCATATCTGAGAATAGGGGTTCGATGGCATAGGGAACAATGGTCGCAAGTGCCTTCGGACGACGTCTGTCGGTGCTGACCGCAAGGCTAAGAAGATTATTAGAGCATTATTCGCTGCGATCCCCCGTAGTTTGACATTCTGCCGACTGCCGGGCAGAACCGGCTGGTAGAATGGTGGACTTCTGCCTACAACACCATTTGTACTGACAGTAGTACAAAAGTAGCCTCATCTCAATTCCTCGCGTATATGGGGGCATGCCCCTGGGTAGCGCGTACGAGGCGACCGCATGTCGCTACTTGTATTCAACTAGTAAATAAAGTACATCAATTAAATGTTTCACTGTCGAAGATAGTTTATGTGATACAGGAAGGAGGGTGTGAAGTAAATGAATGACAAGAATGTAAAGAACGTGAACGTGAACCAAGGGACAATGCTCAGAAAGTGAACTGAGCAGTCTACTTTGCAGGCCTATACGACCCAGGCCTCACTGGACAGGCATTATTCTAAAGGATCGTCATCGTTATACGCAGACAGCGAGTTCGCTCGGGAGGCTCGAGGCAGCTGTAGAGGATGGATCAGTATCTCAAGACGTCAAATGACTGGTGACCTTACAAGGGTAGAACCAGAAAGAAACGGCTATGATGAAGTACAAACCTGCAGAAATATAAGTACGACAGCCCACGCACGGTACTGAGCTTCCTCACAGATCAAGATGAGACCCTCTAGCCAATTTGATTTCCCGTCCGCGACCACGTAACTCATGGTCTGGACTGCACGAGAAAATGATCAGAGGGTGTGGTGTATTTCATAGAAAGGTCGAAGCACACCTGAAACATAGAGAACCTAGAGATCTGCTTAGCTACAGCTGCAGTTGGACTGATGGATTGGAACAGCACTCACCACCGACTCGAACGGGTCAAATAGTAAAGCCAGTGGCCTGTCTATAATCCACCCAAGGGTGACTATGAACCTTATCTCAAGATTCAGCATCGGCAATATGTCGAATATGACGAGCACTTACGGAATAACCAAGAGAGTGGTTTGCTTACACTAACATGAGCATCACCATACAAGAAACAGTGAAGGAGACTTACTATTGATGACCCAACAGCTATACTCACGCTCAAATTCAACTGGTCCTTCACGGAAGTATTGACTGCAGTAACGCATTCTGCATAGCCAATGCGTCAAAGTATCCCGAAAATCAGGAACATTTTGTACATACCTGCAATAGAACTGACTGCAGGAAGCAAGACAAGACCGACCCATTGTTTGCTGATCGTTGTTGAGATTCCGTCCATGGATTCAACAAGATCTTCAGCTGTGACAGTCACCGTCTAGAAGAGTCGTCGACAGATACTCATTCGAACTGATTCATCACTTACAATAGTGACCAATGTCAATAGCAGAAGGGTGACCATCCAGCTAAGCTGCGGCTCTCTGAAACTATCCGTTGCTGATGGCGAGCTATGCAGATTCGCAGTTTCGAGGGTAGTCATAGGGTCTGGTGAATCGCATCGTATCGGACCGGTATCAACGGCGAATACTGATGATGTACCCCAAGGCGGATTTAAGAGGTCAACAGTGCTGCCGTCCACATGATCGTGTTCGGGTTGCGTGTTTTGCGGTGAGACTCCCTCGGCCAACCGATTAGTAGACTCCTGTGTAACCCCCTGCTTGATCTTTTCCGGAAGATGTTCCTTGCTCCCTATCAGCGTGATTTCGGAGGAAGAATTCAGCGGCGAATTCCTATAGGGAAATTTGGATAGTGGAGGGAGTTTGGAAGACATCACTGAACCACGTCGAGAGCTCAAACCTGAACTCTGACCATCATGCGCGTTACCAGGTTTGTCATTCAGCGTCGTGGACGTAGAGAGCGTCTTTGTCAGATAACGTGAATTGACTGGTATTTTGACTGATAGCCTGCTACTCCTACGCTTCGTATCTTGATAGAGATGCTTGTGGGACCAGAACTGGAAGATAAGATAGGCGATATAAACTGTCCGCATGCATCGTAAGCAGTCCTCGATGGGCGCATAAATCCAGAACCTACTAAACATGAGTATGATTGACACCTGGGACGTTCGATCAGAGCGAATTCTAGCGAAGTCAAAACAAATCTTACTCCATAGCTCATCTTCAAAATGTCATTCTTCTGCTGAAGGGAGCCAGAATCCTTTGCGCCACTGATTGCAAAGTGATACGCCGCAGGGAGGAGCAGAGCCCCAACACTGATACTCAAAAGCGATGAATGTAGCTGTGTAGCGGCTGATAGATCTGTCAGCTATCCCGGTACCTTCAACGTAAAGGTAACCTCACTCTGGTCGAATCCTTGCTCAGAGAAGCGAAGCCCGCCCGCAAAGAAGCACATTCCAAGAACAAGGACTAAGAATATGACGATAGTTATTAGAATCATTAGATGATGGAGTGATATGCATGACGTACGTAGTTTACTCAAGATCGAACCGATTACTGCAAACATCAGATCAAATTCTCAAATATCATGTTGAACTTACGCGAAGATTGTACGACTCTTAGTTCACACTTCCTGAGGGCGGTGATCTGAAACGGATCAGCGGATTATCACGCATATATGTCCCGCGCTTACTGCGATCACCATCTCGACACTTGTGAGATGTGCGTTAAAACTGCTGTTAACAGCCAAGGAGCACAAACTCACGTATTGCTCTGCACATGGAAGTTGAGCAGTATTCAATCGTTAACGGGATATGACTTACCATACTCGCGTTAAGCAAACCAGCATTTGTGCCTCCGATACGAAGTGCAAGTTCACGAGTTGAAAGATCGTGAAGCTGACAAAGGAACCCTTGATTCAGTCTACCAATGGAAGAGGGTGCGTCACACCTTTACAAGAGGAATCATGGAAAGGATGCTGACTGTTGAAAGAGTTGTTTCATCTTTCAAGAAAGAAGAATTTGCCGAAACTCACAGATAAATATAACCTTGTGGTCCCTCCCGAGCACGAAGCTTAGCGTCCACTTGGAGCAGTGGCACAATAATCAGTGAAGTCGATGGGATGTGTAAAGGCGGTCACTCACAGAAACAGGGATCAGTAACAATAGAAGGTTGAACCCTATGGCCGTCAAGTTTAGCACGGGTAAGGAACAAGTAAACCGTGAAGCACTCACATGAGCCAAACACAATAACTCTCCAGCCCTGCCAGATATGTCCTGTGGGTTCGGATGCCTGTACATTTCTGCCAGCAGGCGGTGGTCCACTCTCCTCAGGTTCTGCGGGCAAAGTTAAATTCCATCGAAAGGGCGATTCTTTGGTCTCGCTCGGCAAGTGTTTGTCCGTAGTAAACAGAGTTGATGTTCGACTGATTGAAATGCTTGCAAATCTAGAATCTGGTATCTGGAGAGTGTTAACGTCTGATGGTCTATTAGTACCGTCCGGAGATGAAGGGGACGGAGGACGGCTGGAAGCCTGCAAAATGTCTACTGTATTGGATCTCGGCGAAGGCTCAGAAGACATGGCGAGCAAGCTACAGCTTGAACGCGAGTTTGAGACGTGAGGAAAGGAAGCGTAGAGGAAATGGAGATGGTGTCACTACCCAGTCTCTCGCAGTATTTGACTTGCGAGACGGCATCTTGTTATGTTATTTTGCATTCTCGGCATGAAACAAATTCTAGCGCATATTCGTTCGTAAATACCTTCCTTTTACAGAAAGTACGTACGGGACCAAATTTGATTTTCTCATCACTTGGTGGCCCAGGCTCTTTGAGAGGCAACGCGTACTTATTGGACTGGGTAATGCAGGGTAATTCAGTCGTAGGAAGGTCGCTATGGTTGTTAACGCTGAATGCCAATGTCATTCGGATTCAGGGCTGCCAGGTATGATACAGTGATATTTAACCGTCGCTCGGTAACCCCGAGACATAAAGTCGAACGTTCGGCAACTGATATTATAATCAGAAGAAAGAATATGTTTGAGCTGAATTTTTCTGTTCTGAATACTCCGCCTTGGCAGGAGCAAAGAAAAGTTCATCGCTTGTGTTGTCGTCGGAGGTGAACGGGCGTATGTCACGCTGTCACACGTAACAGATACTTTCCAAACGGTCACTCCCAGCCCGCATCCAAGCCTCAACACCATGTTCAACGCTGCCCTTCGTGCCGTCCGCCCTGTCGTCGTGCGCAGCACACGCGGTTCGACCCCTTCTACCGCTTTTCGCGCTCTTTCCACCACCACTCCTTGTTTTTCGGGCCCCGCCCCTCCTTCAATCTTTGGAGAGGGTGCTAAGCCCGGTGAAATCCCTTCCGACGAGCAGCAAGCAACTGGTCTAGAGCGTTTCCAGCTTCTTGGAGAGATGCAAGGTATTGAGTCGTTTGACTTGGAGCCTCTTGACTCGAGTCGCGTGGGTACCCTTGCAGACCCGATCAAAGTCTTTTCCTTGGTATGCCCTGCATCGTACCGTGGCGTCTTATGGAATTCACTCGTTTTAGGACACGTCTCGCATTGTTGGATGCACTGGTTCGCCAGCCGAAAGCCATGAGTTGCATTGGTTCACTGTCAAGAAAGAGAAAAACCGCCGTTGCCCTGAATGCGGCTCTGGTGAGTATTTGGCTGTGTTGTCTAATCCATGCTCAAATTTTGTAGTCTACGCACTTGATTTCCAGGGCGTGGAACATCATGATGCTCACCACCATTAGAATGAATATATGTTCAATCTAATTCGGAGAGTAGTATCATATGTTCCTGTTTAGATCATTAGATCGTTAACAACATCTTGACGGCTTATTCGCATTATCAGTGCGCGTGTGAGCAAGAGGCTATGTACAGAGTTTCGCTGGACACTTGCATCCCACTTTCCAAAGAGGAGAGAAGTAAGAAGAGCGATATGCATATCAAAAGATATCAAAGGACAAGACAAGAACTGTCTGAAATACGTCTGGACTCTGCACAGCTGATGTAAGACCTAGCGGCTATGTAATGGTGCACCGAGTATCATTTGAGGGGCTTCTGATTGGGGGACCATAAGCGCTCAGTGTCCATTGTTTCAATCTTGCACAGCATGGGTCATCTTCGAGGTCACATACCCAACCTACAGCCGCTCGTAACTGAGCGCCTTGCATTAGTGCTGCGTAGTAAAGGCCGTTGCTTTTTACAACCTGTCACGTTGGCCGTGAGCAGATGACTGTCATCAGGATGGAAGGCGAGTCATACCCCCTGGTATAATCTTCTCAGTCTTGCGCTTTCTTCCGGCGTCTCTAGCCATGATTTCCTCGGAGCAGCAAATCGAGGGTCGTTGATTCCATCGTATCTAAGCCAGGGGGGATAATCCGCAGCGAGTATAGCAGGCAACGTCGAATTCATCCACCAGTCTAAGATACCAGTGATGTTACCGGAGGGATCAACCATGAAATTCATGTCTGCCAGACCGTCGTGTGCCAGAACCATGCGACGAACACACTGTTCACCAAGCTGAGCCAGGTGCACCCGCAGGTGCGCAATTAATTGCGATATGGATGCTTGCGCCCGGAACCTATTTTCATCCCCCGTGTCTAAAGTGAATGCCCGCCTCTTCTTCGATGTAGAAAGGTAATCAAGGTATGTTTGCAAAGTGGGAAAGACCTCAGAAGCATGTCCATGATTGACACTGCAAATCCGTGGTATTACGATGAGCTCATCCGAGGAACTCGTGACAGCGATAGAACCAATCGTTTGTGGAATATCAATGTCGAACAACTTCAGTGCAAAATCCGCATATGACCGCACCAGTTGCTCCTTTTAAGCATTGTCAAGCAAGCGGATACAGCAATTGACCATACGAAGACAAACCTTCGCCCATGAAGACAGTGTCGGGTATAAGTTTTTGATTGGTTCACCAGTCATGCCCTGCGTGACAAAAGCATTCCGAGGGATTTCGGCGCTACTTGGTAGGACATGCAAAAGATGGGGCGCGGGTACCGCGGAGTGTGCGGAAAACCAGCGGAGGAGAGCAGTTTCACTCTCAAAGAGCCGTTGACTCCAATCGGAATTGCTTGAAGAGGTGGGTCGCAACCACATCAAGAGAATTTGACCCCCTGCTAACGAGATTTCATAGACCTGAAAAAGTATTTTGTCAGTGCTGTCATAACGCTTACAATGTCGACGAAATGAGTACCGGATGAGCGCCTAGTTGTCGTTGCCGGAAGGATTTCACGTGAAAGCCCTGTTGCGTTAGTTGAGCAAGCAGAGACTGTTCCATGCTGGATGTAAGCATATTGAGAGGTCGTCCTCGTCGCCAGCAAGGTATTTACGAAGCTGGACAAACAGTCAGATTATATAGAGTTCAGTAAGGCCCGCATTCTCCGGAATCCCATCAATTCCTTTAAGTTCGAAACAAAACTTAAACGAAGAGGGAGAACTGAAAAAACCGCAACGTTAATGTGGTCTTCTTCTTGGGTTATTTGGAGAACTCGGTGATCGGAGACGAAGATTATCAGTGGCCCTCATTCTAGCCATTGATGTTGTGTTGTTTATCCGCGAAAACGAGAGTGGGTTGGTCACCGTTGGTGCACAAAAAGTGTCACGTATAAGATTTGGTTCATGTTTGGTTTACATGTTAGATCCACTCTAATTCCAATCCTCAGGCTGCTCATTATCGATGAAGTGATCAGGGAATTTTCAGGGTGCTCAGTCTGCATGACGATGGTATCTTATAGTCTATGTTTCAAATCTCGCATTTTAGCTAGGCAAGGAAGAAGCTGTCGATCTATCGTATCCGAGTCGATGATGAGCATATCGTTACATCACGTTCGTGACGAACCGTTAGCCTGAAACAGTCTCGCTGTTACCCAAGGGTGAAGACACATGCAAAATTCCTTCTTATCGGCAGCTCGACCTTTAAGTTTCGAGTCAACTGAGTCACTCGGGCTGTCTTCTCAGGCCAGGCCACGACAAGCTAATGAAGAAAACAGAACTGTGATATGGCGAACTCGGTGACCGGACACGAAGAATATCAGTAGCCATTGATGTCCCGACAATTGAGTTGTTTATCCGAAAACGAGAGGTTAGTGCACGGAAATAAGCCCAAAAGCGTCATATAAAGATTTGGTTCGTAGATGGTTGTTTGGCTCAGAGGGTGCAAACTTAACACCGGCGGCCGCGCGCGCACATTGCACATGCCACAAGCTGTTAAAACTTATTCTCCTCAGACTGCTCGTTATAATCGATGGAGTACAGGGTGCTCAGTCTGTACGACGATGGTCTCTTACGGTCTAACTTCCGAATCTCGTATTTTGGCTAGGCGAGGAAGAAGTTGTCAGGACCCAAATGTCGTATCCGAGTCTCCGAGTCTCCGAGTCGATGATGGGCATATCGTTACACCAAATCCACTGCGTTCGTGACTAAATTGTGCTAGACCTGAAACAATCGTGCTGCTACCCAAGGCTGAAGATACACGCCACTGAAAATCTTATCGGCAGCTCGACTTTCAAGTTTCCAGTCCACAAAAAGCTGATCAGTGACAGGAGTCGAGTTGTGATATGTCATGCGCATGCGCAACTTGCACCGAGGGCCCCTAAGGACGTACGGAGCGATGCTTGACGACGTACCACCTAAAGTAACGAATATTCTTCTACGTATCAGACGACATGAGCTGGGGGCCTTGTACCTCGATAAATGCTGTATTCCTGTAGAAAGGCATCGCCTCAATTGCGGTTCGGCACCGACATTACACTTAGGCGGAGATATTTTCTGTTTGTTGAAAGAATTCTACAAATTTCATTGCATCACTTCATTTCATATCGTCGCCATGACTCGGGGCCGCTTTCATGCAGGGCCACCGTTGCTCTGCCAGGAAGTTGAACACCAAAAGCTAACCCTCTTTTATAAAGGGGTGGCTGGGCTTACCGATATGACCTGTGAGGTTTTTTTTTTTTGGTGAGTATAACGTTCCACAAATGTATATCATTGCCCTCCATCATCCGATAGATCTGATAGCCAGACGCCCGGTACCTGCAGGATGCAACATCAAACCTCTGGATATTGAAATTCAAAATGGATCAGGGATTGATAGCAGTTCAGGTGACAGATTGCCTCACCAATGCATCCCTTTTTCTTTGCGCAGAGTTATAGTCGGTCTCACCTTGTGCGCTGGATTTCGGGTTGTTGGAACATTCAGTTGCATGATTATCGGGCACAGTATTCTTCAACCCTACATGAGTTAGGTTCTATATGTCCATATAGTATTCCACCACTATCATTGGTGCAGTGGGAGGAGCCATTGTCAGGGGGTTGCTGCTCTCCATGATATCATTTGCTGCATCCCAACCAGCGGCGACATCCCGAGCGTACCTAGCTCTCCTCGCAGTTGGTCTCCCAACAACGATAGCTTCTGATTTCGCAGGCCTGGTCCTTCTTCGTCAGATTCCGGGTGGAACACTAGACATGCAGTGTGCGCAGCTGCTGTGTGATACACTGTTCCCTGATTCTAGCTGTCACTGCTTATTCCGTAATCCAGGGATGCAAGTGACATCGATCCCGCGTGAGTTTGCTATCGTCACCATTATTTTCATGCTGATAGGTATTTTTAATAGCGGTGTGCATCTATAATCGGCCCTCAATCAGCGAGCTCGATTATCAGTCTCTCCTCTGAGCCTGTAGATATTCTCACGTTTGTTCGCGGTACGAAGTGTAATGCGTGTCTGTTCTCGCACGGAATGACATCTCGCGATTCATAGGCTCATCTCATCTCCTACCTTCTTTGCGGAGTCAAGTCCAGGTGATACAGATAAGTATCAACTCCACTTTTTCCACTTTTAGCACTTGCATCTACACTCGATATCTCAAGTGTGTGGGAAGGCTGCAGAAAATTTTTGGACTGGCTTCGGTGCCATATGTACTATTCAGCTTATTATATGACAAGAAAAGCGGTCCTTGACTCTTTCAATATTGGGGTACTATTTGTGATTCCTGAACTCGTTTTGCACTAAAGCTTCGACTAGATTACCTCAAGCGTGAATGTACTCAATAACTCTATAAACACATGTGATCAGACAGATGCTGGTGGACTGCGATGTGTCTGATCGGAGTTAATCTGCTCTGACTGCAACTAAGAGTGATATTACAGAGTCGGTAACTAAAAAGAGCTTGACGAGTATGCACACTGGGAGTCGAGGACCGTGGGAACGGTGTTGAACGCAAATGTCCGATGATGGCGAGATTGAATATTGATGAGATTGTACTAATCAAATACTTAGGAGACGTCATCTATGGCTAGTCACCAGTGATCAAGAGCTTTCTAGCATAGTTTGACACTGGTGAGTACTACAAACTATTTCGTTTCTTCGCGCATCAAGTATCACCTCGATGACAAAACTTCTTGTTGAATTACGTAGTGCCACTCACACAAAACCCAACCTTAGTGGCAAAAGGGTTAGCTTCAGTCCAGGTCATGGACATCGATCAGCATGGAAACGTCGAGGCAGCATTCAGTCTCCCGAACGAGTTGATCGCTATAGTTTTCGATGAACTCGATATAGTATCTCTTTTGAGATGCAAGCAAGTATGTACCGTATATGCTCAATTGCATACCACTCAAACATACGCTGAATCCCAGGTATGCAAATTGTTTCATTCAGTTATCAACACCAATGTGCAACTTCTCTACAAAACCGAGCTGTTTTTCGGGCGGTTCGAGAATGGACGCCATTGTAATCTTGATACTGCTGGTCGCCTTCGTGCCTGTCGACAGTACCAACAGGCTTGGAACAACTTCTCTTTTCCAGACTCCAGATTCATAAATATGCACGATGGTCATGCCTGGGAACTGTCCGGGGGAGTATTGTGTCAAGCTACACAGACAGGGCTTACTTGCGTACAACTTCCTTGCAAAATTAAAGACATTCCCGAACGAGAATGGACTATCAAAGATTTTGGATTCGAGATCAAAGATTTCACGGTTGATACATCTCAGGAATTGATTATCGCTTTGGAAATAGTAGATGCCATGTACGTTTTGATGCGTTTGTTTTTCAGAGGCATACCTGATACTAAATGGCACAGCCCGAACCGGACATGCAACGTACACCTGAGAGCCTTAATGACCGGCGAGCATCATCCAATGGCTGTCATGCCTTTCGTGACGCACCTACTATCGGACATGCATGAGGAACTTAGATTCCTCATTCAAGTTTGTGGTTCCCACACTGCAATACTGTGTCAAGAACGCGGGGATGATCCCAACTCTCGGCTGGTTGTCTGGGACTGGAAGTCTGGTCAACAGAAGCTTGTACGTCTTCCACGCCTACTGTTGCGGGTAGAACATTGAGAATAGTTCAAAGTTCATTCAAGACTCAGACCTTCGATCTTTTTCTTTCGTCACAGAAGACTTGCTTTTGGTTGGCATCGTCGCCGTGGAGAGTGACGAAACGCCGCCCCGTTTGGACATCCTCAGTATCGACAACTTCAGCGAAGATGTGGAGGGATATAAAGATGTCAACTACATCTGCAGCCTGGGGTATCCAAAGATGAAGGCCGACGTTATAGACATGTTGATTCGATCGGAGCCGACTCCAGGATGGTCTCCGTCTCAGACTGTTCAAACTCCCTTCTTCTTCGCTCGCAGTGACCGCATCTTCACAATTACTATGCGGGTCTCCCCCGAAAGCAATCCCAGCGAAGAGTGTACTATACTAATCATCCCCTTGTCCACTATCATGGCTCAGGTTGAATTGTCTTGCAATACGCAAAAACGTATTGTCCCGTGGACAGAGTGGGGTCCGAATGGTTCTTATATGCTCCTTCGCAACCCGTCCGACACCTGGGTTTGCTACGTCTACGGCATGAAGTTCATCCAACTTCTGCCATGGAAAAAAGGAAATTCTGCAAGAGTATATGATTTTAACAAGCATGCAGCGAGGAGGGACGTTCGAAATGAACAAACAACGGAACCGAAACTTCCGTGGAAGCGCCTAGGAATGCCACAGTCACTGAATTCGCGGTGTTCTGCTTTTGCTGAAGAAGTATACACGTATCTTCCTGGCCGTGTTGCGACTGTTGAAGTAATGCCAAGTGATGCATCATCTCACGCTTGGGAGGCGGCCATGATTGGTGAAGATAACATTGTACTGGTTTCTGTGAGTCTTCCGATATTTGCTGTTTGATTGTCACTTACACGAAAGGTATTGCTTAGGTTCATGCAAGAAAGTATGGCTATATCGCCATGTAAATTGAAAGCTTGTCGTCTCGAAGTGTGTATTATATCTGTGAATCTACGCCACGAAATTTCATTTCCTAACATGCTTGAATTTCAATATACTTGTACTACATTCAATCACTTGTGCCTTGCAAGATAGATGGCACCCCCCCTGCCGTTGGTAGGCAACCCATCAATTAGTTTGAGCCTTGTTATCTCCCAGATGGGCGTCACACATATCTTTAGTACGCCAAGGGAACATCATTTTGTTTACGGGTCAACTGTGCAGCGTTTCAGTGGCCACAAATCCCCTGATTTCCGTGGACTTACATAAAGAGCGCTATCTTTCCTAGTGTGTGGCGGCTTCTCAGACCATTCGCGGCAAATGCATACTGTTATGATCCATTAGTACAGCCGCCAAGATCGTGGCAGGTCGACGCTAACTGAACCTGACTCGGACACCACCACGCGGTACTCTCATCACCGAGCTTCTTCATCATGGGCACACACACTGCACGTACCGTTACCACCAAATCTATCAGGTCTATTGTCCCCAATTACCGTGATCATGACATGAATCACCCAATGATTATTTCCTTTTACAGGATGCGACCGAGCTTCAAATGCATAAATGCGTTTACCTACAACCTATCATACGTATATGCTTATCTGGGGACGAAGCCGCGGAGGCCAATGTCGGACTGTCACGGACATGTCAACTTTGACATGTCGAACCGGATCACGAGCTCGAACGCAAGCGCCGAGCACAAGCGCGATCCAAACATTTTTTTTATAACACCTCGGGGCTTGCAACTGATGGATGAACTGTGACGCTATCCGTTGATCTACCATGCAGTCACTTGATCAGCGAGTGTCCGTAGGGCGGGGACGATCCGGATTCCGCGGAGGGAGACAGAGACACGTCATCGTCAACTCTGACATATGGTCACACCATGATTGATCTCGGGTTCGAGCTCTGGGGCAACTTTGTCTTTCTCCGACAAGTGCTACCGCGTCATTAAGTCCGCTATTAATCTGGCCTGCTGTGCAGGTTTCGGCATGTGATAGGAGTAATCAAACGACTTACCTGAGCGACGGACATCCAAGCCCGCGGGGAGTTGATCATGATCAAAGTGTGCGTACGTGTCCACGATACATAAATGTCTCTTGAACATAAACGCCAGAGATTAAACTGGGCAGAAACTTTGTGATGGTCCTGTGCTAGGTTCCTCGGTGCTGTACATGTGCTTAAAAAGTTGCTATGCAGTAACCAGTTCGCCCATTTGCTCTTACGGCCTTCTAATTACGTCCCATACGAGATTGGACCAATTGTTTTGCTGGTTTCGTCGCATGTGCGGAAGTAACGTTGCGATTATCTAGCACAGACTCGGCGCTGCCAGTCGTGGGCACAACTAAACAATCTTAGATTATCACCGATGAAGTTACACAGTAGGACTACAAGGGAAAAGGACCATAAGGGTATGGCGTTGACAAGAACGCATAGCAACTTGGGGCCCAAGTACACAGCAAAAATGACATGAAAGCAAAAAAAAAAAGTATATTGTACGAATGGGGAGGACGCCAGAACGACCCCGAAATAAAGTGAACGACACAAAAAATTAGGGTATGCAGGGCCAATGGTATCTATGGTTAAATGAGATGAGATATTGAATATGTCAAATTTGAAGATTAGCATAGTGGGAAAACAGGCAGGACGAGACGGAATGTGTGGTTATTGTTTCTGCATGTAGGAACATCCGAGATGCGAATGCGCATAAGGGAGTGTGAGTGCAGATCTAAGTAAAGCGCGTGTAACATGACGCTAAGATTAAGGCGACTCGGGAAAGGGTAGACCCTTATGACGTTTCCTGCTTCGTTCGTGGCGTCTGCAATCGCTCTGATTGAAGAATGCCTGAGTACAGCCAGCAATGTTGCAGGCGAAGGGCCGAACACCCGTATGAGACTGCATATGGCCTATTGCATTTATTTCAGTTCACGGTAAAGGGAGGTAGTTCGGCAGACAAACTTACGCTTCAAGCTAAATACGGCCGTAAAGGTTTGTCCACATTCTTCGCACACATGGGTGGCTTCGTGGCGACGACGTCGTTGGTTGGCATCAAGCATCGCCTGGCTCGCGACGGGACGAGACATGCTTGATTCTGAATGCGAGCGAACGTGCCTAGAGCCGGTAGCCGGGGGTTGAAGATAAAATGGATCGCTTGAAGAATGGTGGTGTCGAAGAGAAGCTGAGCTCCCTCGACGCGAAAGACTTGAATCGGGGATCATAGGAGACCCGCTACCCTCAGAAGAAGGGGAGGTAATTTCAGACCATGGAGACGAAAGCGACTCATAGCTGGGGGTGGGGGAAAGTGTGGCGTAAGATGAAGAAGGTGATGGCGTATATACAGGTATAAGGCGCGTGTTGTCGGATATAGTTCGTAACATCGTCTGGGGTGGAGGGGAAGGTGGGATTACTTGAAAGGTATCAAGAGATGGTGCAAAGGATTCAGGGCCGGTCATGAATGGTCCCTGGAAAAACAAGTCTTGCGGTTGCTGAGTTTCATTGAAGAGTTGCTCAAGGTTCAAACCATCAGACTTAGATCTTCCAATGGCGAGAATTGATTATTGTAATAATCGGCTGGAAACCTGTTTAGCTTGAGTATAAACAAATGACGTGCACAGACTTACATTCGTTGTAAGAGAGTATGGTAGAGGAAGACATAAATGGCAGATCCTGATGGTACATGGCGTATGAAAAGGAGTTAGTGTCGAGCCTATACGAGCTGACGCATGAGTCGAGAGTTAACGACAGAAAGTACGGAAACGAACGTACTGTGTGGGAGCGCGTCTCGTTTGATCAGAACCAGAAGGGGACTCTATATGGATATGAGGGACTGCTGTCGCTGTCATCTGCATACTGCGACGAGAGGGATCGTTGTTGGTGGAGGACATTGTAGGGGTGAATGGATATTATAAACTATGAATGAAGATGACAGGCCATTTATATGTAAACGCAGCCTCGTACAGATGGTCCTTTTTGGGACAGCGCCGAAAACAACTATAGGATCTCACCGAAATTTGACAAATTCTTGTGAGCGCCCAAAGACGCCTGCCCCCACAAGATTCTGGCGAAATGTGGTTAAGATCTGACAGATCTGGCCTTCCGACTAGGGACCGAAATGCTCAGCGCAGTTGTGCAATTCGGAAAATGCCAAATTGACTTCCATCGTGCCATCGTACTCGTAACCTGGTTGTAACCCACAAGTTATGCAACCACTGCGGGTGGGAGAAATGGGAGGAAAAGCGCCTTGAATCTACATGGAATTTCTCTGAATAGCCTTGATACTCTCGAAAATGACATGGACCAGCCAACCAGCCAAGCGGCTGTGCTTTCTGAAGGAAAAGTCAGAGGGGAGTTTAAGTGAGGAAAACGGTGGCACAGCCACACGCTTATCCATCCACAAGTTGATTCACATGGGCGAACTAGTACTATATCTTTGACTGAGGTCAGCCTCACTGAGCACCGTTGAACACGTCGTATAAGCACAGTTTGATTCCTCGTGGTATTAGTGGATACACCGCTTTCCTGCATCGCCGCAGCATGGCCCGCGCCAATAGTATCTTCTTTCCGATGATAATGGAAAAAAAAAACAATATTTTAGGCCTGCCAATCTCACAGCCCTACCTAGGTGGCAGCCATTGGCATGACCCATTTTTGATTTGCTTTACATAGAATATAATAATAATTCGTTTGGCCTTTTGACCTGACCTAAAGTGGGTTGCCGCACCTTTACAACGTGTTAGTGGCACTGCCCTGCTTAGCACAGGCAAGCATAGCGTTTATTTTACACTTGCCAACGAAACCACGCAACTAGTACATAATATGTAATCACAAAGGTCAGGCAAGATGTCACAGCTTGTTCACTTCTGGGAGTTCCTTGTCTTCAACACCAAGAGTTATTACGTTTACTTGAACGACGGAATATTCATAGTTGACCGAGGCTGAATTCCTCTTGTTCGGTGGTGATAAATCCCATCACGCAGATATCCGTTTTGATTGCCATCTTGGTTGAAATAACAAACACATAGTATCTTGATGATCACGGAGGTTCTTCTCTTCATTAGCTCGGGGTGATCACCAACCGCGTTAATGTCCCGACAGCTCGCTTCGCACTTGGTACGGTATCTCTCATTTCCGAAGCCCTCCGATACCACTGGCTAATGTGGAAATTGGTCAAACAAAGATCCGAGTACATGGCCCAATATGTGGGCTGGCAGACACAAGGTAGACGGTCTGGGGATATATTTTGAACCTCGTGGAGTTTCGAAGCTATTGACCTTGCCAAGTACCTGTGACAGCCACACGCGTGCTAGGCCCGGATCTGCTTCATCTAGTGATCAAAATACGAGTTTATGTATTACGTATCTATATGGGGTTTCATATACTTGTACCATATCCCAACGGGGTCAGTTAAATTTTCATGCACAATCAGAGCGCCCAGGGCGCAGCGGTTCTAGCGTGTCTAGTTGGCCAGGTCGGAGTTCAATATAGTTACCGATTGGTACAAACGAAACTTGAACATCCTACTCAATCTTCCTCGTCACTCCCGTAGTCCGCTACTCCCAGCCCTGAAGTTAATGGTTTCGGAGGTATTATCTTTGGATTCATGGCAGATAACGAGACCCCGTTCCGCTTCCTTATTTCGGCAAAGTACTTCAGTCCTTCCATTGTATCGGCAGACAACAGACCAAGCGGCTGAGGTGGTGGCTCTGACGTCACTTCTTGTGGCGGTGGCAGCTCAATTCGCCGTCGTTTTGGGTCTGGGTCGCTGGATTCCAGGTCTTCCACCACTTCTCCTTCATCATCCAGCATATCCCCATCTTCTAATGCCCGGACAGCCCGCATGGCATCAACAATACGAGGGTCCATCCGCGCCTTGATAGCTTCCTGCCCGATCTCCTCCAGTCGCCGCTTCTCCGCCACCTTTTGCACAGGATTGGGATCCTCGGTGGCCCATCGAACGTTCAAGATTTCATCATTGTCAAGGGATTGGCACGCCATGGCCTCTTTCGCAAACTGTGCGCCAAATCCGAGACTAAGTCACGAACGCAACGCTACGATACTGTAGCACGCGGACTGTACGAGAAAGGGATATATTTTAGATGCCGTCTCTTGAAAACTTCCAATAACATACTGCGTTCAATTTCCCCCCACTCTTTGAAATGTCTCGTGACAATATCTTCCGTCTCCGGGCCTGGACCGGTCTCCTTGATTCGACCGACGTATAGCGTCCGATTTTGTCGGTTGAAACTACCAACGCCACCCATGTCGTCTCTGTAGTCCGAGAATTTGTCTCGAGCGAAACAATCTTTGCTCGAATCAGGTAGTGCGTTATCAGGGTCGGGAAGAGTGTGAAGGTAGTCGCATTCCCACCCATACGGGCAGCACCCACGGGCGAAGAACAGACAACAATAACGAATGCCAGTCGTGTTCGCTCGAGTCAGGCCTGAGTCCTTCTTGATGTTGCACCGAGTTTGCGATTTTACTTTGCTATAGCATAGTCAGACATTGAACTGAGAAATAAATATACGTTAAACTCACTTGGAGTAGTTATCTTCTCGGTCACCTCCAGCCCACTTGTTGTACCAGATATCTACAATTACACTCATAAACAGTCCTGGGTGACAAACATCATTGACGCTTACTGTATTCCTTCCCGGTCTGAGGCGTCTCCTTTCTTTCTACATCTCCCGCTTTCACTTGCTTCCGCGCAGGCTTGAGCTTTTTTGCTAGCTTTGGTTTTGCCACCACCGTTGTCGTTTCGTCGGTACTCATGATAAAGAACGCTAAGAACCTGACTAAGCACTTGATTGGTCGAAA
The DNA here is from genome assembly GCA_016800925.1 of Suillus spraguei. Taxonomy (NCBI): domain Eukaryota; kingdom Fungi; phylum Basidiomycota; class Agaricomycetes; order Boletales; family Suillaceae; genus Suillus; species Suillus spraguei. Next base: position 53,157 of record JABCPU010000182.1, read on the forward strand.
GCTTCCACTCGCTTATTACATAAGCTGTCGTTGATTCGTTCATGCTCACGTCCAACTTGCAGCTCACGGACGATAGCTGAGCGCAGCTACCGTCCTGGAAGCTGCAAGTTTAGCCGTTTCATATGCCTGTCATAGCCATTATTGTTACCTCACCACTATCTCCAATGTCATTTTACTGACTGGTTCTTCATATACATCCGAAGCGCAACTTCTGAACTCTAAGAAGGGGGACATCGCGGCGGTACGAACCACTGATTCTAGAATGTAGATCAAACATTTACTTGTACAGCCCTCAGCACCGCTACAAAGAGAAATTACCCGACTCGTTGGAGCCGTCGGTTTGGTAGAGTTAATGAACGGTGTGGGGGCCGATGTTTCTCCGTAAGGCGGCGGCGTTCTCGAAATAATGGAGGCGGTCCATTCGGTGGGTACCCTAACAGTGATGTGATACACGCCTTCTGAATGCAGTGGCCTTCCGCATGCGAGCATCGATGTGTTCTGATGTCTAAGCGTTGTCATCGAAGGTCCAACTGGACCAGCCCCCGGTCAGGTCGCTCAAGCGCCCTCGGAGCTTCAGTCCTGGGAAGTGGAGGACCGCGGTTCTACCTTCCAAAGCTAAAAAAATTATGGTTTAGAACATTCAAGGTTTGTTATCGATAGTTCGCTCGCGCATCCTAGCATTCTAACGTCCTGACACCGCGCCCCAGATCTTAAACATTGTCGGAAACCGACCAACGATAATTGCATGCGAGCATGTACACGGAAACCTACGTACTAGAGTTAAAACGGAAGTCCGCGGGATCCTGACAATTCACAGATCGGTCTGGACTGTCCAGTTCGTAATGTTGTCGAGGAAACAGCTGCCCAACTACATAATTATTCGCCACAAGTGATCTAGCTAGGCTTGATTGTGGAAGAAAGTCCACGCTATCTTGGTCTACTGGTGACCCTTGGCAGATGGAGAACTCAAAGGTGCTGGGAGATCATATGGTTGCTACGTACATGTCGTACATCCATTTTGCCACTGGTGAAGCGCAGCACGAGTCATGAACCCCTAAGTACCTTCCGACTAGCTATATCTGTTTATACTTCAATGTCACACCTTGGTAGGACTTACTCCATGGCAATCGATGGAGATAATGTGACGTACAACGGACACCCGCATTTTGGAATAATCTAACGGCTGGATCAAAAGATTCGGGTGAACGATCCAGCCAAAGCCACTGAGATAAGACGTTCCAACTTCCGCAGTTAGCATTGAAGTGGCAGTTTGATTTGCAATCTGGGCTACATCACGGAGTGAGATCGCTTGAACTCTAACTTTATCCACATTGTAATGGAGGGTATAGTGCAAATGTTAGGAGCACGGCGCAGGGGTCAGAGCGAGCGGCAGATCAAGAGGGTAACGTAGGCAGGGGCCAGGGGTCCGTAGAGGTCCGGGGTCTTGGAGCACTCATCACTAGCATACAACACCGGGTTCCCTTCCCCTTCAGAAGGCTGGCAGGTCTACCATAGAAGGTTGTCAATTATGCCTGTTTCCACTGCGCAGTACTCGGGTGTATTCGCAATGCCTAGAAGATCGGAATAATTAGTTCATCCCTTGCTTACCGCGCGACTTGAAGCTTAGCTGTCGGGTTGAGCGCGCATGCACGTGTGCACAAGTGCCAGTAGATAGGATCCAATCGAAGCACAGCTGGCACTCTTGCGAGGGACCAATGGATGTCATATCACTGGTTGCCTGTGAATATATTCATGAGAATGAAACAACGAAACAACTTGAGCGTCAGGTTGGATTACATGATCCGGGACGACCCGATTGTTTGTTGGGTGAGCCACATCCCCTTCCGGGACAAAGAACCATAGACTTTTCCACAGCAGAAAATTCTACCACAGAATAGCACAAACAACACAGCGAAAGAGCGATACATAACAGAAATGGATACATCATGAATTCATAGCGTGGTTGGTATCAAGTTCGTGAGTGTGTACGTATACAAACATCAGAAACAGAATATAGAAATGCAACTAGTACGGTACATAAGATGAGCAGTTAGACACGAGAGAGCATGATATGAGTAAGTGAGCACGAAAGGATGATAGCGAGGAAGGGATAGTAAGGCAACAATATGATCAGTAAGAAACAGAAACAGAGTAATAGATCAAAACTGCTTGAGCGCAAGAGTACATATGACCAACCTCGCAGAGAAATATTTGTAGCACGTCCAAAATTCGTGAAAAGGCACGCATGTGCGTTGAAACACATGAGGGGAGACGCAAACGGGGTTCTAAGCCCACTGTCCACCCCCCACCAACGTTTTTCTGAACCGCGCACGGCCCACTCAGCAATACCAGCTGTTGTCGCCACATACAAGAAACCTCCTGTCGGGTCGAAGCACGTTCCTGCAATATCCACATCCTCATGCTCTGCCACCGCTCCTGCACGTTCGACTTCTCCTTCCTCTCCATGCGGTCGCCGTGGGGTGCGCCGGTAGGGGTGGAATGAGGATATCATGGGGTGGTACGGAGGACTTGCAGAGCGATGTGGTGGACTTGCGGGGTGGTATGGTTGGGAAGAGAGAGGCGATGGGCTGATGGGCCGATATGGGCTCGAGGGGCGGTATGAATTTGGAGGTGGCGAGCCCCCACGTGACAAGCAGTCCACTTCGAGCTCATCAAGATCCATCGTATCCCCTCATCACTGCCACCTATCATTCTAGAGGGCGGTGCGCTCGTCCATGACGTCATCCGGGAGAGTGCACCGCGCGGAGGTATGACGACAATGCTGTCATCACGGCGTGCGGTACGTACACTCACTCGGCCTCCTGAATGTCTAAGTGAGGGAGGGACAGGTGCGTGAGCAGGAGGAGTTTGGCTGCAAGAGATGTTGGGAACGCGGATGATTTCTTCAGTTTCAAATGTTCGGGCGTCGAGGACGTGCAGGAGATTGGTATGCTGGATAAATCATCACAATCAACTTGAGCATAAAACTGCGATACTCCGAACTCGCACGTACCTCAGTATACGTCATCACCTCGTGTCCTGCCCGCCCGCCAACTCCGCCACACCCAAACTTGACGCTCCGTGCACCCCATCCTGGAGCACGTGAGGTTCTGCGTGTCCAGTCCCATGGGTCATCACTCATCCACTCGCTGTCACCACCGCCTCTCTCACGACTTGTATGCAGCACCTTTAACGGCTTTGTGCTTCGCACGTCCCAGATTGCGATAACTCCTTCTTGACAAGCAACAGCGAACTTAAGTCCGTCGGCGCTCCATGCAGTGCTAAAGGACGCCACGAGAGCGTTGGGATGGATGGCTGACGGGATCTGTAATGTTGTGACGCGATTGAAGGTAAGTCGAGCGCCGCCTGCAAGGGAGTGAAGGTAGATCCGAGGAGAGTCTCCGACAGAGAGTAAGGTACGGCCGTCAGGCGATATAGAGGCTGTGCATATCCTAAGTTAATTCCTCACACGGGGGATGATAACGTACAGTGATTCACAGGCTCTTCGAGTGTGAGGGCCCCGCAGCACCTGAGATCTTGTGCCCAACGGACTCGGAGGGGTACGTCGTAGAGGCGAACTGTCCAATCATTATTACTCACTACGAGCCGTGGTTCATGAGAACTGTCAAATGGGCGTGCAAGGAGGACGGAATTGTTGATGCTTCCACTGAGCTTGCGGGAGTACTGCCAGAGCGCATGGGTACGTGATGGGCTGTGAAGTGAGAGGTGGATCTCAGTGTCCTGACCACCTGCTGCGAGAAGTGTGTGTGGGGAATCAGAAAGCGTTAGTGAGGAAAGTGTGTTCGGGACAAATGTGAGATCGGCTAAGGGTTTTGGTGCCTAGGAGTCACAAATGAGAATCGTCCCGCGAACCTTGCTTCACAAAGGCAATGATAATGAAAACACACCAAGTCCGGATCATGAAGGTCATGTTCGATAATCGAGTTCTTATGAACATAATTGACGATGCCAGCCTCGCGTGGACATATGATTAAATCTCGAAGTTGCCTGCAGAGCAGTTTAGTGGCGAACAACCGTAAATCATTAAAGCGTACACATGGCCGATGGTAACGTCTGCTGGTGCGATGACACATGGAGTCGCCGACGCCAGTAACGACGAGGTGCGAGCCATGACTAGGAGTGCTTGCCTTTATAATGGCAACTTGAAGATCCTGCGTGTGACGTTGAGAGCATCTGGCATCAGCCCCCCAAACCCGGACCGGATCCTTGATCTGCCACGTGACCCAATCGAGTCAAGTTCAATAGTCGATGTCAACTCTGAGAGGCTCAGTCACCGTTGGGTGTGGTGTATTACGCCCTGTAACCAGCTTCAGCGCTTCAACATGGAGGCACCCAACAGAACGAAGTAAATATCACACCTTCGTTGATGCGAATATATACGTTACTTTTGTGAAGGAGCATTGTTTAGTGAGTCTTCCTCATCAACTGTGCTGACAGAGAAATAGACTTTATCTCGTCTGGGACACATCGTAGCACTGCTGAGGGCCTTGGAACCAGACCGAATACACTGAGTGTGAAAGAAAAGCTGCTTCGAGTTCGGAAACGAACAAGTTGTAATTCATGAACGTAAATTTCCCTTTTTCGCATGAGCACCTTCCGAGCTCCTAATAATTAAAATACTCATGGTATACATTGTAACAGGAGAGCGTGAGGTACCGCAGGTACTCTCACGAAGTTCCAACCGCCCATTTAGTTTTGGTCGTCAGCCGGGTCCTACAGCTTTTCGGTCTGTTGAACTCTTATATGTTTCTCAGCTCACACTAGTCTGATCGTATCTTTTTGCTATTAGATAAATTGTTCGGTCGCTGAAATTGGTTCCTCAGAGCCTGATATATGTTTTCCTGGTTCCAGGTGCAGAGTATCTCATCCAGCACCTTTATTACCTCATCAATACCCTAATGCTCCATCGTTCCCTACTACCACGTGCATGAATGGCTGTTAGTGAAAGGCGAGTGTTATTACTGTTCTAACAGGCTTGCAATGACATCATTTACCGTTCCGCCAGGGCTTTTCTTTCCAGAACATCCCCGCGTCTTCCTCGGGTGCAGGAACATGAAACATCTCGATTTGCGCCATACTAGCTAAAATACAGGATATCAACTTCCTCCCCAACCACTTGGCTTCTTTGTATCTGAAGGTATTTCATGCCATAGACTGTGCGTTGCCATGTCCTGTGATTGTTAGAGTAAAATCTGCGCATAACATAACAGTCCCCAGTCACCCCAGGGCACTTTGATTTTGTTCTAAGCACTGGCTCTTCCAAGCTACTTCGGTATTATTGACAACGCGCCCTTCTTACATTTACAAAGAGACAAGTTAAAGTGTAATATGTCCGTCTACGTGATGCAGAAAGGCAGTGCCACCGTGTGGAGCACCTCAGCTCAGGCTCAGATTTATGCGAATAAACAATTTGGTAATCCCATGGAACGCTGGAGACTCAAGCTCAAGTCCAAGCAGGAAGTCCTTGAACTGCCTATAGTCTGTGCTATAGACCTGTGCAGTTTGCTGCATTACCAGAAGGTACTGAAATGTCGGGTTTATTCGGCCAGCGGAATTACTCGGACTTAGTATGACGTGCGGCCCGGGCCTTGTCCAGCCTCAGATCAAGCCTTCCGGAACTACTGTCGCGCGGATTGCGGCCCGGGGGGCGCCAACACTGACACTAAGAATATCCGCCGATGGATCATGCACTGCGATGAACCACCAGCTAGGGAATGGTGATTGCCAGTGGCGAGGTTAGGCATATGGAGACCGAAGAGGCAAACGTATATCCAATTTGTAACTGAGCAAAATATAATCGGGATTTAGCACCAACTTGACGCGACTGGTAACTGCTTTGGAATGGGCACCCTGCTCTACCTCACGCTTGCCATTTAATTGGTGAGTTGTAACTTCTGGAAGGTGTACTCACAGTGGACATAAATAGACTCAAAACAAAAATTTCAAGGATACTGAGTGGCTCACAGTGAGGTCAACGCGAAAAATATTATGGGTACATACGATAGATAAAGCGGGAATAAGCTCCCCCTGAAGAGGGTTGACGATCCCAAAGGACAATAAAAAAAATTAAAAAAAAGATTATGAGTAGACACCGGCAGTGAGCCAAGGGTTTTCATGCGAGACTCGGATATTATGAGGCGGCGGCGGGCGACCCTACACCTGATGGCGTGTGCAAGATGTCAGTTATAGCTGTCCCAATAAACGAACTTAGAGCTATAGAACTCGTTCGGTCCGGAGTGCCAGTAATGAAGGCAAGTATATGAAACCGGACACTCACCTGTGTTGCTATAGTCATGCTAAATGATCGCAGACCGACGTAATGCTGGGCGCGGAGGCTTGAGGATGCACAACTAGCTAGGAAGTTCTGGATGTTTCAATCGCCTTCTAGGCTATTTGAAATAAGCAACATGCATATACTGATGCTAAGTTAACTAAGTGTGGTGCATAGACAGTGGTCCGCGCGATATATAAAATTAAAAAAGTCAAAGTTGAGTACACAATAACTTAGGAGCGAGTTCCTGGATCTCCTATGTAGCCATCCTGCTCTTCATTCGAGATATCTTCAAGCGTTCTCTGTTTCGTTTCGGGAATGAGAAGCGTAGAGAAAACGCCAGTCAACATAACAGAGCGAAGATCTCCATGCTATGAAATCAAATTTAGCTTCTGAACACGGATCTGAGGTGTCCATGCTACTCACATGTGTTGTACGAATTTGTTTGGGCCACCGATGTTGATAAGCTGAGCAAAGCCGACCTGGGAAATGATAGCTCCAAGCTTGCCAGTTGCAGCAGAGATACCGTAGCCTGTCGAACGGTAACGGGTGGGGAAAGCTTCTCCAGGAATGACGAAAGTGGTGGTATTTGGCCCGAAGTTTTGGAAGAAGTTGGTGACACAGTACAGGAAGACAAACGCGTCCCTGCCTGAGCCGGTAGCATCCAATCTATCATAAGCGAAACCTGCACAGTAATCGTTAGTCAAATGTATGTAATCATAGTGGTGAAGTGTACAGACCCATAATGATGAAAAGGACGGTGAGTACAGTGAAGCCCATCAACTGGATGGGTTTGCGGCCCCAGTAATCGATTAAAAAGAAAGATGCCCAGTATCCTGGAATCAAGCCCGCCACAGAGAGGATCAGGTTGCCAACGCACACGTTGTACAAATTCTGATACACATAGAGTGCTGAGGTTTTGTCACCGGTGGGGCTCCCGAAGTTGATTGCAGTCAAGATAATTGAGCTGTTCAGGCCAAGGCCATAGAACGCGATCTGGATGTGAACATTAATTTCTGACCTCAAAAGAGCTAAATTGGAACTTACATCGAGAGCGAACCAGGAGTAGGAGGTGCCGATCAGGACTTTCATGTTCTTCCACTTGCCGAAGTATGCAGCAAAGTCTGCGCGGCTTGCCCTCGGGGCTGCGACATGCTGCACCTGAGCATCTTCGTCCTTGGTGTGATGCCCGGGTTGCAACACGTTGTTGATATCTGCAGTAGCCTGTGCGACGTTGCGCTCAACATCCATGGTGAAACGAGGAGTTTCAGGTATAGTGAGACGGAAGTAAAGAGCAACAACACCGGGGACGCATCCAAGACCAATCAAGAGACGCCAGGTGTAATCGACGGGGACGACGCAAGGAAAGGGGGATTTGAGGATCTCATCCTTATATGCGCTGACGACGATAATACCAATGATGGCGCAACCTTTCAGGATGCATTAATAAAATAATTTTAAGAGAAAAATATTAACTGACAAAGTTGACCCCATCCTTGTGAAGCAAATACAGCAGTCATCAGACGACCACGCGAACGTGTAGCGGCGAATTCTGAGGAAATGATTGCTGACATTGGATAGTCACCACCAATACCAACACCCATCTATAAACAGGGAGTTGAGGTACAGACGTTATAGAAGTTTGTTGCACTTACAAGAAAACGCCAGACGACAATCACACCAATAATGCTCACTGCTGGGGCCTGGCCCGCAACGGCCTGACCGAAAGTTGCAACAATCATGACCATGAGCTCGACACCATCTAGCATACATGGATTAATAAAGGCGGTTAACTTGAACATGAAATAACACTGACACATCCTCTTACGGCCCACAACATCTGCGAGCCATCCGAAAAGGAGTTGACCAACCAAATTGCCGACAGGAGTTGCTACCTTGACACCCAGGGATTGGCTCGTATTGAGCTGGTAACCTTCGGATAATTTAGCACGATATCATTAGAGGAAGGAGAGGCATGCTTACTTTCATTTCCGTAGACGTAACCCAACATCGTGGCGCCGATGTTGATGGCAAATATATCGTAGCTGGCGACAGGTGAGGGAAGGTGACTGCCACACAATATATAAACTTACGCATCGGTAAAGAAACCTACACCAGCGACCAAGCAAACCTTGAAGTGGAACCACCTAGGGATGAAATAGATTACAGAGATCAAGATACTGTGAAAATGAAACTTACGAGAAGGGTGCATTGTCTATCTCTTCCAGAGCAGCGCGGCGGCGCTCGTTAAGCGTCAGGGTTTTTTCATGGTATGATCCATGACTGGATTGTTCAACTGGGTCGGGAATTGTAGCCATCGCAAGTCACGAAGGGTAGGTCCCTGAGATTATGGGGAAAGCCTGCACCTGGTACCCGCCTACATATATATTTTATACCGCATGGACAACGTTCATTGGATTCTCACCAGACCAAGAAGGGTATCGTATCCGCCCCGCCTTACGATTATGTGGACAACATTCTGGGGGGACACGTTCGTACGTCTGTAGCCAATGGCCCCTCTAGATTCAGGTACACCATCAAGGCTGTGACTTGATGTGAGCTTTTTTTCAAGGCCGTGCGAGAACCTTCGGGCGCCCGGGTACGTAGCAGGAGTCGGCCTGATCAGGTTGATCTGCGTACACCTCCGCCTAGATGTGAGTAAAATGTTTGAAGCAAGTTTGAAGTGTGCATTTGTCACTCGGACCAGCGAAATAAAGGACAACAGTGGAAGACCAAGAAGTTTTACAACTTTTGGAGATGCGGCCTGTTCTGGATGTGGTACAGGAACTTCCCGACTCCCACATTAATGGAGGTCAAACATCACATGCTACACTTCCGTCTACTTTTCTCTGCACCCGGAGCTTGATATATAATATATGATACCCCATCCAAATTTTACTTTTAGTCATTCATGCATGCGTTATATATAGCCCGTATTATAACTTCGACTGAACCTCAACGGCTCTCCGTCCTTACATAGGACTGCCTACTGTACATTTCACGCCCGAGCAAGTCCTCCTTGCTCGTTCCCTTCCTTTCTTTGGAAAGGTGCGTCTGTTCTCTATACCTCATATCATTTAATAGCCGATCTTAGTGTCACCGTGGTCAGTGCCTAGTTTTTCTTTCCCAGTCTAGATTGCCCATGCCTGTCAGTCATAGAGGTAATGCAGTTGTACTGCAGCTCGCCAACTTTCTGCAAACTTTGACTCGAAGAAGTGTACCCGTCCAGAATCTATCAAATTACTTGTGTCACTTAGTGGGGGCCGAGTTGGGCTGCTCCTAATGATGATTTGCTTGCAGGTTGTCTCTCTTTTGTTACACGACCGTTGCCCTCTGTCTCCCGGCGTTTGTGCGTCCTTTGGCTACATTGAGATGCTGTACGAAGATATTGTTGTGACTGCTCTGCGTCATCCGCCTAAAGATTTCATTGTTGATGCCAACTTGACCGGGACGCAGACCATACTATCACGAACCATAAACCAAACCATAGCATGATCGTAGTCCTCGAACCTGAACCTGAACCGCGTCAGTGGTTGTCATGGGCTTCGCTAGCTAAGTTTGATGCCTTACATGAAATTTTCGTGTGTTGTCTTGTCGATCTGGCTTTGCGGTGAGCTGTGGTACACCTCTTCATCTTCGTTCATCGTGTTTGGACTGGGTTTTCCCCTTGTCTAAGTTTAGTTGCGCGGGCAATCAGCAGCTGCACTATGATAACCTACATACTGAGCAAAATAATCATCCGTACGGCACTTATAATGCCTTATGTATTGTCTGAACGCTAACCGACAGCTTTCAACGCCTCACCTGAAAACAAGTGTGATGAACGGCCAAGTATTTGCTGTGGTACATATTACGCCGAGAAATGTCAAACCTTACGAAAAGCTCTGTGTGGCCAAATTTAGAAATTCTGGGGAAATGATTGCAATTTGGGTACCAATATTACGAAAAATTTAATAATAGGCTGCAACGAGCGAAGCTGACCGAACCGACTCAGCTTCGGGAATTCGGAATCACAGTATTACTCATTGGCTGCGCTGGCGGCAGCGTGTCAAGGTCCATTTGTTCGTCCATGGGGATAGGAACGCCTCTCACTTCGCGGCTCGTTTGTCGTTCAGCAACCCTTCGAGTGTTTGCGAATGCCACTACTTCCCTACGGCTTATCCCACGTCCGAATCACGGATTGAATGGAAAGCCTATGAGGAGTTTGTATGCACGTCCTTCCTCTTTGAAGTTGACACCTTTCGTCTCAACTTTCACATCCTCTTCTATTCTCCACACGAATGATGCGCCTGCGGCCACTAGCGTTCCGAAGTCGGTTGATTCCGACAGTGTAACTGTGAAAGAACAGAGAAGAAAAGATTGGATGATTGTCAAACGACTGATGAGTCACGTCTGGCCGAAAAATGACTGGGGCACACGTGGTCGTGTTGTCCTTGGATTTGGGCTTTTGATTGCTGGGAAGGTGTGCTGTACTGCACAAGAAATAAGGGGGTGACTGAATCCAAATGTAACTTCATCAGGTGTTAAATGTTCAGGTGCCCCAGCTGTTCAAGTCCGTGATTGACGCGTTAAACCTAGACGTAATGGCCGATTCGACGGTATGGGTCGTTGCAGGTTCTCTCATCCTCGGATGTGAGTCCATAGCTATGTGAATTTGACACTGTGTAACAAATCTTTCAGATGGGGCTGCTCGGACAGGAGCGACGCTATTCGGAGAACTACTGAACGTTGTCTTTGCCAATATTGGTCAACAAGCGGTCCGCAGAGTTGCTAGGGAGACCTTCGAACATCTCCTGAACCTGGATCTCAAGTTTCATCTCGCACGGCAGACTGGTGGACTTACACGTGCAATTGACCGCGGTACCAAGTATGTCACATTCCGACAGCATAATGCAACTTTTGAATGCTGTATTTCAGGGGTATCACATTCATGCTCCAGGCCATTATTTTCCGCATCTTCCCGACTGCCCTAGAGATATCTATGGTTTGCGGAATACTTGTGAGCAGAGAGCTGATTCAGTTTTCTTTCTTACCCACCACTGAGATAGACTTGGAAATTTGGTTGGGATTTCGCCGCAATCACTGTCACTGCTTTAGCTGCATACACTTGGTTTACTGTTCGCACGACCTCATGGAGGTCAGTGTTGTTTATTTTACCCGGTCCATTTACTCAATTTCTACAGAACTCAATTTCGCCGCGATGCAAACAAAGCGGACAATAAAGCTGCTACCGTAGCAATTGACTCGCTTATCAATTACGAGGCAGTCAAGGTATCTATTTATTGCATATTTCTATCCTCTTTGCGTAAACTCCGTTGCAGCATTTCAACAACGAGAAATTTGAGATTGCACAGTATGATAAACATCTTAAACAATACGAAAAATCTTCCGTGAAAATCACCACATCTTTGGCCTATCTGAATTCTGGCCAGAATGTGATTTTTTCTACGGCATTGACAGCTACAATGTTTCTTGCCGCACAGGGAGTCATGAAAGGTATGTTTGAGCGAACTTTTATAATCCATCTGTAGTCTTAGACAAGCTTTGATAAGGGACTATGACTGTTGGTGACCTCGTCATGGCGAACCAACTAATTTTCCAGCTGTCACTTCCCTTGAACTTCCTGGGTAGTATTTATCGCGAGCTGCGTCAAAATCTCCTGGATATGGAAGTATTGTTCAATCTTCAAACTGACAATGCTCCCGCCAAGGTACGCTCTAGGGCTGTTTCATCACAGGTTTCTGCTCACATGATTTCCTTGTACAGGACAAAGAGGATGCAAAACCGCTGGCATTGAGGGGCGGTTCTATCCGTTTTGAGAATGTGAACTTCGGCTATCATCCAGATCGTCCCATCTTCCGCAACTTATCCTTCACAGTTCCAGCAGGAAAAAAAGTGGCTATAGTTGGTCCATCCGGATGCGGAAAGTCCACAGTGTTCCGTCTCCTGTACCGTTTCTACGATCCATCTTCCGGTCGGATTTTCGTGGATGACCAGGACATTCACGATATTCAGTTACAGAGTCTTCGAGAATCTATCGGTGTAGTTCCACAGGATACGCCACTGTTCCATTCTGATATCATGCACAATGTGCGGTATGGTCGCCTAAGTGCCACGGACGACGAAGTAAAAGCGGCTGCAATGAAGGCAAGCGTTCATCATACGGTCATGGGTCTTCCCGAAGGCTACAAGACCACCGTCGGCGAGAGAGGTCTGATGATTTCTGGAGGGGAAAAGCAGCGGTTAGCGATCGCACGTGTGTTACTTAAAGATCCTCCGATCCTTTTCTTTGATGAAGCTGTAAGCTCCCGTGTGCCTGATTTGCGTATAGGATATTCCTTGACCCGTATTTTCAGACGTCTGCCCTGGATGCTCACACGGAAACAGAGCTTATGCGCAGCATAAACAGCACGTTGCTCGACAAGGCACGGACAAGTATATTTATTGCCCATAGACTCCGTACCGTGGTTGAAGCAGGTGAACTCCACTTGTATTCTATTTTTGCTCAGGGATATTGACGTATGGATCGTAGATTTAATCATCGTGCTTAAAGATGGTCAGGTTATGGAACAGGGCACCCATGAGGAATTATTACGTCTAGGCGGTCTGTATCATAATATGTGGGTCCAGCAGGCTTCTGATAATTCATTGGAGAGCTTGTCCGAGTCTTAAGCTCCTGGCCAATGCTATTAAATATTGTAGTAGAGAGTCCCCGACAAGATGTAACAATTTTTTCGGAACTCTTAACTCACAGATGGACGTTAATTTTAAACCATTTCAAAAACACTCAATAATTTCTGATGTTGAAGGATCCGTGACGTTCATGGTGCCTTTTTCTTTTCCGTTGTCACAGGCAATTATCTTGATGGGACGCGCCACTCAGCAACTTTGAGGTCGCGGAAGCTGTTCACACCGAGTGGCCGTGGTCATGCAGTCAGAGGCTTCAAAGTTATTTGATCTATGTGAACTACATCTGTCCAAAAGCGTATAAACGTGTGCGTAGGGAAGTATGTATACAGCGAACGTGTGTCACCGAATCGCAAATCATTGACCATAGTTTCCGTCCAATGTAACTCTTGCCCTTGTCTGTCCGTCCTCGAGTAAGATCCACGTTTCAAGCCCAATAGCAGGATCTGCAGAGGAGAACACGATATTCCGTACACCGTGGCCCCATCCTGGGCTACTGTAACCACCGTATCTGAGACATCATGCATGCAATGAGAGTAGATGGAGTAGATGATGAGCATGCACTGGATCGAACAGGTTCAAGTGAAGATCACATACCCGGAGTGCTTGCCAAAACAAAATATAACATCCTTCGTAGGTTCACGGGCGCACCACTCGTCGCCATGATCTGTTAAAAACCATACGTCGCTATATGATAAGCGACGAGATAATACTTGGAAACTTACCGTGCCCGGAGATCACTGCGTGTAGGTTCTTGATGTTGGCATTCAACGCATCCCAGAAAGGTTGGTCGTTTCCGACTGATGCCGGGTCGGTAGTAGCTTGTGTTGATCCCTGGGATAGATCGTCGGCTGGAAAAAAGTTACAAAAGTGAGTAACCGTACGATATTAGACGTATTCACCATTTAACCCTGGGTCTATTGTGCTGTTCAGTGTCTTTTGCACATTCTCTATTGCATGCCTGTCATCGTTTATTTCAGAATGGTGATATAGTAGTTAAATAAATCCACTTACGGTGGTATATGTACGAAGGCTAACGCTCCCCGCTGTCTCTTTTCTACTGAATCCCACCCAGCTTCCATTGCAGCTGTCTCTTGCTCGATCCATCCTGCTACAGAGGCGTCCACCCAATCGGGTAATGGCACAGATGTGGATCCCGGGGACCAACCACCTGATAGTTAAAGGACATCAGTGATTCGACTAAAGATTCCCTTGCAGAAGGAGGGAGTGTACCTCGAGAATCAAAAAACCACAGGATCAAAGCAGGCGTCAGATCTGGAAACAAAACGGACACGTAAGTAACGATGAATATTCTTATTTTTTGACAAGCACCTGTCGCCTTTTCGTAAACCTACGGATAAACAACCATATGTACAGTCAACAATCCTGATCGAAAAGTCACCCTTGTAACATACTGGGACCCAATACGTGCCCTCCCCTCCCTCTCCTCCAATACCAGATGGTACGGTGCGAGTATAGCTCAAATAACTATCGCGCTGCTCTCGTCGTATTTCTTCAAGATGTGTAATGTTCGGTTCATTATCATGATTCTAACAGACATTATTTCCGTCATACACATCTCGAGAAACGATTCATATAGAAATAGACCCACCCCTTGTGTAGAAGAGAAGGGGATTTTTGCTTCGTTCAGAGGAGCCACTATGCGATCAATGAGAGTAGTGGAATTTTCCCGAAATGTATCTATGTAGAACAAGGGAATGTCACTGACGGTAACAATCAGCCCAAGTCAATTTAACCGCACCTTCGCCAGTGATTAAATCTCCATTCAGTACGCTGGAGATATGTTGTGTCGTTACTGACATCTAACTTGGAAGAAAGTGAACACAACCCATACACGTAATCAGGTTTCTCAGTAGCCAGTACATTGCGCATCAGGCGTGTACTATTAACATCCTGTTCAGGTCCCCAATCATCCCAGGGATTTTCGCCATAATGAAGATCCGAGAATACGGTTAGTTTGAAAGTACCAGAAGAACTGAAGGTGACACGTGGTTTATCGGGATACGGGTTGAGACGAGAGGGTATATCAACCGCTGGAAATTCCGCCTGCCTTGAACGTGCTGACAGAAATTGAGTGTATACATGATTTGCGTGAGTGTCTGAGATAATACGCACCACGGGGCGAACTTGGAGATGCTTTCACCATTCCTGCACAGAAAAAGGCGAGCGAAATGACAAGGATTCTTACTCGAAAACAGGAGAGCATCATGGCGTAAGTAACCTAGATCCCCGAAGGTGAATTAGAGAGAGTTTTTTGATATAGTTTTCTGGCTTCGTACTCCACGGGTTGTCTGCACGCTGTCGAGTAGACACTAAGAACCATCGACGTGTAATTACATAATGAATTCTGCGAAGTTCAATTTACAGCTGTTTGCATAATGGTAAAAGCCGGTGGTAATTTCCAAAAAAATTATATTTTGATTTTCGAAAAAGTAGTCCTACAAAGATCGATTTTTATCTCAACAACGAAGCAAGCTATTGACATGGTCCAAGCGACAAAACTGATCAGAAAAATTGAATCCAGATGACCAGCAAAAAAACTAAGCAATTCGGTGACGTTAGTGGTCACCTCCCCTTAGAGCCAGTAGAACGACAAAGATTCATTTTTATTTCAGTAACGAAACAAGATAATGACAAGCAGTAAGATACAAACTTGATCAGAAAAATAAGGCGCAGATGACTGCAGAAAGGATGGAGTGATTTGGCAAAGTGGACACTTGCCTTGTGTCTACAAGCATAAAAACCAAATTCACACACAACTCACTTGTCCTGGTCTGCTACATTGTCTCACAGGATGGCAAAGGCAAAGGCTTCTACCTGAGTGTGCAATGACAAGGTCAAGGAGCCCCGGAAATGTGGCCGTCCTTCAAAAAAGCGATTACAGCCCCCCAGTGGTACACAGGCAGAAGACCCTCCAAGTCAAGAAGTCGTCCCAAAGACTAAACCACGGCCACAGCCCATTCCACCAAAAAAGCCCAGCACTTTATCAGTGTCCACAGTTCCAGGTGGATCCAGCTCTGCACCAGTCGTCAGAGCAGCTGTAGCAGCTACAGCACCATCAAAGCCCACTGACTTTGATGAGAACACAGCCGCTGTGTTGTTACTTGGGTTAGCTCGGCCAGTTGGAGACTTGGAGGTCCCAGATCTGGTTGGGAATTACAGTATCAAGGATTCAATGGATAAAGACTTCTTCCAGAACCTTAAAGAATCTGAGGCCAGTGGCTTGGGTGACAAGCATAGCCAATCAGGAGATGAGGAGGGTGAGTACTGCTAGCCTGTGTGATGAAGTGTTCACCAGATCATGGACAATGACAGGTGTTTCCTGTGAGCCTTGCTAATCTCATCATGGAGCTTGTCTAGATACATATCACAGCTGCAGGACAAATAGCCATGCATGTACTTTTGTTATATCAGAATATGTGCAGAAAGAGATTGAATATGGATGCACCTCAATATCTTCCAAGTTCATCATTCAAGTTCTACCGCTATTACCACTCTAGCTCTCTTTATATGGCTTCCCAGTCAATTTATAGCATCATATAATATTTTCTATTGTCAATTTGCTTGCACTAGTGTATGCCATGATTTCGGATGTGTCAAGGAGTGGTAGCATTCAGATGATAATTTTGCATAGTTCTTGCAATGATTTGTGACCTTTCATAGTGGGTAAGGGAGACGACACTTGACTGGAGTCCAAAAGTGTAGCTGAGTCAGAAAGAGCAGTGGATGATCCAGAAAGTAAACAATATAATCAACTTCATCAAATCACTCCATCCTTTCTGCAGTCGTCTGCGCCTTATTTTCTGATCAAGTTTGTATCTTACTGCTTGTAATTATCTTGCTTCATTACTGAAATAAAAATGAATCTTTGTCATTCTACTGGCTCTAAGGGCAGGTAACCACTAACTTCACCGAATCGCTTAGACTCCATTTGGGAGCCCAGATTTTGCCAACTTTGACAAACAATTTCAAACTACCAACTATGTTAAGTAAGCACCACCCAACCGGAGATTGAATTCAATGTCACACAGTGATCTCTACTACATACTACCATGCTCCCCCACCTCTTGCACCATGACCATGGCCCCAGTGACTCGGATCAACCCTCCATTGCTAGAAGTGATGAAGACTTAAAATACTTCTTGAATTCCATGGATGATGGTGAGGAGGATGAAGGGGATGAGGATGAGGGGGATGAGGATGCAGAGCGGGCAGATAAGAAGATCCTTCGAGCAGTCATAGACCTATTCCAAAATATCATAGTGTCAGGTACCAACATCCTCAACGTGATGGATGCCTTCAACTCCTATTCCCATGCCCATTACAACAAGAAACCATATCATACATCATCACTACAGGGAATTGGCTGGGTTACTGAACTTCTTGTGGGACATCCTGAACGCATTCGATGTGAGCTAGGTGTTTACCAGCATGTATTTATGGTACTACTCAACATACTTCAGGAGGGTGGGATACATGATTCAAAGAATGTCAAACTAGAGGAGCAACTGGCAATATTTCTGTATGCTTGTGTAACCAGCCTGTCTGTATGCCACCTTGGTGAGCATTTCCATTTCCAACGGTCTAACGACACTATATCAAGGTATGTCTCACAGCAGCTCTCATCCTGATGACGTTCATAATCCAATTTATTTCAAGATACTTTAGACGAATCCTTATCGCATTCTCCTCCCATCCAATCTACCCTACCTATGTTCAGCTTCCTGATGCACAAGCTCCAACCCCTCCTAAAATCCTTGATAGTCAAAAGTTTCACCCTTACTTTGCAGATGTTATTGGCACTATCGACGGCACACACATCACATGCCACCTGTTGGCTGCGGACCATCAAGCTTCTCATGACTGCAAGGGCAACCTAACCCAAAACTGCCTTGCTGCCTGTGACTTCAACATGTGCTTCACTTATATGTTGAGTGGGTTTCAAGGGTCTGCGGCAGACGTGCATATCTACCATGTAGCTTGATTGTCAGACTTCACAATCCCTCCAGGAAAACTATATCTTGCTGATGCCAGATTTGTGGCATGTGACGAGTTGCTTGTGCCCTATTGGGATGTTCACTACCACCTCGCTGAGTGGGACCGTGCTAACCTCTTGTATATTGACTCTGGACTTACTGTACTCTCATACTTACATGTTCTGTAGACCCTGCAACCCTGAGGAACTCTTTAACCTATGTCATGCAACACTCCACAACATCATTGAGCAAATTTTCGGTGTCATCAAGAAACACTTTTGTATCATACAGCTTCCACCTGAGTATAACTCCAAGATTCAGTCCCGCATTCCTCCAGCATTATGTCTAATTCACAATGTAATTCAAATTCACGACACAGATGATCTATTAGATTATTGTCATATAGATTCAGATGAGTGGAGCGCTCCATACTGTACTGGTATACTTGCCGATGGACCTCCAACTGAAGCAGCGCATACCCACGCACATATTCAATGCAATCAAATCGCACAGCAGATGTGGGAGGAGTCTCTAGTAGAAAGACGTCATCAAGGGCAGCCAATGCTGCCTGGTGTAGATGGATAGTCAATGTTTCACTTTTCAGTTATTCAAATGTATTTTGCCACATGAATTCATTGCATTCAAAGTAGTAACATGACCGACAAGAAAACATTTGAAGTAGTAACACGACCAACAAGAAAACATTTGTATAGTGAAATCATGCCTAGGTACTGTCCTTTCCACGAGCCTGTAGGTGATCTGCTATAAAGAGTTTCTGAACACCATCTCACATAATACTAAGGTAAGAGTCAGCAGCAATAACATCGGACTCAAACACTTTTATCAGTGCAAAAACCTCATGATCATCCAGGTCGCACTCTTCTTGTACCCGACGGATGGCCTTCATCCTGCATGCTGGGGCTGGCTCAATGAGATGACCAGAAACCTCCTGAAGCATTGTAGCTGCAGTGTTAATGCTACCTGAAACCTTCCCACCTAGCTCCTCCAAAGCGAGGGGCATAGTAAGACACTGAGATTTTGAGGACCCTCCTGCACTCTTAGCTGACTTTGAAGAATGGGGAGGGCGAGACTCCTGGCGTGAGCTATCATCATCAGTACCCTTGTGCTTGATGGCTGTTGAAGAAGCTGGTGTGGAAGTGGAAATAAATGAGGGTACAGGAAAGTGTGGTGCCACATTTGTGTTGCAACTGTCAGTGGGCATGATTGTGATCGGTGGGGCAACCTGAAGTGGGACAGTGGAAGATTGGGTCTGGTCTAGGGAGACAAGCATCATTTTTGGTGTCAGCAGGAGTGCCAAATTCGACATTTTCAAGCATGTTCTCTAGTGACATCATTATGATGTCACTAGTGCTGGAGCTGCCTGTTGGTGTCAACGTGTTTGCATTCACATCCATGCTGGCATGGAAACCAGTCCACATACTGGTATGAGTGGGGAGAAGGTCCAACATGGCATCATAATGTGGCCAGCCTTTTTTTTGACAGACTTCACTTATGGCTCAGCCTAAAAAATAGAGTAAAAAACTAAAAGAACAATACCTTGAGTAGATCAGACCATATGGTCTCAGATTCAGCGGTAATGTTGGCCCCATGTTCATGAGTGTATGTTATTCCAGAGGTATTCACTACTTTTTTGACAACTTTAAACATTTTATGCAGCTAGAGAGTAGCTATTAGTGACAGCGCTGTAGACAGTTGAAATTAATACATACCCGCCCCCATTTTTGTTGGCATGCATCAAGGGATTTGGCAGGGCCTGTCCCAGTGCTCTTGGCCGCCACCTCTGCAGCTGCAGCACCCCAGAATGTTCTGTCGAAATTCATCCCATCGCCACCTTTGGCTCAATGGCTGGATATGTATGCAACCAATATATTTTCATCAGCCAGGGACCAGGTACAACAAGGATCCTTCATCTCAGTAGGTTCATTGGAATGTGCTGATTTCCTCTTTCCTTTGCTCTTAGCCATAGTAGTTCTGCTGCGTAGATGGGGGCGATTGGATGAAGCTCGTGTTGGGGGCATGATCGATAACACATACTTACAATGTGACGTGTCATCAGTCACAGTGACCGGCAATTCGGCAAGCTTACTTAACGTAGTTGGTAGTTTGAAATTGTTTGTCAAAGTTGGCGAAATCTGAGCTCCCGAACGGAGTCTTAGTTTTTTTACTGGTCATCTGGGTTCGATTTTTCTGATCAGTTTTGTCGCTTGGACCATGTCAATAGCTTGCTTCGTTGTTGAGATAAAAATCGATCTTTGTAGGACTACTTTTTCGAAAATCTTTTTTTTTTTTTCGGAAATTACCGCTACCATCATGCAAATAGCTATAATATCTTTTAGGCGCTCATAGTGTCGTGCAAATTTACCGGTCAAGAGTCTCTAATTCCCCTATTAAAATAGACATTCCCACTGCTCTGTCACTTTGCCACCTCCGATTAATATTCTTTTCACGCCCTGTGGAGAATCAAATTTTCAGTGAATATCATCCGTTCTCTGATAGGCTGACACAGGTCAAATCAAATTAAGCCAGTCAGTGCTGATTTTTAGTTAACGCTGACTGACGCCTGACAACACCGAGATTCAGGAATTGAACATGCCAGGATCAAAAGCAAACCATCTCTTATCGAATCTTTTCACTCGCGATGACTCACATCCCGTCATCACTTTTTGAAGACTGACGTGGCTAAGGTGCTCAACATTGCCATCGCGTGAGCTGTCACATATATAATCGAGTATGATATGACTTTCCAGTAAGTCATGTTCTCCATTGTATTCTTGTTGGCACTCCTGGCTTTCTCAGTCACGGGATCGCCCGTTGAAGTTCCCAATTCCCCCATCACCCTCCCCATGACCAGGAAGCTAGCATTCTCCAATGTTACCGAGCTCTTGCGGCACGATGGAGCCCGCTTGGCGGCCTTTGGAGAACACAGCACGCATGGCCGACGTGATGCTGATACTCGTCCTCATCCTGTTGTTCCTTTGTCACCCGCCGATTTTGGAAACACATTTTCGGGCTACACCGTGAAGGCTGCCATTGGCGATCCCCCCGTAACCTGTAAGTTCAACACTGAGACAACATGCGGCTTCTAACATATTATTGAAGATGACTTGATTGTCGACAGCGCTACCGCGATCACATGGGTTGGCGCCCGGACTCGGTACGTCGGCTTAGGCGGCGTCGACACTAAAGACCCTGTGGCGGTCAATTACCGTTATGGCTCCTTCGAAGGTATGACATACAACAATATCATATGTTGAAAACACCTACAATTAGTATTTATAGGAACTATATGGAATGATAATATGTTTTTAACTGAGAAGTTAATAATCCCCGGGATGGACATCGGTGTTGCGTCTACTTGGCGGGACGTCGTCGCTGACGGTGTCCTTGGCATCGGGCCTACATCGTCAGGCCCCCGCGCCCTAACAGGACGAATAATCCCGACTATCACTGACCGCCTGGTTCTGCAAGGCACCATCAAACAGCCCGTTGTTAGTATCTTTTTCCAGCCCATCACTGCAAATCAAGTCAAACATGGAGAGCTTACCTTTGGTGGAACCCACCCTAGCATGTACGAGAACAAGATCAAATACATGTAAGGCACCTCAGCTTCTGGATCAATCCAGACTGATAGAAATTGTTTTGTTTCAGTGATATCACCTCCACCCCCCCCTCATCGCATTATTGGGGTATCGATCAGAGAATCTCCTACGGTACTATGACTATCTTGGCCCACACCGCTGGTATCCTGGATTGTGGTACCACCTTTCTTTACCTTGCCTCAGGTGTGTATTTAGAGTGCAGCGAATGATAATGGTCTCATCAGCGTTCGATAGATGCCTATGAGAGGTACAAGTATTATACCGGCGGTACTGTGAATCCGGCGAATGGTCTTCTCCAGATTTCCCCTGAACAGTTCGGACGACTATATAACTTGGATTTCCATATTGGCCGTGTACGTCAATTCTGTCGGCCCTCACATCCCTTGTTAACCATTCGCACAGAGTACCTTCACACTCATCCCTGATGCGCAAATCTGGCCTCGTTCTCTCAATGAGAGGATTGGGGGCGGTGCCGATGATATATATCTCGTCGTTAAAGCCCTTACAACACCCACTGGCGCAGGGCTTGACTTTATTAATGGCTACGTATTCTTCCAGCGCTTTTACATTGTGTTTGATAGCGGCAGGCAACGAGTCGGTTTTGGCCGAACCATATTCACTTCTGTCATCAGCAATGGAATTGCCGAAGTATACGAAGCACGGATTTAAAGTTATACGGACTCTTCTCAAATAGGCTATGGAGGTTACTTGAGTTTCTGTATACTACAATTAGAATATAGCAATACAAGTGAGTTCAATTATCTAGCTGTAGCTGACATGACTTGTTCTAATAATAACTATTTGCTGTTTTCGCTGAACCATTGCTACTTTCCCACGCTTACTGCTGACACCGCACAGTCCGCTAGTATCACCATCACCCAGCGATTACCGCTCGCTATGTTCCCACGGTACAGTTCCTTCAGCTCATCACATTGAACATGCCAAAGTACCATAGCAGCTACCTAGCTATTGGCATCACAGCTTACTGCTACTTTAACCGCTGCTTTCCCGTGGTCTGCTTGCGCTAGCGACTGCTGACTACTGCTCATTACCACGTTCCCACACTGCGCTAACTTCGGCAAACTTGCCTATGTCGCTTGGACTCATCATCAGCATCTGCCCCCTTGCACCACTGTTCCTTAGCAATTCACCACCTTACCATGACTGCTACCCTGCTGCAAAGTTCCCACGCTAGTACCGCCAGCCAAGTGCTCGCATATCCATGCCGGCGGTAACGCTATCCCACCTTCCCACGCCTCGGCAACTCATGTGTTCTTGCCACGACAGCACAAGGCATTGTATATGACTGGGGACAGTCATGATTTAAAGTCGCCATGGGATGTAGCGAACAAAGTCACGCTGACCATGAAAGTGCCATTTTAGACAAGTGTCTCGTTACCGTCTACAGTGGCTACCGAGAAAACCCCTATAGCGAGCATTGTTACGAACTGGGGTGGCGTCACCAGCAACAGTGAAAAGACACAGATGGTCTGCTGGGAAGTTCTACAATGTCCAGAAGAGGACAAGGTGAAAGTACAAGGAACACATTCCAAGTACGATCAAAGGTTCGGCCTCAAAGACAAGTCTAAGAGGTTCTACAGGAATAGAGACTAAGGCTAAGGAGTGCTTAGACTTAGAGACGATTCAAGACGACTTAGGTTGGAGACCTAAGCGAAGGAAGTTCCAGGTAAAACCCAGTAAGATTAAAGTGAAGTATACAAGTGTAATACAATGTGCTTAAATAGGCCAATATGTGCGCACAGACCAAGAGAGACATGGGAATGTAAGTGTGTATCCAAAGAAGGAAGGCAACTATAGTACAGATGCATTGAGCATGTGAGTCAGAGTCACGTTATGTAATATACAAAGTAAAGGAGGTAGAAAATGAATAG
The DNA here is from genome assembly GCA_016800925.1 of Suillus spraguei. Taxonomy (NCBI): domain Eukaryota; kingdom Fungi; phylum Basidiomycota; class Agaricomycetes; order Boletales; family Suillaceae; genus Suillus; species Suillus spraguei. The sequence goes on from JABCPU010000182.1 coordinate 76,645, forward strand.
GGGCACATACAATTGTAACATTACCCCCTTTTTATACGTAAAGTCACCGACTTTACTCATCCTGATTCTCATAGTAAACAGGATCATCGCTATACTCGTAGTCCTCATCAGCGAAGGATCCACTCCTCATATACATGGCTTCTTCAGCACCGGCGCGTCGTTTAGAGTCCCTCCTTTTCTCTGCTTGAATTCGTTCATCGTCAAGCTGTCGTTCCCAAGAACGAAGTGCATCGTAGAATCCGTCATCTTTCCAAGTTAATGTAAAGGGAGGGGTCCCGACTCATTGAGGACAATAAATGGATAGATGAGTAGGTGACCAGTATCTGCAAACCTTGCACTGGTATTCCGCACAGTTCTTTTGACGGTGCCCAAGTAGTCCACAGACGCGACATTTCATGTTTTCATCGGGATTGGAAATGGACTTGCGTAATGGCGATGGTGAAATGATGGGTTTGGGACTGGTGGATCTGGCGCGCTTCTTCCCCTTGTTCCGTTTCATACATTTTAAAGCAAGAGTGTTGTTACGCCTAAGCTGTGCCTGCTGGGCAAGGGAGAGAGCGTATGCTGATGTTGAGAGATCAGGGGTAGTTTCTCATTCGGCAACCGCAAGAAGTTCATCAGAAGAGGAGGGGGAAGTTATGCCAAAATCTTTTACTAAGATTGGCAAGACAGGATCCATTGGACCAAGTGACAATGGAATGGATATGGGAGGGTGAATGTGAAGGTCATGAAGTCGAGGGCTGAGTGCTATTAATTCAGCAACAGGAATTCCTAATCTTTTGCAGCTTCACACTGCTTTTCTGTGCAGGGCTCATATAACCACGCGGGATGATCATGGGAGACTATGACGGGGGGCGGTGAGTTTGGTCGTTCGATAGGAGATGGGGTTCGTGGGGAGGCGAGGTCGGCTTGCATTTGTTGCAGATCAGTGATGGCTTCTTCAACTAAGTTTCTGGCCACTCTAGTTTCAGCGACTGAGTGCTGGATGGTTTCGACAACTGTGTTGGTGAGTTGTCCGATCTCTTGGACAGCAGTACATAAGCCAGCAAGGGCGTCAAGACTAGAATACATGCGCAAAGAAGAGGGTGCTGGAATAGGAAGTGGCGTATCTTCCTGTGGAGAGGGAGGTTGAGCAACACCTGCCCGACGTTCGGCCACGATGTGAATAGCTTCTTCAACATCGCTCTTAAAAGAATTGGGAAGCAACAGCATAGCATAAGAACGAATGCGTTTCTGAAGATGAAGGAGACGATGGCGGTATGTGATTTCTGTGGTTTCATTGGCGGTAGTTTCAAGGAGGGCGGCAGTGCGGATGATATTGACAAGGAGTAAAGTGGGGAAGGTGCCTCTTTCAGTAAGAATTCTTTCGATTTCAAGAGCATGTCCTTCGCATAGAAGGGCGGCTTCAATGTAGGAAGTGTTGTCAATTTCAGTGGTAAGAGTTCCATAGTTTTCTGTGTCGGAGTCGAAGTCATTGTTGGCAACAGTGACGGGGGTGATGTATGCAGTAGGGAAAGACATTTGGAGCGGTGTTAGTTGATCAAGTGCTTGTGTGATTTGATTGACTGAAGAATAATCAGAGAGAGTGTTGCTTCTTATAAGCATTCAGGATTCGAGCAGAGTTCTTCAAGTTCTTTTCTGGGAGCCATTCGTTATCTCCCGATGAGTATCCTTTCCAAGAAACAAGATAGCATCAGCGACTGCCGGTTCCTTTATGGCAAAGAATTGCTTCTACTTTGTATTCTTCTTCTTCTTCAATGATATCAGGTGGTGGTTCGGGGAAGTTCGGACCATGTACGTCCATTTCACTATAGGACGATAAGACGGAAGCATGGAACGTAGGATGGATTTTCCACTGCAGAGGGAGTTTGAGCATGAACGTGATGGGCGATAAGACACCAATAATTGGGAAGGGTCCATATCGCTTTGGCGCAAGTTTCCTTGATGGGAGTTTGAGTCTAAGATTAGCGGCAGATAGCCAGACCTTATCTCCAATCTTCCATGGGGTGTACTTCTCTCCTTGGGATCGTTCGGCCATTGTTTGCATCACAAGGTTATGGCAGGCGATTGCTTCTTCTCTTATCTTCTGCAGGGATTGTACTCGATCTTCTGCTGCGGGGACAGATGAGTCAGGGATCAGGTGAGGGATAGCGCATGGTTCATATCCCATCATCAGATAGAAAGGTGATGCATTCCTTGCATCGTGTTTTCGATGGTTGTGGACAAATTCGGCGATTGGTAAGTGTTCTACCCAATCTTCAGGGTTATTGTGGCAATAAATGTGTAAATATGTTTCAAGTTCTTGATTCAGCCTTTCAGTTTGACCATCAGTCTGCAGGTGATAAGCCGTAGATGGAGCGATGACGTAGTCGAGAAGTCGGGCAAGTTCCTTAGAGAAACGAGATAGGAATTGCGGGCCTCGATCTGAGATGACTTTGTCATGGAGTCCAAATCGTCAGTAGACGTGTTTCAAGAATAGTTTAGCAACACCTTCGGAAGTGATGGTTTTCAAACAAGGGATAATAATTACCCCCTTTGTAAGGCCATGGTCTACCACGACCATGATACTGTCAAAGCCTCCAGAGACTGGGAGGTCAGTGATAAGATCGACAGAGACCTGGGAAAAGGGTCAAGTTGCAGAGGAGGGGATCAGGGCAAGTGGAGGTCGTACAGGGTGAGTATCGGCTTTCATTTGCTGACAAAGGGCGCAACCCTCGATGTATCTCGAATATAAGAGCCCATAGCGGGCCACCAAGCTTCTCGTTTGACGAGTTCTTCAGTTTTGAACCTACCGGGATGTCCCGCAGTGGGATGATCATGATACCTTCTCAGGATATCGGGACGGTGCGCCGGCGGGATATAAGCATGATTCTTAAAATAGAGGACATTTGCCTCAATTTTCCAGTCAGAGAGTGCAGATTTCATAGGAGGAAGGCAGATGCCATCAAGGGCATCAGATGCTGTCTTGAAGACAGGGTCGTCGAGGGGGTCAGAGGATGATAAAACATCCTGCAGGTCGGTGTCAATAAGACGAATGAACAGAGCATCAGGGAGGAGAGTCTGGTCCTCGTTATCATCTTTTCCGGAATCATAGTCAGGCCAGTGAGATAGTGCATCAGGTACCGCCAATTTGGTACCTGCAACGTGATGCAGTTCAATGTCGTAAATGGACAAAATCAATTGCCAACGTGCTTGGCGACGGGTAAGCTTCTGTGCACTCCTAAAGTATAAAAGGTTTTTGTGGTCGGTGAATACCAGGACAGGGTGTGGGTTTCCTTTGAGATAATGGCGCCATTCATTCAATGCCCTGATTACGGCAAGGAGTTCCCGATCAAAGATCTGGTAATTGCGTTCTGTGGGATTTAAAGACTGTGAGAGATATGCACATGGGTGATAAACACATTCTCATCAGTTTGCAAGAGAACTCCGCCAGTTGCTACGAGTGAAGCGTCGGTAGCAATAGCAAATTGTCGGGAAGGATCAGGGTTACGGAGTACTGGTTGGGATGTAAAGCGTCGTTTCAGTTCTTCGAAGGTGTCCATACATTCGGATGACCAATCAAAGACCTTATCTTTCTTTGTTAATTCAATAAGGGGTTGGGCAATATCAGAGTAATGGGAAATGAACGTGCGGTAGAAGTTGCAAAAACTGAGGAATGACCGAACATCTTTTACAGATTTCGGAACTGGCCATTCGGAGATTCCCTTAGTCTTGGCGGTATCCATAGCAACTTGTCCAGGGCGAATTATCATTCCGAGGTACTCCACTTCTTCTGCATCGAAGGTACATTTCTCTGGTTTCAAGAACAGATGTTCCTTTCGTATCTTCATCAAAACCGTCTTGTCCGTTCACGATGTTCTGCCATAGTCATGGAGAAAATTAGGATATCATCCATGTAGATAACCATCCATCCTTCATTGATTTCCTGCTGGAAGGTACGATTCATATATGCTTGGAAAGTTGCCGGGGAATTGCAGAGGCCAAAGAACATCATGTTTGGTTCAAAGAGGCCGAATTCCGTAGTAAAAGCAGCTTTCCAGCGATCATCGGGATGGATGCGAATATTGTTATAGCCGGACCGGATATCCATTTTCGTAAAGAACTGTGCATTGTGAAGACGTGCGACAAGGGAGATAGGAAGTGGGAGCGGATAAGCATTCTTGACCGTCCAATCATTGATGTAGCGATAATCTTGACAGGGATGCAATTCTCCACTCTTCTTTCCCACAAAGAAGAAGCCACTGGCTTGGGGTGACTTTGATTCTGAGATGAAACCTTTCGCAACGTTTTCATCGATAAATGTTTTGACGGCAGCGCGTTCTTTTTCCGATAGCAGGTAAACCTTAGACGTGCGAGGGATAAAACCGGGTTTAGTATCGATCCGATGATCAATACCGGGGCATTCAGGGGGTAGTTTGTTTAATCTGTCTTTAGCAAAGACGTCTGCAAAGTTGTGCAAATAGTCTGGGACCAATTCTTCGAAGGATTTCTTTTTCTTTTCTTTCTCATCCGTGGCAAATTCCTGAGCTTTGTTACTGTATTTCGGAGGAGGAAGGGGGATTGTGGAGCAGTTGGGGAGTTGTTCGAGTCGGGAAGTTCCATCATGTGTGAGAGGCATGTCCATGGATACTTCTTCTATGATTCTCATGCTAACTCCATTGGTATCATATTCCACAAGAAATTCTCCATTTCCAAGTTCATAGGAGGAAATTTCACGTACTTCTGGCGCATGCCAGACATCTTGCATTGTGTTGAATTGGTCATCATCCTCTGTTGGGATCAATGAGGGCACGGGTTCTTCTTCATCGGGGATTTCCTCAATTGAAGCTGGTAGAGTTTTTGGGGGAACATAGAATTTGGATAATTTTGGCACGTTGGTATCTCGTCCTGGGATTTCTTCTTCTGCTTTTCTTTTCCCATACTTCTGTTCTTCTATTGGCCATTGCTCAATAGGTTCTTGGCCGGTCCGATATTTGGGCTCAGATTTGTTCTTGCGCTTTTCTGCGCAGGGAATTGGTGATACTGCTCGCGGTAATTGTACACGGGGAGTAGGGTCGATGGTGCACGGTGTTTGTACTTCTGGTTCAGGATCATTGGGAATAGAAGGGATGACGAGAGATCTCGGAAGTCGGGAATGTTGCCATTTCTTAGAATGACAGTTGAAGGCTGGGGGCAATCCGTTCTTCTTCCGATCCGTATCCATATTTATTTCGATTTCATCCGATTTCGTTGTTCGGGGAAGGACGAGTGTTTCAGCAGCCCAATCTATACTTGGGTTCATTGCGTGTAACCATGGAATTCCCAGAAGGATTTGATCTCTTCTTCCTAGTTTGGTGATATTGAATTTTCCATACATGGTTCGTTCATCAATTTTGACCACTAGGAGACAATAGTGTGTGATTTGTCCTCCTTTGATAAGAGTTCCATCCACCGTAGTAACCCGAAACGGTGTTTTGAGTTTTTGTCGCGTGATTTGATGGAGTTTTACAAACTCTCAGAAATAAATGTTCCAGCTGCTCCTGAATCTATAATGGCAGTGGTGTCGACGGATTTTAAGCGAGTACGCGAGTGGAGGATGATAGGGACACAAAGTTCTTTTCTTTCACCTACAGCGCGTACAAGTCTCAGTAATACATTGGGAGAAACATACGTCGAATCTTTGTTTCTCCAATTCAAAAATCCTCAACAATCCGCCTCACAGTTTCTTCGTCTTCTTCTTCTTTGACTTCAGTTTGTCGGAGCGGGGTCTTCTTCTTTCTGTCAGGACAATTATGAATGCGATGTCCTGTCTTCTTACATCCGAAACATTGTCCCTTCTTCATGCATTCGGATCTCTCCGTGTCGGAGATTCGATCTATGACCATTGCGTTGGAATCACGATTAGGTGTGTAATGTGCATTTCCATAGTTCTTCTTCTTCTGTTGTGGAGCATGACATGTCCTCATGGCTTGAAGACGATGATGGGAATTGTCAATGGAAACGCATTGCAGCACAGCGTCTCGGAACACTTCTGAGACATCTCCTAGTGCGAAAAGCTTTGTAAGGATGCCCCAATTCAGGCCGTCTTGGAAGAATTGGATCTTCGTTGCATCGTCGGTGATATGAGCCTTGGCTGCAAGTGCCTCAAAGTTTGCGATGTAAGTGTGGAGATCTCCGCTTCCTTGTTTGAGGTCCCTGAGTTTCGTGAGTGCGGTTCCTTTGGTATCCACTGGGTCGAAGGCTTCTTTGAAGCTTTTCATAAAATCCGCCATTGTTCCATAACCAACTTTTTGTCTGGAAGTGTCGGTTGACTGAGCATGGTCAAGGAATTGCTCTTTCCAGGACTTGGCGTTTTTCTATTACCCCTTTTGCTTCGCCAGTACCATTTTCACTCCATGGATCCTTGCCCCTTACCGAATCTCGCTACCGATGTCCCCCTGTCCATTCCATTTCCATCTAGATCCATTGGTGCATAGCATATTCATTTCCACCATTACTAAAGCTACAGCAAGACTTACCTTACCTTCCGTGACACCGCTTGCTTGCTGCGTGCCTCTTAGCTAAATATCTCTATCTCGCTACCATTCTCGCTATGTATTCCGGCCGTTCACAGTACATGTTAAAAAGGACTCTTCGCACATTCCGGTACTTTTACTTTTCCCTCTATGGTACACACAGTACTTAGGAATTGTCACCACTACTGTCTCTAATGGAATAAAGTCTTTACTGATCCTGTCTTAAGAATTGTTTTACTGCTGCACGCACCACCACTCTCTACCGCTTTCCCCACTTCACCACTCGCGCTACGCTTTCCCGCGCTTCACCGCTTGTTTTACCGCCAGTTTCCCACGCCTTACCACAGTTTTACCGCACGCACTACCGCAGTTTTACCACTTTCGCTACCGCTTGTCTACCACTTTCCCACGCTTACTGCTAGTATTACTGCTAGTTTCCCACAGACCGGAGGTCACCGCTAACATCTCGCTACCTCCAATGGCAGTCTTGCACCACAGGTTGGGCATTATTAGACTATACTAACTTAGCATTCCCTTTAGGGTCAAACGTTCTTGCCTCGCAAGAGTAGCAGACTAGGTAGAGCGCAAGACTCGCATACTAGCTTAGGCCGTGGTTTATCTACAGACTAGGCTAGATTGTATCTTTACAGCGGTCAGCGATGATACGCCGGAACTGGCGTCATGCATAGCGTGCTACTGTCGTCGAGATAAAGTCAGTAACAGTTGCATCTAGCGAGCAATGTCGAGCAGTGGTCTCAGCGGTAGTGGTAAGGTTGCGAGCGGTGCAATGAAACAGTAAAGAAGTATGCAGTACTTTCAGCGGTAAAGTAGCAGAGCGTGAGAAGTTCAGTCAAAAGTAACAATCAAAAGTCCAGCAGTATGCCGGTGGTAACGGAGAACGAGCGTGATGTATTAATGAGCAATAAGGGAACTTTAAAGACTATGTCCACTACTGGGTTGATCCAGAGCTAGACAATAATCCTGACCTATAGTACATGCAATGGTGTAAAATCAGGTACTGTATTGTGCAGGGTACGCAGTGCTTATATCCTAATTCGTATGTACTCGGAATACTCTAGGCGAGATCAGTAGCGCTGGAGTGTAGTAACCACCATAAGTATACATAGCGCGAGGCGCTGTGGCACGAGGCAACATGTAATAATGCTTGCCATGGAATCAGTGATAACGAACAGGAAACAAACTATGCACCAAATGGAGCTATGCAGACGCAGCAAGGACATGGAAGGACATCGGTTCATGGAATGAGGTGCGGCAGTTGGTATGGTGTGCAGTAAGCGTGGGATGCCGCCGGTACTGCTAAAGGGGTAAGATGGCCATAGACAAGTGTTATCTCCTGTAGACGTGAGACGAGTGTCAAAATATGGGGTTTTAAGCCCAGCGCCAATATGTCATTACAGCGGGGAGTATAAGAGAATCACTTCCAATTGCAATATCACTACACAAGTTAGGGACATGATGAATGTCAAGAGGCTAGAGATATTGTAGCTGCATTCTTGTCAAACAATGGGGATCTTTCACACAATCTTATTCATACCTCAACAGTGCCTGGATGGAAAACTGCATCATATTTTATAACATGCAAGTAAATCAGCAAATTGTACAATTGAATCATCATTGGGAGCACTAGGCTAGACAGTCTTGTGGATTTCACATCATTACCTTACTAGAGGCTCCTATAAACCATGCTTTCATATGACTGAGAGATATGCACAATTTCCACCCAGGGATGAGGAGCACCCAAGAGAAACTCCAGTGGATATCACAGGAAGACATCCAAGACTTGCTTGTCACAACATGAGAGAACACATGAGTCCTTGATATTGTAGCCGTGGGAAGTATAGTATTACATCAGGAAATTCACACATTCCTTGACGTGCCCTTATGCGGACTTATTTACACTTAACTGCCTTGGTGAAATTGAATCTACTTGTCCAAATTTCAATGTGAATGAATTCAGAAAAAAAAAGTTGAGATATATTAATATACATGTTTTATTGTATTTTGCACTCAAAAAATATAAGATATGCCAGGTGAATGATGTGAGAGAGAGCAAACAAGTTTTGAGATAAGTGAGTTAAGCTGATTAAGCATGTTAAGGAATGTGTGAATTTCCTGATGTATGCAATTCTAAGATATCTTTTTAGGCCTTCATGGAGTGTCATGCAAATTTACTGGTCAAGAGTCTCTAATTCCTGGGGGCAGAATTGTTTGTGCCTAATTGTGCTGGCCCAACTGGCAGAAGTGGCAGGATCGCCACTTCTGCCACCTGGCAAGCGCTACAAGGCTATGTATAAGACAATGTATAGTAATTATTGCTAAAATACCACCAGAAGAGCATCAGTGCATTGTCTTGTGAGCTGTGATCAATTACCATAATCTTGTCATCAACAGATTTCAGTAGAAGACCTCAGTCAACATGCTGCAAAATCATAAAATTAACCTTCCAACACTTCATCCAATCCATCAATCAGCACTCATTCCATGGTGTCCTTTTTGTGTTACAGCAGGGCAAATGCTGCATCAATCTCATCAAGTGATATTGATTCAGGACCTGCAAGATCATCATTGACATTCTGAGTCTGAGGTGCAAGTGAGGGTGCCCACACAAAATTGACTTCTAGATCAGCAGCTCCATCAACATTAATGCCTGGCTGGGCACCAGTATGCATGTGTGCATGATGTCAATGAGTTGACTTTCCATTAGCCATGGCCTTCTGCTGAGTATGGTAATGAAGATTTTCTCTCGAATCTTCGCCAGTGCTTCAAATGTGTCTACTAAGGAATTGCAATGTTTCAAAGACTGAGTGCTACCCATGTCTGAGAAGAGGTGTTAGACATCAGCGGCATGAGGAACATAGCAATGGCGAGTGCTGTTTTAACCATGAACTCAAATGGTCATCCTTTTTTTGTCACGACCTTAGATGTGAAGGGCATTTGGACAGTGTTTGCAAGACCAGTAGTAGCATCCAGATTTGTTATCAACCTTCTCACTACGATTGAAATTGTCAGATATAAATGATGAGACATGGGCAGGCCATCAGAGAACTGGTGAGAAGAAGATATCATCATATATCATATTATGTGGTAATATATAGGAATGGTTGGAATATAAAGCAATATATGACTATGTAAATGCACCGCAATCAGCATAATTGCCAGCAAGAACTCACCGGTTTACTGATCAGTGCTGTCACATCTGATGATGCCATTTGAAAGGGATTGTACCCTGTAGTGCTGCCGCGGTCTGGGCCGAACCACGGTTTGAACCTGACCAATGGTCTGGTTCTACGACAGTCCAGTCCACTGCGACACCATTGAACGCGACCGAACCAAAGTATGGTTCTCGGTTTACTTTGTCTAGGTTAGTTCTCCGTCGGTTCCTGGACCTTTCTGAACGGTTCCGAACTGATGTCAGTATTCTTTTCCAAGAAGTCCGTTCCTCGGGCTGAAGATTTAGTGCAACATTCACCTCGGATGCGAAGACATGTTCTACTGTTCGCTTTACTTCCTGAGGCTAAATACAGCGACTTTCGATTGCAACTACTAGATAGATAATATTCCCACTGCTGTTCTATGATGGCCGAATCTAACTCATCTGTATGTTGTGCAGATGGGAGTCTCAAGGATGCATCCGAGATTGCATTCTACCATGATGCTGATGATGATATCCCACTACCTCCGTCTGGTACACAGCCAGCCTTATCCAATGCATTCTTGGACTCCACAGAAGGTCACGGCTGGAAGAGCCTCCCTCGAGGCTGTGGTAAGTAGTATAGTATCATCGTAACTTATTGATGTGGCTGACACAGTATATACTAGTTTGATGACTATTATCAACCTCCGGCATCACAAGGCCAATGTCTCACTCCAAATCCAGTTGTTGCTTCAAAAACTCGAGAGATTCGCTATGGAGATGCCTGGATGCGCGAGGCAATTGTGGCTCGTCAGAACGCCAATGCTAATCATGTACGCGACCCTCATGATGAACTAACTTCATATCTGTCATCATCATTGGAAGAAGTTCTAGACATTGTTGCATGGTGGGGGGTACGTCTTTCGTTCAGTCATTCCAACAGTATTTCTAATTGTTAGCTAGATTCATTCATTGCAGTATCCGACACTTGCTCGGATTGCGCGTGATTATCTTCCAATTCAAGGGAGTGCGGTTCCATCTGAGCAAGCATTCTCTAGCGGCGGCATCACATCTACCATCCGTCGCAACTCACTCGCACCATCCACCTTTTCAGCATTACAACTCCTCAAGGCAGCTTACAAGTATGGTCACATTGCAGCAGTTTCAGAGGCATCAAGGAAGTCAGCTGCGATGGCTAAACTGTCAGAGATCCTTGCAGATGTGTAGAATTTCACTGTCTTATTTTTGAAAATATGATCTATCATTTGGTCCGGTTCACGTTCGAGCATCAAGAGAACCGTACATGACCATTCTGAACCGTTCTCATCAGCAGCAATTGGTCCGGTTCTGTGTTCAACAATATGCCCGGGACCGGATGCAGGTTCGGTTTATGGTTCTTCCCCTCCCTTCGCTGAACCGGACTAAACCGGACCACGGCAGCACTAGTACCCTGAGCCAGGTGTGAGTGCATCAACTAAACATGGAGGAGGGGCAAAGAAAACAGAACACCACTGGGCACTGTGTTGATTTGTCACTAGCTGCTCTATTGTTTGTCAAGCCTGTCCCACATAAGTCGCAGTGGATACAGTAGCATTTTGCATGGCCAAATACACATGAGTCCTCATTGAAGTTGATGACACATTCAGGTTTGCTGATAGTCGTGCTCAAGTTGCTCAAGTTGCTGATGTCACTTGCATTTCGTGAATGAGACATGTTAGAGAAATAATATTGGTAGTAAGATGTTGTTATATGCAGTACAAGTCTGAAAAGGACGAGTCTCCATTCTCAAGAACACCATCTGAGCTGTTGAACTCATGCCCTGTAAGATTTTCGGGCCTCCGTTGGCGATGCAGGCGGATTTGAGCTCATTTTTTCTTTACCTGCAACACAAACACAATTAGATTTTGTACTTGCACTTGCCTTTGCGTTCGTTGTGGCATCTTGAGTAGTCCGTGTCGCTGGTGTGTCTGAAACACAATTTATATAATAATTGCAAGTATATTCACAAGATAGTACTTAGCATACATAGAAAAGTTCAACGAGAATCGCATTGAAAATCCGTTCTCGCAGCTGACAGCTGCACAGTGGGGTGTTCAAAGTAAGCAGCGATTTTCACATGATTATCGAATTTCGAATCGTTTCATAATCGCGCTCCATAATCGTTACCACCAATAATTTGAATCATCATTGGGAGCACTAGGCTAGACGGTCTTGTGGATTTCACATCGTTACCTTACTAGAGGCCCCTATAAACCGTGCTTTCATACGACTGAGAGATATACACCAGGGATGAGGAGCACCCGAGAGAAACTCTAGTGGATATCGCAGGAAGACATCCAAGACTTGCTTGTCACAACATCAGTCCTCGATATTGTAGCCGTGGGAAGTATAGTATTGTGCAATTCTGCTCTCGCCAAATCTCATAGAGTGTCGTGCAAATTTACCGGTCAGGAGTCTCTAATTCCCATATTTCCGACATTCCCACTGCTCTGTCACTTTGCCACCTCCGATTCTTTTCAGACCCTGTGCAGAATCAAATTCTCGTTTCCGCACTGAATATCATCCGTTCTCTGATGGGCTGACACATAGTTGGTCCAAATTAAGTCAGTCAGTGCTGACTGGTTAACGCTGACGCCTGACAACACCGAGATTCAGGAACTGAACATGCCAGGATCAAAAGCAAACCATCTCTTATCGAATCCTTTCACTCGCGATGACTCACATCGCAACTATCCCGTAATCACTTTTTCAAGGAAGACTGACGTGGCTAAGGTGTTCAACATTGCCATCGCGTGAGCTGTCACATATATAATCGAGTATGATATGACTTTCCAGTAAGTCATGTTCTCCATTGTATTCTTGTTGGCACTCCTGGCTTTCTCAGTCACGGGATCGCCCGTTGAAGTTCCCAATTCCCCCATCACCCTCCCCATGACCAGGAAGCTAGCATTCTCCAATGTTACCGAGCTCTTGCGGCACGATGAAGCCCGCTTGGCGGCCTTTGGAGAACACAGCACGCATGGCCGACGTGATGCTGATGATCGTCCTCATCCTACTGTTCCTTTGTCGCCCGCCGATTTGGGAAACACATTTTCGGGCTACACCGTGAAGGCTGCCATTGGCAGTCCCGCCGTAATCTGTAAGTTCAACACTGAGACAACATGCGGCTTCTAACATATCATTGAAGATGAATTGATTGTCGACAGCGCCAGCGCGATCACATGGGTTGGCGCCGGGACTCCGTACGTCGGCTTCGGCGGCGCCGATACTGAAGAACCTGTGGCGGTCAATTACCGTTATGGCTCCTTCGAAGGTACAACAATATCATATCTTGAAAACACCTACAATTAGTATCTATAGGAACTATATGGAAAGATAACATAATTTTAACTGAGAAGTTAACCATCACCGGGATGGACATCGGTGTTGCTTCTACTTCGCGGGGCGTCGTCGCTGACGGTGTCCTTGGCATCGGGCCTACATCGTCAGGCCCCCGCGCCCTAACAGGACGAACGATCCCGACTATCACTGACTGCCTGGTTCGGCAAGGCACCATTGAGCGGCCCGTTGTTAGTATATTTTTCCAGCCCATCACTGCAAATGAAGTCAAGCATGGAGAACTTACCTTTGGTGGAACCCGCCCTAGCGTATACAACTACAACCTCAAATACATGTGAGGCGCCTCAGCTTCTGGATCAATCCAGACTGATAGTAATTGTTTTATTTCAGTGGTATCACCTCCACCCCCCCCTCATCGCATTATTGGGGTATCAATCAGAGTATCGCCTACGGTGCTACAATTATCTTGGACAACAGCGCTGGTATCCTGGATTGTGGTACCACCTTTCTTTACCTTGCCTCAGGTGTGTATTTAGAGTGCAGCGAGTGATAATGGTCTCATCAGCGTTCGATAGATGTCTATGAGAACTACAAGGATTTAACCGGCGGTATTGTGAATCCGGCGAATGGTCTTCTCCAGATTTCCCCTGAACAGTTCGGACGACTACATGTCTTGGAGTTCTATATCCACCGTGTACGTCAATTCTGTCGGCCCTCACATCCCTTGTTAACCATTTGCACAGAGTATCTACACACTCATCCCTGATGCGCAAATCTGGCCTCGTTCTCTCAATGAGAGGATTGGGGGCGGTGCCGATGATATATATCTCGTCGTTAAAGCCCTTACAACACCCACTGGCGCAGGGCTTGACTTTATTAATGGCTACGTATTCTTCCAGCGCTTTTACATTGTGTTCGATAACGACAAGCGCCGAGTCGGTTTTGGCCGAACCATATTCACTTCTGTCATCAGCAATGAAATTGCCTAAGTATACGAAGCACGGATTTGAAAGTTATACGGACTCTTCTAAAATAGGCTATGGAGGTTACTTGAGTTTCTGTATACTACAATTAGAATATAGCAATACAAGTGAGCGCGGCTCGTCTTGTAGAGGTGAATTTAGGATATTTCTTTTGTGCATTAATACGCAGTATATTTATCATTGTCGTCTATCCTGTCCTGCATCCGAGTCTGCGTGCATGGTACGTTGCAGATATCAAAGAGTTGGAGTCATTGGAACAAAGCATAGAGTAGGTCAAGAGATTAGCGTCAACGTCCGACTGCTCTCGAGTCGCTGCAAGCCAGGTGCAAGTTTCGTCGAGGTGCAAATCTGATGCTTCAGCGAAGAGGTCTTCGACTGGTGTCATGAGCACTCGCATGATTATTCTCGCGCGGCCGACAAGTGGAGATGGGGGCCTAGCAACAGTACCAAGCCCTTCAAACATGTTTTGCCAACAAAAGCGGAGGCTGGCCTGAGAAACAATGAGCACTTCACAGATATCTTCGACCTACCAACCATGATCCCAGAGTGTGAGTGCACATTCTTTCAGATCATTGCTTATTTGCCGGTTGACCATGCCATGTTGGACGGAACGATTAATCCGATACGTACAGCCATCACTTGTCCCGCACAGGTCCCTGTCGTTGTAATGCATTATTTGCTGTACTTGTAGCACACCTTTGATGCATTCTTGCTACAATTATAGCACTCTCCCCTCCCCTGCCAATGCTGCCTGCTAATGTGTGGTGAATCACTTGTGCATCACCCAATGCATCTTTTGATGCATCCCACCACCGTACTTTTTGACTGTGGGAAATTTGCACTACATCCAAAACATAGCCATTTCTGGTTATCTCCTTGATCTCAACATTTCCCACACTCCTCCCAGCACATTCCTGCCCATTACTACACCATATCTACCTATCTACTGTAGAGAAGTATCAGTTTATGTTATTTACATACAATAGGTCATAATAGAACGCTTTTGGCTTGTTTTTGTCCCAATACAAGCTCCAGATACCTGTACATTTAATACAGGAAAACATATCAAAAACACATCCGGATTTTTGCCCCTTCAATGATAGAATGTCTTAGCACACTAGATGTATGTTTCTGAGTATATATGAGTCGATTTTACCGCTTGTTTGGCCCTCCAAAGGTCCCTGCAGCACCAGATGTAGTATGCACACAAAAAATAACAAACAGCTTCGCTTTTTTTCAGTTTTAATTATATATACTTGCAAATATGATCCTCGACATCCTTTCAATATTATATACGAGATATGAGCAGCAGCATGTGATCATAGGTCCAGTCCCTGGGGTGCTGTATTGCTATGCTCCCCTGATGGTTCATCTCCTGGGAATTTTTTTTCTGGGGTTCCGACCTTCCAGAAATGTAGTGAATGTATTTCTATGTTTATATACAGTATATATATGTCATAAATATATGCTAACAGTAGCACGATTCTCCTTTATAAACCAATACTTCCTCCTGCTTGCATGGGTGTATATTTTCGCAATTTTGGTGGTTATACTCATTCATCACTGGAAGAATTACCTAGCAGGCTCATATATATTATATAGGGTGTATACAAAGGCTAACTATGGCCAGGATCAGTGAGAAACATGGCGGATTATTGATATCATCTACATGCTAGATATATCGAGTGATAAAATATTTTACATGCCATCAGGGGAATATTTTATGATCGGACTGTTGTAGTACGTCTTAAATTCAGTAGGAAGTATTGACCCTGTGTTATAGGACAATCTACCTAGAATTGAGAGCAGGGCAAGCATATAGATAAGAATTGGATTGTGGGAAACCTAAAAAGGCAAAACATCGAAAATCAACACTTGGTGCACATACAGTTAAGGCCTCCAAACAACTTACATTTACACAACAACCCTTCCACACCACCTCTATCTTGTAATAACCTCTATCTTGTAATAATAGGCTAACAAGGGCGGGAGAATGGGTCTATAGGAACAAGGTACAATCTCAGTCTCTCTCGAAGAACTCTATTAACATGTGTAATACCTATAAGGACAAGGTATGCTATTGCTTTTGTCAGTTAATGCTGACGGTACAAGAATCTATAGACTCACATCTCAGTCTCTCTCGAAGAACTGAGATGTTTCTATGCTATGGTGCTGGACTTTATAGTAAGTGAAACAGACATGAAAATTTAGACATAACTCATTGACATATATTGCAGATGCTGGGCCGACGTCAGTGTGCTGCACACCTCTGGGCTATTATGGCTTGCGCTCAAAAACATGTTCCTCAGGTTCTTCCCCTCATGCCTTGCTTCTCGGATTCTTCAGCTATTCCCTTCTCTTCTCTTGCTGGTGCGTCGGACTTCAACACTCTATTCATAGAATAAAGTGCATGAGAGGTTCTTTAGGTACTATACTATATAATTTACTGACTTTTAAGAAAATCCTTACCCTGTATGTGCATCAATTATGACATTTGTAGAGTATTTCTTGTGTAAAAATAATATTTCACTTGCCTATTCATCAATTGTGAGTGAGCGGTCCTGTGCTCCTAGTATATCGTGTATACTATTAAAAGGTTGTTGTGGATCATATTTGCAAGTCTATATAATTAAAACTGGAAAAAAAGCGAAGCTGTTTGTTATTTTTTGTGTGCATACTACATCTGGTGCTGCAGGGACCTTTGGAGGGCCAAACAAGCGGTAAAATCGACTCATATATACTCAGAAACATACATCTAGTGTGCTAAGACATTCTATCATTGAAGGGGCAAAAATCCGGATGTGTTTTTGATATGTTTTCCTGTATTAAATGTACAGGTATCTGGAGCTTGTATTGGGACAAAAACAAGCCAAAAAGTGTTCTATTATGACCTATTGTATGTAAATAACATAAACTGATACTTCTCTACAGTAGATAGGTGAAAATGGTATAGTAGTGGGCAGGAATGTGCTGGGAGGAGTGTGGGAAATGTTGAGATCAAGGAGATAACCAGAAATGGCTATGTTTTGGGTGTAGTGTAAATTTCCCACAGTCTCAAAAATGCGGTGCATCAAATGCATGACCAATGGCATCACATATGCATCACCCTATATTGCTGCTGATGCATCAGTATTGGCAGGCCTACAATTGTAGCATAAATTCATCACTACTAACACTGCAATCACAGCAATTTTTTGCATTACTACAACAAGGACGCCTGTGTCCCGGAGGATTAACCTCCAGGACTTCTCTTCTTTATTTACATATCTCATTGCTTCTTGCACCTTCGACACCACATGTAGTCACCACCAGTGTCACTAACACTGGTGGCTTCCTCCATCTCGCAGTTTCCTTGACACTTGGTACTTAACATTTGCCTGTATGAAGTCCTACCTCAGCGTTGTTCTTCACACTCGCTGAGGTACGTATACGACTGTTACTCATACTCAATTCTTGCTGACTTGTAGTCTAGACTTTGTCTAGGTAGCTATAGTATACAGTGTTGTTCTTCACACTCGCTGAGACTTTGTCTAGCCTTGTATAGGTCATGACGAGAAGAAGGCGAAGCGTCATTTTGGCAATGAGCATCAAGTCAAACGGTGTCCGAAATGGATTTCCTTTTTGGTCACACACTAACATACATCAGGTAAACGACCCAAAAACGATAAGGTAGAAGTCATGAATAACTGACAAACACCACGTGATAAAACATTACAAAATTGTGACAAATAGAAAATAGCGATTAACTTACTGTAAAGCTCATGGTTAGAAAAATAGAAAGATGGCATTGACAAGAGTTGTTCTATGCACAAACTCATCTTTTCAGAACTGCAAGAAATGAACCAGCAAGTGTGATAATCAATGTTTCTTAAAGTGTGCCGCCAGCAGAGTGTAAAGCTGAAAGTCTGACATAGTGTGCCACAAAGCCATGGCAGTGCCAACTTGCAAATTCAGAGTGCAGCATGGGCAACAACAAGATCTGGCGAAAACACAGATGCACCAAGGCTTAGGGCTGAGTGTAAAGATTTCAAGTGTCCAGATGAACAGACAATTTGCTGTTGCTGGCAGTTGATGTACTCCCAAGCAGATTTTGCATTGGTTGGATCATTCCTTGAGGCCTCATGTGGAGCACAAGGCATTGATATAATCTTCCTTCCAAAGTTCCACTGTGAACTAAATTTTATTGAACAATGTTGGGGGTATGCAAAGAGAATTTATCAGATGAAGGATCCATGCATCAATCTGAATCTGCTCTCAAACAAAATGTGATTCACTCATTGGATGCAGTGTGTTAAGACTGTACTCAAAGGGTAGAAGATCCAAAGGGCTTTGGCCTCAGTTCATACACTGTGCCCCTTTCCTGAGTATTGCCCCTTATTTCAGAGGGAAGGTATATGTCCAAAGATCCGAAGGTGGATGCGTGATGGATCCAGTGTAACGAACATATTGGCACTGGGCTTAAAACCCCACCTTTTGACACTTGTCTCATGTCTACAGGAGTTACCACTTGTCCATGGCCGTCTTACCCCTTTAAGCATTACCGGCGGCATCCCACGTTTACTGCACACCATACCAACTACCGCACCACGTTCCATGTACCGATGTCCTCCCATGTCCTTGCCACGTCCACATAGCTCCATTTGGTGCATCATTTGTTTTATGTTTGTTATCACTGATTCCATGGCAAGCCTTATTACATGTTGCCTTGTGCCGCAGCACCTCGTGCTATGTTTACTTATGGCGGTTACTACACTCCAGCACTACTGATCTTGCCTAGAGTATTCCGAGTACCTACAATTTAGGATATAAGCACTGCATACCCTGCACGATACAGTACTTATTTTACACCATTGCACGTACTATAGGTCAGGATTATTGTCTAGCTCTGGATCTACCCAGTAGTAGACGTAGTCTTTAAAGTTCCTTATCGCTCATTAATCAATCACGCTCGTTCTCCGTTACCGCTGGCATACCACTGGACTTTTGACTGTTATTTTAACTGAACTTCTCACACACTGCTGCTTTACTGCTGAAAGTACTGTGGCTTTCTTTACTGAGCAGAATCTAAGATGATATTCGAACTAAGGTTCTACAGAGATTTACAAGTGGTTTATATACTGTAAGTCACTGGCACAGATAATCAATGAGTCTGGGACTGAGGGCTATGCACAATGTATAATGGAAGTCTATTAGTAACTGCACAGTGGATCAATAAGCACAAGTTGGAAATGAGACATAGGTAACAGATCAATAAGCAGGATGGAAATATACATAGCCAAAATACTGGAGACAGGAGGATTGCCAAAAGGAGGTAGACACAGATGTCCACAAGGGAGTTAGAGTGCGAGAAGTAGGAACTTTCAGATGGGTGATCCGGACAGGATCTGTGGACCGGACAGAAGCAGGATGATCAGATCTGATCAGGTATATGACACAGTGCCTTTGTCATCCATGTGGTATCAGATCTGATGACATCAGCTGACTGGTAAATCTCAGCTTTGCAACTTGTTCTGCATGATTCATTGATGCTTAAAATGGTATGAGAGCTGCATGGGCTATCAAAAAGTACAGAGGGTAGTAATGGGGTGGCTTGGCTATGGCTGGTTTGGCTTTGGCTTCTATTGGCTATGTGGCAGTTCAGTTAGCAGTAGGTGGGCTCACTTGATTTTTCAGCCTGGTTCACCTCATGTCACAGCCCACAAACAAATTAATGCAAGGGCAGAGACTAGGACTCAAACTAGAAGTTATCACAAGAGAAGGAAGAGCAAGGACGTCTTGAATTGCTACTATGTAGATACAAGAGATTTGGACTAAAGAACTACTACAGCGAAACTAGCTAACTATATACACATATTGAAACTGAGATACAAACTGAGTCTGAAACTACTAGCCAATCATAAAATAGAGATGAGAATTGTATGATATGACAGTTGTGACATAGTGATGATATCATAATGACATCATAGTTCTAGAAGATTTTAAGATCACATGATACTATCTTATCTTATCTTATCTTATCATATCTGACAGCATCATAGAAGATCTCTTTATCTTCATCAGGAAGTTCAGTTATAGAAGCAGATATAGGGATTTTGGTAGAAATAGGGTTTGTCTTAGTGCTGGGTTTAGATGCTTTAGGGAAATTTAAGAAAGAATGGTGATTTGTGTTTGGAATTTGTGACATCTCAGCTAGCTGCATGCACCAGCTTCAAGCCCATTATGTGCGACAGGCAGCTTGAGCTGGTTGAACCAGGCTCCAACCAACTTGACACCTGCATGCATGCAACCTCTTCTGTTGTTTCTGTCTAATAACTCTTCAAATGTCTTACTGTACAATGAACAAGGTCCCAATTCAGGTCAATGGCAGATTTAGGTTGGGAGACATCTTAGGATTTGGCTCCTATGGTATGCAATATGCTGTCTACATGTACAATCTATATGTTGAAATTGAATTTAACATATACTACTCTAGGTGTTGTGTACTGTGCACGGAACATTATCAATAATAATGACCTTGCCATCAAGCTTGAGCCTATCATTAACAACACATCCTCTCTAGAGCACAAATATAATATTTTGAAACATCTTGAAGGAGGAGCTGGGATTCCATGTGCTGTGTGGTTTAGTAGAGAGGGGACATATCATGCTTTAGTTCTCAACCTCCTTGGGCCATCACTGCATGATCTTTTCCTCATGCACAATTGACAATTCAGCCTTGATACCATCCTGAATTTTGGAGACCAACTAGTAAGTTGGTTTATAGTGGGTCCTGGCACTGGCAGATGCTAATATATTTCCCAGCTCTCATTTCTGGAGCACATCCACTCACACAACTACGTTCACAGTGATATAAAACCACAAAATGTCCTTGTCGAACATGGAGACTTAGAGCAAACCATCTTTATTGTTAATTTTGGTATTGCAAAAGAGTACTGGAACACTAATGCCCAAGCCAATATGCCATTTCGCCATGGTGGATGTTTTACTGGCACTCCTGTGTTTGCTTCAATCAATAATCACCTAGGAGTTGTACCTGGTCATCATGACGATCTTGAGTCATTTATATACATGTTGATTCACTTCTTGCATGGCTCCCTTGCATGGTTTACTAGTGACCATGAGAGGCTCCCCTCTTCTTCTATACTGGCACACAAGGTGGACACCACCATTGAAGATTTATACCTTGGAATTCCTCCTGAAATCACAACCATGCTCATTTATTTGCGCAATCTCGCTTTCTCAGAGGATTCCGACTATGATTATCTTCAATCATTGCTCCATGATGTTCACTCCACAATACCCACACCAGCTACACGCTTGCTGGATTTCAGTCAGCCTGATCATCCCATTACACCTCCCCCTCCATCCCCAAAAGATCACTTGGTGGCCAAGGAGGTGCCTCTGTGTTGATCGAAGACAATGCCTCTTCACAGATCAACTTGTCATGTGTGAGTAGTTTGTGTTCATACTTTACACACTTGCTAACTCAAGCCTTCAAATTTACGCCCACATAATGGCTGTCCCATACTGTTAGTGACCTAGCCAGGTGCTAAGGAACTTGAGTGGTGTCTGCAATGGGCACTCTATAAAGAGCGGCAGCCCATGCATATCGGTTGCCTAGCATGGAGTGTGCTAGTTGTGTCAGGTTGGAGGTGGGCGTGATGCGCTGTCTCACAACCACGTCTCAGTGATGGGTTCTACAATGACAAATAGTGTTATGAACTGGGATGGTGTCACCAGCGGCAGTGAAAAGACACAGACGGTCTGCTGGGAAGTTCTACAATGTCCAGAAGAGGACAAGGTAACAGTACAAGGAACGCGTTCCGAGTACTATCAAGGGTTCAGCCTCAAAGACAAGTCTAAGAGGTTCTGCGAGAATAGAGACTAAGGCTAAGGAGTGCTTAGACTTAGAGATGATTCAAGATGACTTAGGTTGGAGACCTAAGCGAAGGATGTTCCAGGTAAAACCTAGTAAGATTAAAGTAAAGTATACAATCAGAATACAACGTGCTTAAATAGGTTGATATGTGCGCACAGACCAAGAGAGACGTGAAAATGTAAGTGCATATCCAAAGAAGGAAGGCAACTATAGTACAGATGCGTTGAGCATATAAGTCAGAGTCACATTATGTAATATACAAGTAAAGAAAACAAAGAGAACAAAGAGAGAATGAATAGGGGCATGTACAACTGTAACATTACCCCCTTGTTACATGGAAAGTCACCGACTTTCATATATCGCTATTAGCGTCATAGACGGGATCATAGTCGTCATAGTTAGCGATGTCTTCATCAGCAGCACTTCCCCCTAGCATATAAGCCGCTTCTTCTTCTGCTATAGTCCTCACTCGTCGACCTGCCTTTCTTCGTCGATGATTAAGAAGATACTACTCCCACCTACGAAGTGCATCATAAAATCCGTTGTCCTTCCAAGTAAGCGTAAATGGGGGATCTCCAAGACGCTGAGGGCAGTAGATAGATAGATGGGTAGGGGCGTGTCGCAGACAAATTTGGCACTGGTATTTGGGGCAATTCTTTTGCTGATGTCCTATGATGCCGCAGAATCAACATTTCATATTTTCATCAGTGTTGGAGATAGACATGCATAATGGCGATGGCGAAATAATGGGTTTGGGACTAACGGATCTGGCGCGCTTCTTTCCCTTCCGTTGCGCCATACGACTTAAAGTGAAGGCATTGTCGCGTCTGAGCTGCGCCTGCTGTTTAGTGGTAAGAGTGTATGCTGACGTTGGGAGGTCAGGAGTAGTTGCTCGTTCAGCAACCGTGAGGAGTTCGTCAGAGGAGGAAGGGGACGTCATGCCGAAGTCCTTTACTAAGACTGGCAAAACAGGGTCCATTGGACCAAATGATGCTGGGATGGACATGGGAGGATGAATATGGAGGTCGTGAAGTCGAGGACCGAGTGCCACCAACTCAGTGACAGGAACTCCTAATATTTTTGCAGCTTCACACTGCTCGTCCATACAAGGTTTGTACAACCATGCAGGGTGATCGTGGAAAACTATGACAGGGGCGATGAGGTTGGTCGTTCAATGGGGGATGGAGTTCATGGGGAAGCGAGGTTCATTTGAGTTTGCTGCAGATCAATGATAGCTTCTTCGACTAAATTTCTGGCTGTTCTTGTTTCAGCAACTGATTGCTGGATAGTTTCGACGACTGCATTGGTGAGCTGTCCAATCTCCTGGACAGCAGTATATAAGCCAGCAAAGGCATCAATATTAGAATAAATGCGCGAAGGAGGGGGTGAAGGGACTGGAAGTGAATCCATATCTCTTTGCAGAGAGGGAGGTCGAGCAACACCTGCTCGGCATTCGGCCACGATGTGAATAGCTTCTTCAACATTGCTCTTAAAAGAACGGGGAAGTAACAGCATAGCGTAAGAACGAATGCATTTCTGTAGATGTAAGATGCGCTGGAGATACGTGATTTCTGTAGTTTCATTGATGTTAGTTTCGATGAGGGTGGCGGTGCAGATGATGTTGACGAGAAGTAAAGCAGGGAAGGTGCCTCTTTCAGTAAGAATTCTTTTGATTTCAAGAGCATGTCCTTCGCATAGAAGGGCGGCTTCAATGTAGGAAGTGTTGTCAATTTCAGTGGTAAGAGTTCCATAGTTTTCTGTGTCGGAGTCGAAGTCATTGTTGGCAACAGTGACAGGGGTGATGTATGCAGTAGGGAAAGACATTTGGAGTGGTGTTAGTTGATCAAGTGCTTGTGTGGTTTGATTGACTGAAGAATAATCAGATGGAGTGCCACTTCTTATAAGCATTCAGGATTTGAGTGGAGTTCTTCAAGTTCTTTTCTGGGAGCCACTCGTTATCTCCCAATGAATATCCTTTCCAGGAAACAAGATAGCGTCAGCGAATGCCAGTTCCTTTGTGGGAAAGAATTGCTTCTACTTTGTATTCTTCTTCTTCTTCAATAATATCAGGTGGTGGTTCAGGGAAGTTCGGGCCGTGTATGTCTGTTTCACTATAGGACGATAAGACGGAAGCATGGAAAGTGGGATGAATTTTCCATTGTGGAGGGAGTTTGAGTGTAAATGTGATGGGTGATAAGACATTGATGATCAGGAAAAGTCCATATCGTTTTGGTGCAAGTTTCCGCGATGGGAGTTTGAGTCTAAGATTAGCAGCAGATAGCCAGACCTTATCTCCAATCTTCCATGGGGTGTACTTCTCTCCTCGGGATCGTTTGGCCATTGTTTGCATCACAAGGTTATGGCAGGCGATTGCTTCTTCTCTTATCTTCTGCAGGGATTGTACTCGATCTTCTGCTGTGGGGACAGATGAGTCAGGGATCAGGTGAGGGATAGCGCGTGGTTCATATCCCATCATCAGATAGAAAGGTGATGCATTCCTTGCATCGTGTTTTCGATGGTTGTGGACAAATTCGGCGATTGGTAAGTGTTCTACCCAATCTTCAGGGTTATTGCGGCAATAGATGCACAGGTACGTTTCTAGCTCTTGATTGAGCCTCTCAGTTTGACCATCAGTCTGAGGGTGATAAGCCGTAGATGGGGCGATGACGTAGTCAAGAAGTTGGGCAAGCTCCTTGGAGAAGCGAGATAGGAATTGCGGGCCTCGATTCAATATGACTTTGTCATGGAGTCCAAATCGATGATAGACGTGTTTCAAGAATAGTTTGGCAATGCCTTCGGAAGTGATGATTTTCAGACAAGGGATAATAATTACCCCTTCCATAAGGCCATGGTCTACCACGACCATGATACTGTCAAAGCCTCCAGAGAGGGGGAGGTCAGTGATAAGGTCGACAGAGACCTGAGAAAAAGGTCGAGTTGCAGAGGAGGGAATAGGGGTAAGCGGAGGTCGAACAGGATGAGTATCCGCTTTCATTTGCTGACAAAGGGTGCAACCCTCGACATATTTCCAAATATAAGAGCCCATAGTGGGCCACCAGGCTTCTCATTTGACAAGTTCTTCAGTTTTGAATCTACCGGGATGTCCCGCAGTAGGATGATCATGATATCTTTTCAGGAGACCGGGATGATGTGCCGGGGGAATGTAAGCACGATTCTTAAAGTAGAGGATGTTCTCCTCAATCTTCCAGTCAGAGAGTGCCGACTTTATAGGGGGAAGGCACACACCATCTAGAGCGTCGGATGCTGTTTTGAAGACAGGGTCGTTGAGAGGGTCGGAGGAGGACAAGACATCCTTTAGGTCGGTGTCAATAAGATGAACAAATAGAGCATCAGGGAGGAGAGTCTGGTCCTCATTATCGTCTTTACCAGAATTGTAGTCGGGCCGGCGAGATAGTGCATCAGGTACCACTAATTTGGTACCTGCAACATGATGCAGTTCAATGTTGTAAATAGACAAAATCAGTTGCCAACGTGCTTGGCGACGGGTAAGCTTCTGTGCACTTCTAAAGTACAGAAGATTCTTGTGGTCAGTGAATCTAGGACGGGGTGAGGGTTTCCTTCAAGATAATGATGCCATTTATTCAATGCCCGGATCATGGCAAGGAGTTTCCGATCAAAGATCTGGTAATTGCGTTCTGCGGGGTTCAAAGACTGGGAGAGGTATGTGCATGAGTGATAAACACCATTTTCATCGGTCTGCAAGAGAACTCTGCCAGTTGCTACAAGCGAAGCATCAGTAGCAATAGCAAATTGTCAGGAAGGATCAGGGTTACGAAGTACCGGTTGGGATGTAAAGCGTCGTTTCAGTTCTTCGAAGGTGTCCATACATTCAGTTGACCAATCAAAGGCCTTATCTTTCTTTGTTAATTCGATAAGGGGTCGGGCGATGTCAGAGTAGTGGGAAATGAATGTACGGTAGAAGTTGCAAAAACCGAGGAATGACCGAACATCTTTTACAGATTTTGGAACTGGCCATTCGGCGATTCCCTTGGTCTTGGCGGTGTCCATAGCAACTTGTCTGGGGCGGATTATCATTCTGAGGTATTCCACTTCTTCTGCATCAAAGGTGCATTTCTCCAGTTTCAGGAACAGATGTTCTTTTCGTATCTTCATTAAAACCTGTCAGGTTCGTTCGCAATGCTCTGCCATTGTTGTAGAGAAAATCAGGATATTGTCCATGTAGATAACCATCCATCCTTCATTGATTTCCTGTTGGAAGGTATGATTCATATACATGTACGCTTGGAAAGTTGCTGGGGAATTACAGAGGCCAAAGAACATGACATTCGGTTCAAAGAGGCCAAATTCTGTGGTAAATGCTGCTTTCCAACGATCATCGGGATGGATGCGAATATTATTATAACCAGACCGGATATCCATTTTCGTAAAGAACTGTGCGTTATGAAGGCGTGTGACGAGGGAAATAGGAAGTGGGAGCGGGTAAGCGTTCTTGACTGTCCAATCATTGATGTAGCGATAATCTTGACAGGGACGCAATTCTCCACTCTTCTTTCCTACAAAGAAAAAGCCACTGGCTTGGGGTGACTTCGATTCTGAGATGAAACCCTTTGCAACGTTTTCATCGATAAATGTTTTGATGGCAGCGCATTCTTTTTCCGACAGTGGGTAAACCTTAGACGTGTGGGGAATAAAACCTGGTTTAGTATTGATCCAATGATCAATACCAGGGCGTTCAGGGGGTAGTTTGTTCAGTCCGTCTTTAGCAAAGACGTCCACAAAGTCGTGCAAATACTCTGGGACCAATTCTTCAAAGGATTTCTTTTTCTTCTCCTTCTCATCTGTAGCGAATTCCTGGGCTTTGTTGCTGTATTTTGGAGGAGGAAGGGAGATTGTGGAGTAGTTAGGGAGTTGTTCGAGTCGGGAAGTTCCATCACATGTGAGGGGTGTATCCATGGATACTTCTTTGATGATTCTCATGCTAACTCCATCCGTGTCATATTCCACAAGGAATTCTCCTTCTCCAAGCTCGTAAGAGGACATTTCATGTACTTCTGGCGCATGCCAGATGTCTTGCATGGTGTTGAACTGGTCATCATCCTCTGTTGGGATTAATGATGGTATGGATTCTTTAGTAATGTCTTCAGACATTGGTTCTTTTTCGTTGGGGATTTCTTCAAGTGAAGCTGAAGGAGTATTTTGAAGAGTTTTTGGAGGAACATAGAACTTGGACAGTTTTGGTACATTCGTATCCCATCCCAGGATGTCTTCTTTTGCTTTTCTTTTTCCATACTTTTGTTCTTCTATTGGTCGTTGCTCAATAGGTTCTGGTCCAGCCCGATACTCGGGCTCAGATTCGTTCTTGCGCTTCTCTACGTGGGGAATCAGTGATACTGCTCACGGCAGTTGTACACAGGGGGTGGAGTTTGTAGTATGTGGCATTCATACTTCAGGTTCCAGGTCTTTTGGAACGTCAATGTTAATAGGGGAGGTGATGAGGGGTCTCGGAAGTTGTCATATACCGTACATTCAGGTCTGATCCATGGACATCTGGACACCCAATCAACATCCATCCATATCTAATCCATATCCATATCCGACTCAGTCCATCCATCCGATCTGATCCACTCATCCGATCCATGTCCATATCCGATCCGTGTCCATATCTGATCCGTGTTCATATCCGATCCATGTCCATATCCGATCCGTGTCCATATCCGATCCATGCTCATATCCGAAACTATTCCCGCGCACCTGC
Organism: Suillus spraguei; assembly: GCA_016800925.1. NCBI lineage: Eukaryota > Fungi > Basidiomycota > Agaricomycetes > Boletales > Suillaceae > Suillus > Suillus spraguei. Next base: position 104,231 of record JABCPU010000182.1, read on the forward strand.
GCGTTACTCCTTTTAGGTTAATACCTGTGTCCGGCTTTCGGTTATCTCTGCACCTCTGGCTTTCGGTTATCTTGACTTCCGTCTTGATAAGATATTTCGTACAAGTCTTATTTCCGAGTTCATAGCCTTGTGTTCCGCAATGCCTCAAACATAGCCTCGGACTATCCTTGCTTGCCTTCCAGCATGCTACCTACAGTATATAAACTTGTAGTACAACTCCTGCAGACCTTAGTCTGATTCATTGTTCCTACTTCTGTATATTCCTTTGACTACTCTGTATCCTGTTATCATGTCTATATAACTCCGTCTCCGTTCTTGCACTTGGGCTCCGGCCCTTGTAAGCTTCCAACTCAGGCCTAAGGGATTACTCCCTAGGCCGGAGCTTTGATCCTATGTCCTATAATCTGTTCGGACTTCGTCCATCTCTTTCTATCATCTGTTTCACCTCCGACTCTACCTTTGGTAGTCTTATACTGTCTGTTTCTATTCCGGACCTTGTCCGGAGTAGTCTATACTATCTCTACACCATATCCGGACCTACTCCTCTCTAGTAGCCAACACTTCCTCTAAGATCCACAGAGCTACGCTCATCCGATCATCCGATCATCCGCTCCTCCGCTCCTCCAATCATCCGCTCCTCCGCTCCTCCGCTCCTCCGCTCCTCCGCTCCTCCGATCATCCGCTCCTCCGCTCCTCTGCTCCTCTGCTCCTCCAATCATCTGCTCCTCCGCTCCTCCGATCATCCGCTCCTCCGCTCCTCCACTCCTCCGATCATCTGCTCCTCCGCTCCTCCGCTCCTCCGCTCCTCCGAGCTCCGGACCTTCGGACCCCTAGTCCTTCGGATACATCCTATCCTATCCTCTGACATCTATGGATCATCTTTCCCTCCGGAGCTCTGCTCCTATCCTGCCCTGGACTTTGTCCAGCGGTCCATCCTTCATCCGTTCTACTTGGAACTTGTTCCAGTAGTGTTACCATTACTCCCTACCTTCCGGAAATAGTTCCGGCGCATTCCCGCGCTCATCCGGAAGTCCATCGGAGCTCTGTCGAGCTATCCTGCCTTAGAGTTCGCCCGGACCCTCCATCCGGACTCCACCAGAACTCTCCCTTGGACTTCATCCGAAATTAAGGGCACATACTCGGGTAAGGGGCACAGCGTACGAGCTGAGGCCAAGCCCCTTTGACTTACAACCCTCCGGTACAACCCCATGTAAGACCAGGACTTCTTGCTAATCTCCGGTTTTGCATGGTCGTAACAGAAGTTGTGAATTTTGCCATTTCTTGGGATGACAATGGAACGCCGGGGGTAGCCTGTTCTTCTTCTGATCGGTATCTAAGTCGATTTCAATTTCGTCAGATTTTGTCGTTCGAGGGAGGGCGAGTGTTTCGGCGGTCCAATCTATACTTGGGTGCATAGCATGTAACCATGGAATTCCCAGAAGAATTTGATCTCTTTGTCCTAGTTTAGTGATATTGAACTTTCCATACATGGTTCGTTCGTCAATTTTGACCACTAGGAGACAGTAGTGTGTGATCGGCCCTCCTTTGATAAGAGTTCCATCTGCTGTGGTGACCCAAAATGGTGTCTTCAGTTTTCGTCGTGTGATTTGATGGAGTTTCACAAACTCCTCAGAAATAAATGTTCCTGCTGCGCCGGAATCGATAACAGCGGTAGTGTCGACAGATTTTAAGCAGGTACACGAGTGAAGAGTGATAGGGATGCGAAGTTCTTTTCTTTCACCTACAGCACGTACAAGCCTGAGTAATACATTGGGAGAAACATACGTTGAATCCTTGTTTCTCCAGTTTAAAAATCCTCTATAATCTGTCTTACGGTTTCTTCATCTTCTTCATCTTTGACTTTGGTTTGTTGGAGCGGAGTCTTCTTCTTTCTTTCAGGACAGTTATGAATACAGTGTCCAGTTTTCTTGCATCCGAAGCATTGTCCTTTTTTCATACATTTGGATCTCTCCATATCGGAGATTCAATCTACGACCATTGCATTTGAATCACGACTGGGTGTGTAACGCGCATTTCCATAGTTCTTCTTCTTCTGCAGAGCATGATGTGCTCGTAACGCTAGAAGGCGATGATGGGAGTTATCAATGGAAACGCATTGCAATACAACATTGCGGAATATCTCTGAGACATCTCCTGGTGCGAAGAGCTTGGTTAGGATACCTAGGTTGAGGCCATCTTGGAAGAATTGAATCTTTGTTGCATCGTCGGTGATGTGGGCTTTGGCTGCAAGTGCCTCGAAGTCAGCGATATAGGTATGGAGGTCACCGCTCCCTTGTTTGAGATCCCTGAGCTTTGTTAATGCAGTCCCTCTGGTATCCACTGGTTTGAAAGCTTCGTTGAAGCTTTTCATGAAATCCTTCAATGTCCTGCAACCAACTTTTTGTCCAGAGGAGTCGGTTGACTGGGCATAAGCAAGGAATTGTTCTTTCCAAGATTTGGCGTTCTTCTCAGTCATGAAGGATGTAATGAAAATGATTTTCTGCTTATCGGTGGTGTAAAGCTTTTTATTGATGTCGAAGCACAGATTACATGATTAGATGAATTCCAGAGAGTTGTCACAATCTCCGTCAAAACCAGTTGGGAGACCGACTTTGTATTCAAATTCTTTGGTGGTCATGATGGTAATTCATCTGATGAGTTATACTTTCTCGGTGCCTACACGCGTGGTCTTGCTGTCCGTTAGGGCTTTATCAGGTTTCAGGGTTCGGGGTCAAAGACTGGATAGTCGACGATCAGGTGGACTTTAATCTTTTGTTACAAACTGGGATGGCGTCACCAGCGGCAGTGAAAAGACACAGACGGTCTGCTGGGAAGTTCTACAATGTCCAGAAGAGGACAAGGTAACAGTACAAGGAACACGTTCCGAGTACTATCAAGGGTTCAGCCTCAAAGACAAGTCTAAGAGGTTCTTACGAGAATAGAGACTAAGGCTAAGGAGTGCTTAGACTTAGAGATGATTCAAGACGACTTAGGTTGGAGACCTAAGCAAAGGATGTTCCAGGTAAAACCCAGTAAGATTAAAGTAAAGTATACAATCAGAATACAACGTGCTTAAATAGGTTGATATGTGCGCACAGACCAAGAGAGACGTGAAAATGTAAGTGCATATCCAAAGAAGGAAGGCAACTATAGTACAGATGCGTTGAGCATATAAGTCAGAGTCACATTATGTAATATACAAGTAAAGAAAACAAAGAGAACAAAGAGAGAATGAATAGGGGCACGTACAACTGTAACAGTGACCAGGTCTGCCGCAGAACATACAGAGCCTTTTGTCGATACGCCTCTGACGCTCCTGGGTGGTTAGCTTTCCATCTGCACCAACAATGCTAGGAAGATCCGAAGCTTTCGGGGAAAAGGAGGTTGTGGAGGATGTGGGCTTATTGAATTTGGGCGTATCGGATCCGGACAAGTTGGAGTTCATCAAGTCAGATGTTGACTTCCTGGGAGGATTGGAAGAGGTGGTTTTACCCTCTCGGGGGACTTCGCCCCTCTGCTCCCAGTAATGGGCGTCGATGGTCTGGGCGAGAGTCTTGAACTCCAAAAAGGTAGTGGGTTTACCCATGCGACTAATCTCATCCTTGATTTGGGCCGCAAGTCCATTGTAGAATTGGCGTCGTAGGGCTCTGTCTCCCCATTCGTGTACTTGGGAGGCAAGTCACTGGAATTCTACAATGTACTTGTTGATGCGCTGTCCGTCACGCATGTGGAGTTGTTCTAACTGCATTTCTGCATCTCCGGAGGGATTGTGAGGTCCGAAGTTGGCTTGGAGCTCGAGCATGAACTCGGAGTAGTCATCCATCCAGTCTGGACAGTTGCTATATCCATCCAAAAGGAGATCCGGTTCAAACCACTCAAGAGCCATACCCTTAAGGTAGGATTGGGCGAAATTGACTTTAGCGCATCCAGAATGGAAAGTGTTAGGTTTGCTCTGGAAGTTGAGCTCACATTGGACGAAGAATGCTCGGAGCTTGCGAGGTTTGGATCCATCGAAGGTATCCGGCTCATGGATTTTGACTTTGCTATCATCCGAGATGGGGGTACGATGGCTACTGCGAGCGAGGTGATTAATGGCTACAGATAGTTGGGCTAGGACCCGGACCTGAGGGCTCAGATAGATTTCTTCTTCATCATCCGGATCCTCATTGTCCGGATCATCACCTTCATCATCCGGTGGGTTACCGCGCAGCTCATCATCAAAGCAAATGGTCGGGCATGAATTGGAGGCTGGGTCATCCAGGTTCTGAGTTGGTGTTACTGGATCCGGTCTGGCTTGATGGGCAGAAATACTTTGACCTATGTCACTCATGCTTGCACAGCATTGAGAGAAACTGGTGAATTTTTGGACAATGGGTGTGGGATCTCATTGGATTGGACCAAGTCCAGCTCCTCGGAGAGTGTTCTGAGTTTTACGGGGAGGCATGATATGGAATGGTTTAGAAAGTTACTCGGAAAGGTTTGAGTTCGAATATACTGTTAAGACCATACTCAAGGGGTGAAAGATCTGAAGGGCTTTGGCCTCAGTTTGTGCACTGTGCCCCTTGTCCGAGTAATGCCCCTTATTTCAGAGAGGAGATATATGTCCGAAGATCTGGAAGGAGTTGCATAGCAGATCCAGATGTCCGAAGGTATCGTATATGGTACGTCCAAAGGTTATCTGGAGCACGGGTATGGAAAGAGGACTAAGGCTAGCTTCGGAATGGATTCCTAACTAGAAACTGACAGAGGTAGACTATCCAAAGATAGAGTCGGAGATATAGACTATAGGAATCAATCCCAAGTCTCGGAAGATGACTTTGAGTGGAAAGTGACTCAAGTCCAAAGGAAGTGGAATGAGCAGAATCTAAGATAATATTCGAACTAAGGTTCTACGGAGATCTACAAGTGGTTTATATATGGTAAGTATCTAAGATGGATAATCAACGAGTCCGGGACCAAGGGCTATGTACGAAGTGTAACGGAAGTCTATTAGTTAATGCACAATGGATCAGTAAGCACAAATCGGAAATGAAACACAGGTAATGGATCAGTGACACAGGAAGGAATTATACACAGCCAGAGTACCGGAAACAGGATCAGTGACGAAAGGAGATAGGCGCAGTTATACACAAGGGAGATAGAGTGTGAGAAGTGAGCACATTCGGATGAGCGATCCAGACAGGATCTGTGGACCGGACGGAAATAGAATTGATCAGATCTGATCAGATATGGGTGGATCTGGGATCAGAAGTATGGTATATGACAGCCATAAGTAAACATAGTGCGAGGCGCTGCGGTACGAGGCAACATGTAATAATGCTTGCCGTGGAATCAGTGATAACGAACAGAAAACAAACTACGCACCAAATGGAGCTATGTGGATGCGGAAAGGACATGGAAGGACATTGGTTCGTAGAATGAGGTGTGGTAGTCGGTATGGTGTGCAGTAAGCGTGGGATGCCGCCGGTACTGCTAAAGGGGTAAGATGGCCATGGACGAGTGGTAACTCCTGTAGACGTGAGATGAGTGTCAAAATATGGGGTTTTAAGCCCAGCACCAATATGTTTGTTACACCGCTGAACAGGGTAACTATCAAAGACACTTCTGTTCCTCCATTCACTGAACATCTCGCTGAATCGTTTGCCAGCTATGCTGTGTATGGCATGATGGACTTATTTTCAGGATATGATCAGTGGTCGCTACATGTTGACTCTTGCAATATGACCACTTTTGGTACACCATTGGGGCCTTACCGCCTGACCATGCTTCCGATGGGCCACACTAATGGTGTACAGCTCTTTCAAGGTGATATTTGCTTTGTTCTACAAGACGAGATCCCGATGTATATGTTCCTGTTCATTGATGACATTGCCATAAAGTTGATAAAGACGCGGTATCAGAGAGCTGATGGCTCATACAAGACTATACTGGAGAACGCTGGCATTCGCCGCTTCATCTGGGAATACCTAATTGTGGTTAACCATGTCTTGCACCGCTTGCATATGGTTGGGCTAACAGTTTCCACCAAAAAGTTTGTTTTAGCTGCGCCTACAGCCAATATTGTAGGGCACATGTGTACCTTCGAGGGGCACGTACCAGAGGCCGGAAAAGTACAAAAGATCTGTGATTGGCCTGAGTGTAGGGCCATTACACATGTGTGGGGCTTCCTAGGTACCTGCAGCGTCCTGCATATTCATATTTTCATCAAGGATTTCACCAAGATAGTGAGACCACTAGTGGCACTAACGCACAAGAGCATTACATGCTATGTGGGTGTATATCTTCAGCATCATCAACCTTATGGTTGAGGTGGATGCGAAGTATATCAAGGGGATGATCAATAACCCAGATCTCCAGCCTAACGCTACAATCAACCGCTGGATTGCAGGTATACTTTTGTTTCAATTCAATCTTGTACACATACCCACAACCAAGCATACCGGCGCTGATGGTCTCTCAAGGAGACCTGCCGCAGACAAAGATACCGCTGAGGAGGATGATTACGAGGATTGGTTAGACCACTCGTACTCCTTCAGTATGGAGATTTTGAACAAGAGGGCTTGCATCGTTGCAGGTCCTTGCGGCACCCTCATTCTTCACCTGTGCTGCGCTCACTAACTCAACCACCCACGCTACTCACATGTTTAGGTACCATAACCCACAAAAGTGATGGCATCATAATCCCGCATTTTGAGGTCAAAGATGAACATATGCTGGTAATTCAGCAATTCCTGACTGACCGCAGCAGCCAGCGAGCTTGACTGACAAGGAATTTATGTCCTTTGTTGGAACACTCGTTCGGTACTTCGTGTTAGGGGATAGCCTCTTCTGGCGGCAATCGCTCAGCAAACATCAGCTAGTTGTACCGGCGGCTAAGTGCTTGTGTATCCTGAAGGAAGCACACAACGACTTAGGTCATAAGGGAGTATTCATGACTTGCACTAGACTTCTTTTGCATTTTTGGTGGCCATATATTATTGATGATATCAAATGGTACAACAGGACTTGTCACAAGTGCCAGATCAGGAGTGCATCGTAGAATCCCTCATCCTTCCAAGTTAGTGTGAAGGGTGGAGTTCCGACTCATTGGGGACAGTAAATGGATAAGTGGGTCGGCAACCAATACCGACAAACCCCACACTGGTACTCAGCACAATTCTTCTGGCAATGCCTAAGTAGTCCACAGACACGGCATTTCATGTTTTCATCAGGGTTGGAGTTCACTTTATGAAGTGGAGTCAGGGCAACAATGCGGTGATGAAGGCTCATAGAATGTGCACATTTCTTTCCACGTTTATGAGTAATACATCTAAGGGCTCGTTCATTGCTAGAATGGATGTCCTCAATTTGGTTGTCGTTAACAGTATAGATTGAGGGTGCTGATATCATGACGGCTGCAGCCAGCAACTCATCGGGGTCTGAGGAAGTTGTAGGCCCTAAGGCTTCTATGAGGATGGGAATCGTAGAGTCGAGGATATGAGGGACGACCATAGGTGGATGAATATGAAGTTCTTTTAACTGATGACTGAGCGTGGTAATCTCAGCAAGCTTGTTATGTAGTTCTCCAGTTATGACCACTTTCTCGTGCATGATGGAGCATTTGGTAAATAGATGAGGAGGTTCTGTGTCCTCATCAAGCATGGTGGTAGCATTGACTGGGGATGGCGTGGGTTGTGTTTCATAGTGATGGATGGCATCAATTAAACAAGCTACCAATCCTCTCGCTTCTCTAGAGTCAACCGTTGCTTCTTCAATTTCTCCAATAATGGTGTCGGCTGTGTTATTGGCTTCCTGAATAGCAGTGAGTAAGCTAGTAAGGGCAGTGATATTAGAATGAGTGCCTGAATCACGGGTGGGAGGAGCAGAATTGGAAGTGGATCTCTTTGCGGAGAGGGAGGTCTAGCCATGCCTGCTCAATGCTCGGCCACGATGTGAATGACCGTTTCAACATCAGCCTTAAAAGAATTGGGAAGGAGAAGCAGCCCGTAAGCGCGAATGTGTTTCTGGCAGTGTAGGATTCGTTGATGGATAGTATCATCTTGAATGTCATGGCATAGAGTTTTGATGAGGGCAGCTGTGTGGATGATATTGATAAGGTGGATGGTGACAAATGCATCCTTGCCGGTAAGGATCTTTTCAATCTCAGTTGCATGTCTGGGACAGAGGAGTGTGGCTTCGACAAAGGAGTTTCTGTCAATTTTTCTGATGAGGTCATCATATTGATTGGTGGTGGTGTAAGTTTCTTCAGCGACGGGGTGGATGTAAGCAGTAGCGAAGGGGGCAGTTGCGGAGAAAGTCATATTGAATAGTTTGTGGGGCTAGTTTGAATTCAAAGGGCGTGTCATTTCTTATAAGCATTCAGGATTTGTGTGGAATTTGCTAAGTTCTTTTTGGGGATCCATTCATTACCTCCCGATGAATATCCTTTCCAGGAGACAAGATAGCATCAGTGATTGCCGGTTCCTTTATGGGAAAGAATTTCTTCTACTTTGTATTCTTCTTCTTCTTCAATGATATCAGGCAGTGGTTCAAGGAAGTTCGGGCCATGTACGTCATTTTCGCTATAGGACGATAACACAGAAGCATGGAAGGTGGGGTGAATCTTCCATTGCAGAGGAAGTTTGAGCATGAATGTGATGGGTGATAAGACATCGATGATCAGGAAAAGTCCGTATCGTTTTGATGCAAGTTTCCGCGATGGGAGTTTGAGTCTAAGATTAGCAGCAGATAGCCAGACCTTATCTCCAATCTTCCATGGGGTGTACTTCTCTCCTCAGGATTGTTCTACCATTGTTTGCATAGCAATGTTATGGCATGTGATGGCTTCTTCTCGGATCTTCTGCTGCTGGTATGGTAGAATCAGGGATTAAATGGGGAATGGCACAGGGTTTGTATCCCATCATGAGAAAGAATGGTGAGGTGTTTCAGGCATCATGTTTATGATGATTGTGAATGAATTCAGTGATAGGGAGGTGTTCTATCCATTCTTCAGGGTTGTTGCGGCAGTAGATATGCAAATAGATTTCTAATTCTTGGTTTAATCATTCAGTTTGTCCGTCAGTCTGAGGATGATAGGCAATAGATGGGGCAATGGTATAATCAAGGAGTTGTGCAAGTTCTTTTGAAAATCTTGATAGAAACTGCAGTCCTCAATCTGATATGACTTTGTCGTGGAGACCAAACCGTCGATAGACATGTTTCAAAAATAACTTTGCTACACCTTCAGAGGTTACTGTTTTAAGGCAAGGGATAATAATTACCCCCTTCATAAGGCCATGGTCCACCATGACCATGATACTATCAAAGCCACTGGAAACAGGGAGATCAGTGATCAATCAATGGAGATTTGTGAGAAGGGGCAGGTAGTGGAGGAAGGAATGGGGACAAGTGGAGGTCGGACCGGATGAGTATCTGATTTCATTTGCTGACAAAGGGCGCAACCCTCGACGTATTTACGGATATAGGCACCCATAGAAGGCCACCAGGCTTCCCGTTTAACAAGTTCTTTAGTTTTGAAATGGCCAGGATGACCAGCAGTGACATGATCATGATAGCGAGCGAGGGTAGCGGCGCGATGAATGGGAGGAATGTAAGCACGGTTCTTGAAATAGAGCACATCATGTTCAATCTTCCAATCGGACAATGCCAACTTCATGGGAGGAAGACAGACACTGTCTAGTGCATCTGATGCCATTTTGAATACAGGGTCGTCCAAAGGGTCAGAAGTAGCCAATACATCAAGTAGATCATTATCAATGAGTCGGACAAACAGGGAATCAGGAAGAAGCACAGCATCTTCATTATCATGAGAACCATCATCATGATCTGGGCGACATGAGAGAGCATCTGGAGCAGCTAGTTTAGTGCCTGCAACATGATGTAGTTCAATGTCAAAGAGTGACAATGTCAATTGCCAGCGAGCTTGTCGTCGAGTTAACTTCTTTGCAGTACAGAAGTACAGAAGGTTTTTGTGGTCAGTGAAGATGATGACAGTGTGGGCGTTCCCTTCAAGATAGTAACACCATTCGTTTAAGGCGTGGATAACTGCAAGTAATTCCCAATCGAAAATCTGATAGTTGCGTTCTGCTGGATTTAGTGACTGAGATAGGTAAGCACATGGGTGATAAATGCCATTTTTGTCGGTTTGCAATAGGTCGCCTCCAGTTGCTACAAGAGAAGCATCAGTTGCGACTGCAAAATGCCGGAATGGATCTGGATTGCGAAGTACCGGTTGTTTTATAAAGCATTCCTTGAGGTCTTGGAAGGTATCCTGACATTGAGTCGTCCAAAGGAAAGAAGTATCCTTCTTTGTTAGATCGATGAGGGGTTGTGCAATATCAAAGTAATGGGAGATAAATGTGTGGTAAAAATTGCAGAATCCTAAAAACAACCAAACATCTCTTATGCTTTTTGGAACAGGCCATTCAGCAATCCCTTTTGTCTTGGCAGTATCCATAGCAATCTGTCCAGGGCAAATGATCATTCCAAGGTATTCCACTTCATCAGCGTCGAAGGTACACTTTTCTGGTTTTAGGAAAAAATGTTCGTTCCGTATCTTCATCAGTACTCATCTGGTATGTTCGCAATGTTCCTCCATAGTTGTCAAGAAAATGAGGATATCGTCCATATAGATAACCATCCATCATTCATTAATCTCCTGCTGGAAGGTGTGATTCATGTATGCTTGAAACGTGGCTGGTGAATTACATAACCCAAAGAACATGACATTAGGTTCATAGAGACCAAATTCCGTTGTGAATGCAGCTTTCCATCGATCCTCGGGATGGATGCGGATGTTGTTGTATCCTGACTGTATATCCATTTTCGTGAAGAATTGTGCATTGTGAAACCGTGCTACAAGAGATACTGGTAAAGGAAGTGGATAAGCGTTTTTGACCATCCATTCATTGATGTAATGATAGTCCTGGCAAGGACAGAGTTCTCTGCTCTTCTTTCCAATGAAGAAGAACCCACTAGCTTGGGGTGATTTTGATTCAGAAATGAACCCCTTAGCAACATTTTCATCAATGAATGCTTTGACCGAAGTTCATTCCTTTTTTGACAGCGGGTAAACCTTAGATGTGTGGGGGAAGTTTGTTAAGTCCGTCTTTAGCAAAGATGTCAGCGAAGTCATGGAGGTAGGATGGTACAAGTTCTTCAAAAGATTTCTTTTTCTTCTCTTTTTCGTCAGTTGCGAATTCTTGTGCCTTGTTATTGTATTTCGGCGGAGGAAGGGAGATGGTGGAGTAATTCGGGAGTTGTTCAAGTCGGGAAGTTCCATCACAAGTAAGGGGTGTATCCATGGATACTTCATTGATGATTCTCATGTAACTTCTGTCGATGTCGTATTCAACCAGGAATTCTCCTTCTCCAAGTTCATAGGATGATACTTCTCATACTTTGGGGGCACTCCATATGTCATGCATAGTATTGAATTGCTCATCTTCTTCGGCAGGCATGGTGGATGTCATGGGTTCATCCTGATCAGGAATTTCTTCGATAGAAGTGGAAGGGGTTAACGATTTGGGTGGTACGAAGTATTTGGTTAACTCTGGGATATTATGAGCTTGTCCTCCGAGATCTTCTTTGATTTTCTGCTTTCCTTGTTGTTGTTCGACAGGTTTTGATGGCAGTCGAGATTCTGGTTCTGACTCGTTCTTTCGTTTTTCTACATGAGGAATAGGTGATGGGGGACGCGGTGGTATTCTTACTCATGGAGAATTTTTGTTGATCATGAGTTCATCAGGGATGTCAATGGTAGGAGCAACAACAAGTTTTGGAAGTTTCAAATTTTGCCATTTCTTGGTGTGGTAAGGGAAAGCAGAAGGTAATCTGTTCTTCTTCCGATCTATATCCATGTCTTGTTTGATTTCATCAGACTAGATCATTCGTGGGAGGGCAAGTGTTTCGGCGGCCCAATCTATACTTGGGTTCATGGCACGTACATAACCACGGGATTCCCAGAAAAATTTGATCTCTTCATCCAAGTTTAGTGATATTGAACTTTCCATACATGGTTCGTTCCTCAATCTTTACCACTAGAAGGCAATAATGCATGATTGGCCCTCCTTTGATGAGGGTTCCATCTGCGGTGGTAACTTGAAATGGTGTTTTGAGTTTTCGTCGTGTGATTTGATGGAGTTTCACAAACTCCTCAGAGATGAACGTTCCTGCTGCGCCAGAGTCAATAACGGCGGTAGTGTCGACAGATTTTAAGTGAGTACACGAATGAAGGGTGATAGGAATACAAATTTCTTTTCTTTCACCTACAGCACGTACAAGTCTTAGTAATACATTGGGAGAAACATACATTGAGTCTTTGTTTCTCCAAGTTAAAAATCCTCTACAATTCATCTCATGGTTTCGTCTTCTTTGTTTTGAACTTCTTTGGCTTCCGCTTGATGGAGTGGAGTCTTCTTCTTCTTATCAGGGCAGTTACCAATATGGTGTCCTGTCTTTCTGCATCTGAAACATTGACCTTTTCTCATGCACTCGGATCTTTCCATATTGGAGATTCAATCTATGACCATTGCATTTGAATCGCAATTGGGTGTGTAGCATGCATTTCCATAGTTCTTCTTCTTCTGCAGAGTGTGACATGCTCGTAACGCCTGAAAGCATTGGTGGGAGTTGTCGATGGAAACACATTGTGATACAACATTGCGGAATACATCTGGGATGTCACCTTGTGCGAATAGTTTGGTCAAGATGCCTAGGTTAAGGCCATCTTGGAAGAATTGGATCTTCGTTGCATTGTCAGTGATATGGGCTTTAGCTGCAAGCACTTCAAAATCAGCGATATAGGTTTGGAGCTCGCCATTCCATGTTTAAGATCCCTGAGCTTCATTAATGCGGTTCCTACAGAATCTACCGGTTCGAAAGCTTTGTTGAAACTTTTCATGAAATCTTTCATTGTCCCATAACCAACTTTCTGTCCAGAAGTGTCAACGGATTGAGCATGAGCAAGAAATTGCTCTTTCCAAGATTTGGCGTTCTTTTCCATCATAAGGACGAAATGAAAATGATCTTCTGCTTGTCATTGGTATAGAACTTTTCATTGATGTCGAAGTATGTGTTGCATGATAGAATGAATTCCAGGGAATTGTCACGATCTCTATCAAAAGTGGTTGGGAGACCGATTTTATATTCAAAATCTGTCCGGTGGTGGCTGTAGTAGTAGTCATAATGATGAATCATCTGGTGAGTTATGCTTTCTCAGTGCCTACAGGCGCGGTCTTGCTGTCCGTTAGGGCTTTATCAAGGTTCAGAGGGAGGGGGTCGAAGACTGGATAGTCGACAATCAATGTAGACTTTAATCTTTTGTTACAAACTGGGGTGGCGTCACCAGCGACAGTGATAAGACACAGCCGGTCTGCTGGGAGGTTCGACTTTGTTCAAAAGAGAACGAGGACTACTACAAGGAAGTATTGCAAGTAGGGTCAAGGGTTTGATCGAAGAGTCATGACTCTAAGATGTTCAGTAGAATAGAGACTAAGGCTAAGGAGTGCTTAGACTTAGAGATGATTCAGACGACTTAGGTTGGAGACCTAAGCGAAGGATGTTCCAGGTAAACCCAGTAAGATTAAAGTCAAGTACACAAGCATAATACAATGTGCTTAAATAAGCCAATATGTGCGCAGGACCAAGAGAGACATGAGAATGTAAGTGCGTATCCAAAGAAGGAAGGCGACTATGGTACAGATGTGTTGAGCATATGAGTCGGGATCATGTTATGTAATATACAAGGTAAAGACAAGAGCAAAATGAATAGGGGCACGTACAATTGTAACAGCCAACGGCATTGTCGAGCGGCATCATTACAATGTCTGGGAGGCCATCATAAAAAGTTGTGAGGGGGACGAGTCCCGCTGGTACCAGACCATTCATACCATGTTCTGGGCTGAGCGTGTTACCATTCATCATGATACAGGGCTATCACCATATTTCATGGTTCACGGCATCAAGCCAATCTTCTTTCCATTTGATCTTGCTGAAAGTACCTTTCTAGTAGACTTACCTGGTGTAAAGATACAACCTAACCTGGGCTGTAGATAAACTACCTCCTAAGCTAGTATGCGAGTCTTGCACTCTGTCTAGTCTGCTTCACTTGCAAGGCAAGAGCATTCGACCCTAAAGGGAATGCTAAGTTAATATAGTTCGATAGTGCCCAACCTGTGGTGCGAAAATGCCGTCGGAGGTAGCGAGATGCTAGTGGTGACCTTCGCTCCATGGGAAAGTTGCAGTAAAGTAGCGGTAGAGCGCGGGAAGATAGTGGTAAAGTAGCGGTAGTGTGAGCGGTAAAACTGTGGTAGTGTGTGCGGTAAAACTGCGGTAAGGCGTGGGAAACTGGTGGTAAAACAAGCGGTGAAGCGCGGGAAAGCGGTAAAGAGCGGTGGTGCGTGCAGTGGTAAAGAGTTCCTTTAGTGACAGTGACTTCGGCAAGAGACTTGATTCCATTAGAGATAGTAGTGGTGACAATTCCTAAGTACGTGTGTACCATAGAGGGAAAAGTAAAAGTACCAGAATGTGTGAAGAGTCCTTTTTGACATGTACTGTGAACGACTGGAATACATAGTGAGAATAGTAGTGAAATAAAGATGTACTCCATGATTTTTAGCGAAGAGGCATGCAGTGAGCAAGCAGTGTCATGGAAGGTAAGGTAAGTCTTGCTGTAGCTTTAGTAACAGCGGAAACGAATATGCTACGCACCAATGGATCTAGACGAAATGAAATGGACAGGAGGACATCAGTAGTGAGCTTCGGTAAGGGGCAAGGATCCATGGAGCACAAACGGTACCGGCGAAGTGAAAAGGCTCATGCTGTCATATACCGTACATTCAGGTCTAGATCAAATCCAATCCATGGACATCCAGACACCCAACCTTCACATATCCGATCCACCCATCCACTCCAATCCATATCCATCCGTGTCCATATCCGATCCGTGTCCATATCCGATCCGTGTCCATATCCGATCCTTGTCCATATCCGATCCGTGTCCTTATCCGATCCGAGTTCATATCCGAACTATTCCCGCGCACCTGCGCATTACCCCTTTTAGAATATACCTGTGTCTCCGGCTTCTGGGTATCTCTGTGCTTCCGGTTCTTGGTGATCTCTGCCTCCGTCTTGATAAAGTATTTCGTACAAGCTTCATCTCCGAGTTCATAGCCTTATGTCCCGCTGTACTTACTAATGTGTTTCCGTATGCTTCAGACATAGCCTCGGACTATCCGTACTTACCCTCCGGCATGCTCCTACAGTATATAAACTTGTAGTACAACTCCTGCAGACCTTAGTCTGATTCATTGTTCCTACTTCTGTATATTCCTTTGATTACTCTGTATCCTGTTATCATGTCTATATAACTCCATCTCTGTTCTTGCACTTGGGCTCCGGCCCTTGTAAGCTTCCAACTCAGGCCTATGGGATTACTCCCTAGGCCGGAGCTTTGATCCTATGTTCTATAATCTGTTCGGACTTCGTCCATCTCTGTCTATCATCTGTTTCACCTCCGACTCTACCTTTGGTAGTCTTATACTGTCTGTTTCTATTCCGGACCTTGTCCGGAGTAGTCTATACTATCTCTACACCATATCCGGACCTACTCCTCTCTAGTAGCCAACACTTCCTCTAAGATCCACAGAGCTACACTCATCCGATCGTCCGATCATCCGCTCCTCCGCTCCTCCGCTCCTCCGATCATCCGCTCCTCCGCTCCTCCGATCATCCGCTCCTCCGCTCCTCCGCTCCTCCGAGCTCCGGACCTTCGGACCCCTAGCCCTTCAGATCCATCCTATCCTATCCTCTGACATCTATGGATCATCTTTCCCTCCGGAGCTCTGCTCCTATCCTGCCCTGGACTTTGTCCAGCGGTCCATCCTTCATCCGTTCTACTTGGAACTTGTTCCAGTAGTGTTACCATTACTCCCTACCTTCCGGAAATAGTTCCGGCGCATTCCCGCGCTCATCCGGAAGTCCATCGGAGCTCTGTCGAGCTATCCTGCCTTAGAGTTCGTCCGGACCCTCCATCCGGACTCCACCAGAACTCTCCCTTGGACTTCATCCGAAATTAAGGGCACATACTCGGGTAAGGGGCACAGCGTACGAGCTGAGGCCAAGCCCCTTTGATTTACAACCCTCCGGTACAACCCCATGTAAGACCAGGACTTCTTGCTAATCTCCGGTTTTGCATGGTCGTAACACATGCTCACTATAGGGGATTTCTCAGTAGCCGCTGTAGACAGTAATGAGACGCTTGTGTAGCATTTTCATGGTCAGCATGACTTTGTTTGCTACACTGGCCAGGTGTCATATACTGTACATTCAGGTCTGATCCATGGACATCTGGACACCCAATCCATACATCCTAGTCCACCCATCCAATCCAGCTCACATATCCAATCCACCCATCCATATCTAATCCATATCCATATCCGACTCAGTCCATCCATCCGATCTGATCCACCCATCCAATCCGTGTTCATATCTGATCCATGTCCATTGTTACAATCGTATGTACCCCTATTCATTTTCTATTCAGTTACCTTGTATATTATGTAACGAGACTCTGACTCATATGCTCAACGCATCTGTACGATACATGCCTTCCCTATTTAGGATACGCATTTACATTCTCACGGTTATCTGGTCTGTGCGCACATATTGGCCTATTTAAGCACAGTGTACTTGTAGTAGATTCCCTACTTTAATCTTACTGGGTTTTACCTGGAATCTCCTTCGCTTAGGTCTCCAACCTAAGTCGTCTTGAATCGTCTCTAAGTCTAAGCACTCCTTAGCCTTAGTCTCTATTCTCGCAAATACCTCTTAGACTCGTCTTTGAGGCTGAACCCTTGATCGTACTCGGAACGCATTCCTTGTACTTTCACCTTGTCCTCTTCTGGACATTGTAAGAACTCCCAGCAGACCGACTGTGTCTTTTCACTGTCGCTGGTGACGCCACCCCAGTTCGTAACATCCATATCCAATCTGTGTCCATATCCAATCCATGCTCATATCCGAAACTATTCCCGCGCACCTGCGCGTTACTCCTTTTAGGTTAATACCTGTGTCCGGCTTTCAGTTATCTCTGCACCTCTGGCTTTTGGTTATCTTGACTTCCGTCTTGATAAGATTTCTCGTACAAGTCTTATTTCTGAGTTCATAGCCTTGTATTCTGCAATGCCTCAAACATAGCCTCGGACTATCCTTACTTGCCTTCCGGCATGCTACCTACAGTATATAAACTTGTAGTACAACTCCTGCAGACCTCAGTCTGATTCATTGTTCCTACTTCTGTATATTCATTTGATTACTCTGTATCCTGTTATCATGTCTATATAACTCCGTTTCCATTCTTGCACTTGGGCTCTGGCCCTTGTAAGCTTCCAACTCAGGCCTATGGGATTACTCCCTAGGCCGGAGCTTTGATCCTATGTCCTATAATCTTTTCGGACTTCGTCCATCTCCGTCTATCATCTGTTTCACCTCCGACTCTACCTTTGGTAGTCTTATACTGTCTGTTTCTATTCCGGACCTTGTCCAGAGTAGTCTATACTATCTCTACACCATATCCGGACCTACTCCTCTCTAGTAGCCAACACTTCCTCTAAGATCCACAGAGCTATGCTCATTCCGATCATCTGCTCCTCCGCTCCTCCGCTCCTCCGCTCCTCCGCTCCTCCGCTCCTCCGCTCCTCCGCTCCTCCGCTCCTCCGCTCCTCCGCTCCTCCGCTCCTCCGCTCCTTCCGCTCCTCCGCTCCTCCGCTCCTCCGCTCCTCCGCTCCTCCGCTCCTCCCGCTCCTCCGCTCCTCCGCTCCTCCGCTCCTCCGCTCCTCCGCTCCTCCGCTCCTCCGCTCCTCCGCTCCTCCGCTCCTCCGCTCTCCGCTCCTCCGCTCCTCCGCTCCTCCGCTCCTCCGCTCCTCCGCTCCTCCGCTCCTCCGCTCCTCCGCTCCTCCGCTCCTCCGCTCCTCCGCTCCTCCGCTCCTCCGCTCCTCCGCTCCTCCGCTCCTCCGCTCCTCCGCTCCTCCGCTCCTCCGCTCCTCCGCTCCTCCGCTCCTCCGCTCCTCCGCTCCTCCGCTCCTCCGCTCCTCCGCTCCTCCGCTCCTCCGCTCCTTCGGATCCATCCTATCCTGCCCTGGACTTTGTCCAGTGGTCCATCTTTCATCTGTTCTACTTGGAGCTTGTTCCAGTAGTGTTACCATTACTCCCTACCTTCCGGAAATAGTCCCGGCGCATTCCCGCGCTCATCCAGAAGTCCATCGGAGCTCTGTCGAGCTATCCTGCCTTAGAGTTCATCCGGACCCTCCATCCAGACTTCACCAGAACTCTCCCTTGGACTTCATCCGAAATTAAGGGCACATACTCGGGTAAGGGGCACAGCGTATGAGCTGAGGCCAAGCCCCTTCGACTTTCCGTTCCTCCGGTACAACCCCATGTAAGACCAGGACTTCTTAGTAGCCCCAGTTTTGCATGGTCGTAACACCAGGAGACATTCTCCACTACCGACCTCATCACTTACCACACTGTCATACATGGTATGAGATTCATACCAAGCTAAGATAAGAAGGAGTGATAGGAAAGATCCAATAGTCCATACTATATCCTTAAGTTATCCTATTATTTTGCTCACACTTTGATTGTCTCTTATATTTTTGTACTTTGATTGAGTTCCTTCATATTCTATCCCCTTTCATTTTATTCCAGAACTTTCTATCTTCAAATTTGATGATTTATAAGACTTTCAGACTTGACTCATCATGTTTTGTCATGATTTATCATGCTTTGTAAGATTTAAACTTTATTTGTAATCTACTTAGTAAAAAGGATGAGTAAGCTCACCCAAAAGGCTTGGTTTGTCAGCTTTTGCATGACCAATCCCTGAGATGACTCAACAGCCTTTTGTCATGCTTTGTAAGAATTCACTGTATTTATAATGTACTTAGTAAAATAAGCTGACTCAACACACTAAATAGGAAGGTTTCTTACCAATCTATGTGTAGAATCATGCTTAGTAAGCAGGGCCTCCAAAAGGTATATAAGGAGCCCATTTTCACCTGTAATAACAGACTTCCCACTTGAAACTCTTGTCTCCTACTGTGCGAGATTTTGTAAGAATAAAAGTGCAGGCAATCTAGCCTTGAAGTAAGACTAAGAAATCTAAATCTACTCTACATTATATACTACCTTACAGGGGTTGACTATATAATATCTAACAGCTCTCAGACTAAGCTTTACATAAACAGATCTAAAGACTCTCTCTTTCAATGGAAAGGGAGACACGCACTCAGAGAACACGACAAAGTTGAAACAGACTTTCATAGGTTGAAACACGATCTACTAGGGTGAAACATACCTACTATACAACACTACTTCAAATCACAAATTCAACACTTTCACGCAGATCTTCAAGAGAAAGACTGTTGAAAGATACCCACCCAAGAACTCAGCACATTATCTCCCACGAAGTAGAAAAGTTGGAGACTGTGTACTTGAGGACTGGCAAGAAGTCTTATCCCTGTACAGTTGTGTTGTCACTGGATAATGAGTTCTATATAAGACCCTTAAGTAGCAAGACAGTGTGCAGCAGTTGCAGAAGTGGCAAGAAGACCTCTGCAGCATCAAAGAAAAGGTCACCAAGGCAAGGCTCAATTCGGTATGGCAATTTGAGCACCAGGATGGCGCTACTATCAAAGACTATAACTTTGCTCCAGGCATGTTTGTTACAGTCGTACATGCCCCTATTCATTTTCTTTCTCTGTTACTTTGTATATTACATAACACAACTCTGACTCATATGCTCAATGCATCTGTACTATAGTTGCCTTCCTTCTTTGGATACGCACTTACATTCTCACATCTCTCTCTTGGTCTGTGCGCACATATTGGTCTATTTAAGCACATTGTATTATGCCTGTATACTTTACTTTAATCTTACTGGGTTTTACCTGGAACATCCTTCGCTTAGGTCTCCAACCTAAGTCGTCTTGAATCGTCTCTAAGTCTAAGCACTCCTTAGCCTTAGTCTCTATTCTCACAGAACCTCAAAGACTTGTCTTTGAGGCCAAACCTTTGATAGTACTCGGAATGCGTTCCTTGTTCTTTCACCTTGTCCTTCTCTGGACATTGTAGAACTTCCCAGCAGACCGTCTGTGTCTTTTCACTGTCGCTGGTGATGCCATCCCAGTTCGTAACAGGCATGTTAGTCTTAGTGTGCAATTCCAAGATCGAGTACAAGCTGAGTCGAAAGATGAAGCTGTGGTGTAATGAACATATTGGTGCTGGGCTTAAAACCCCATATTTTGACACTCATCTCACGTCTGCAGGAGTTACCACTTGTCCATGGCCGTCTTACCCCTTTAGCAGTACTGGTGGCATCCCACACTTACCGCACACCGTACCGACTGCCACACCACATTCCACGTACTGATGTCCTTCCATGTCCTTGCCATGTCCGCATAGCTCCATTTGGTGCGTCGTTTGTTTTCTGTTCGTTATCACTAATTCCACGGCAAGCCTTATTACATGTTGCCTCGTGCCACAGCGCCTCGCGCTATGTTTACTTATGGCAGTTACTACACTCCAGCACTACTGATCTCGCCTAGAGTATTCCGAGTACATACGATTTAGGATATAAGCACCGCGTACCCCACACGATACAGTACCTGATTTTACACCATTGCGCATACTATAGGTCAGGATTATTGTCTAGCTCTGGATCAACCCAGTAGTGGACTTAGTCTTTAGAGTTCCTTATCGCTCATTAATACATTTTGCTTGTTCTCCGTTACTGCTGGCATACTGCTGGGCTTTTGACTGTTACTTTGACTGAACTTCTCACGCACTGCTACTTTGACTGAACTTCTCATGCACTGCTACTTTACTGCTGAAAGTACCATGGACTTCTTCACTGTTTCCTTGCACCGCTCGCAACCTTACTGCTACTGCTGAGACCACCGCTCGACCTCGCTCGCTTGACGCAACTGTTACTGACCTTCACTCGACCACACAAGCACCGCTACACATGACACTAGTTCCGGCGGTATCATCGCTGACCACGGCAACTTACCGCTGACCACGGTGCTTGTTTCACACATAAGTTAGACTCAAACTTGACCATACTAATAGGCATCCCCCTTTAGGGTCAAACACTCTTGTTCTTACAAGTGAAGCAGACTAGACGGAGCGCAAGACTCACATACTAGTTTAGGCAGTGGTTTATCTACAGCCCAAGCTAGGTTGTATCTTTACAGTGGTACCTTGGTCCAATGGTAGTAGTGTGTCGTACCAATGGCAGCTCATACTGGCTAGCCGAGCTAGATGGCAGCATATCCAAACTGTGTTCTGCTTGATCCCTTATCACCCACGTACCAATACTAAACTTTCAGTTACTAGCGTTACTGGTCTAGACGAAGAAGCATTGGACTCATTGGCAGGAGAAGACGACAAAGAGCCGGCAGATGAAGACATTGGCTTCAGTGCCAACACTTAACCCCACCTATCCCATACCGCTACTACCAACACTCGCTATCATACCACCACTCTCTAATATCACGCACTCCAGAAAAACATAAAAACATGAAAAACAAAAACCACTCAGTATGATAGTCTCAGTTTTACCCCAGGTTTTGACCAGTGTCTCAGTTTCCCTTATCAAAGTCTCTGCCCTCTAGATCTCACTTACCTACACTACGCGCTAAACAGAAACAGACTCTTATATCAGAATTAATACCACAATGGACTGCAGAGAATGGACTAATACCATGCACAGATCATTACCATACATATTGCCTTCTACCACGGAGGCAGTGCACCACACACATTTGACAGAACCAAGGACACTATGCACTCAGTGGTATCACATAAGAATAGAAGAAGGAAGCACAATGATGAAGACAAGATGAGTGGTACCTCACAATTTTGGCCGTACCTTTACTCTAGTCTCATCTTATGTGAGTGCTCATTTACCTTACTATATCACACAGGCATTCAATGGACTAGTACTGAAATTTGGATACAGACATGGGACATTTGGACAGGACCACCAACTCACGCTTCCTTACCAGCAGTACAAACACAGGAGAAAGACTCATATGCACGCGCTACGGTATACATGTATATGGTACGGAAGAGGAGAGACGCTAAGTACTCAGTCACTGCACGCTTTCTTAATGCAGTCCAGATAGCCATGGAGATACTTCATGCTGGCAGCCATCTCTTTCATCAGGCCTTGCATCTGCATGTATTGCACATCCAGCTTCCACATCTCAGCATCAGCCAAGAAGAACAAGTCAGGTATGACATGCAGCTCATCCAGCTGTCACTGGAATTCCACTTCAACCCCACCTCAGAATCCTCAGTGACTTGCCTTGCGACTTCTCCCATATCCATCTCCTCCCCTTCTGTCAGCTCTATTTTATATTCTATGTAAGTTTGAGGAACGAAAACGTAATTAGAATGAGGTCTATGCGGCGGCACAGCTTTCCGAAGTTCGCACCCTTCTTGCTTCATACTACCACGTAGTATTTGCAAGTCTTCTACTGCTAGACTACACTATCGTTTCGTCGCATCCTCCTACAACGAATATACCTTCGGTCATCAATCATGGCAAGGATGCGTAATGATCCCAATTTCAACGTTTGCCCAGACTATGCTTCGGACGTCTTCGAAAATACTCGAGCCCAACTCATTAATGAGAACACTAACGAGGAACAGGCGGTGCAACTACTTACGAATATCTGGGAGACCAACAACAACGCGGACAAGATCGCTTGGCAACGTCAAGTAGCAGCAGATAGGGAAGAGCGCTTACACCGCGAGCAACTAGAAGAAGAGGAGCAAGACAGACTCGAACAAGTTCGAGCCCAGGAGGAAGAGACTACTCGCAAGGAGGATAGGAAAAAGAATAAGCATAAGTACATACCAATTCTCGCCACTGGCATACCAGACGACGCAGCTACGAGTATCGCGCCTTGCGCATACGCGATCAAGAAGCTAGACAAGGGAGAGTATGTCGAATTATGGTACTTCACCAACGACGGCTTGGACGAAGTCAATCGTAAGGAGACGGTTGACGACGATGCTATGATTATGTCAACCTTAGCGGATGGCTCGACAGCGTGGGTCTCGGCAGCCTCTACTCGCAATGCGCGCGCGGTCATCAATGATGAGAACTTACCATTCGAAGAATTTTGTCAGGCCTGCCCACGCATGCTGACGGCAATGGAAGAAGCGGATTGGCCGGAGGACAGAACGAGAATGATGGCTCGATTCTGGAGGAATATTCAGGTGCACAAGTATCGCTCCATGCGGAACCCAGTAGCGCAGAAAGCTTTACTAGCTTACCAGGCGGAACAGCGCAAGCGTTGGCATGTAGCAGTGAAGACTTCCGTGGGACCTTACGACTTATCCTTGGTCAACGAGAGAGTTCTTGAGGAGACCAGAGAAAGGGGTACTGGGAGACTCGCGACAAGAGAGACAACGCGAGAGACTATAAGGTCAGTTTCGTTTGACCAGCGAAATGCGAGCCTGCGCTCATCCCTTTTTCCTTCGAAATCTTACGTTTCGATTCATTCTTCACACCTTGCCACATGCCTCACGCTACATGCCCCCATGCCACATGCCCCATGCCTCATGCCACACTGCTCAACGCAGTCTGATCAACGAGACCACTCGTCACACAGACATCGCGACTCGAGAGATACGCGCAAGCGTTCAGCCTCACCTGAACACGCCAGCAGGGGAAAGAAGCCGAGGCAGGATTTTCGCGCAGGCACAAGCAGAGGAGTCCTCTCAGCTTGTGCTGTTTGCCTCGGACGAAACCCTCACAGGATTATCGAGTGCAAGGCCACTCGCACATGGGACACCTGCGACACCATTTGCTCGCGCATCGGCAGAGTCCTCACCATGCGGGACGGAAAGCCAGTATGCAGCGACTGGCAACGACTCAGCGGATGCAGCGAGACCACTCACGACCGAAGACACTTTTGCTCCGGATGTGGCTTATCCACCCACGGAGCTCAAGCTTGTCCTCGAGCGCAGAAGGCTTAAGGCCCTCACGCCGTATGATCCAGATGCTTGGGAAAGGGAACTCTTGTTGGCGGGACTCTATGAAAGATACTCACATATACCAGAAGGACTTCGTCGAGGGTTCCGTCTTGATATTCCTAAAATTAATCGCACTCAAACCGCCTAACAAAGATTCTATTGTTACATACCAACAAGAGTTTCGTGCCATCATACAAGCTGAACTTAAGAAAGGGAGATATATTGGTCCGCTTGGTGCCAAAGAAGTTGAAGAGCTCATCGGGCCCTTTCAATCCTCCCCTTTTTCAATTATACCCAAACCGGGTCGACCTGGTCGTTTTCGAGTCATTCAAAATTATTCATTCCCTCATCTCGCTTCACCAAAATTCCCCAATGCATCAATCAATTCGTACATCAATCCGGACAACTTTCCCAGTACTTGGGGCACCTTTCACGTACTCGCGCTTACAATTAGTCGATTACCGCCAGGGTCACAATTTGCCATCAGAGACGTCTCAGAAGCATATCGTACGATTCCGATTCATGAATCTCAGTGGCCGGGATCAATTGTACGAGTTGCGGAAGATCTTTTCTGCATTGATACATGCATGTGTTTTGGTTTACGACCATCAGCGGGTGCTTATGGAAACCTTGCTGATGCGGGTTTGGACTTGTTTCGTTCAAAGGGAATTGGACCAGCGTCGAGATGGGTCGACGACCATTTATTTATTCGGATCCTTAGAGAACACATTGCCTCATATAACGAAAGGAGACGACAATGGCATCAGGACATCGTCAAAAGGGGTAAGCATCAGGATAGAGGAAGAATATGGTTTGGCGGACACGTGTTCGATGATGGAACATTGGAGGAGTTTGATGAAGATTGTTTTCCCATCAGAGACCTTTCAGGAGCTTCGTCAAGATCGGTCGAGGATGCTTTATTCTCATGCAACATGGCAGACATTGACGAGATCTCAGACGATCTCGACATTCCATGGGAAAGGCTCAAGGACAAGATTTTTGCGTCTATCAACCCATACATCGGACTCATGTGGGATCTCGCCGAGAACAAAGTCTTTCTGGCAGAGGACAAGAAAACCAAGTATCTACGAGCCATTGGTATCTGGCGAGAGTGCGTCACCCATGTACTCATTGACATCCAACAGCTGTATGGTAAATTACTTCATGCCACTCTCGTCGTTCCAAAAGGACGCGCTTACCTTACGTCTTTGGAGGCCATGCTGCGCCTCGCTGCAGTCAAACCTTTTCTCCCACGACGACCAGTTAAGAGGCTTGCAGCAGATCTTGACTGGTGGGAAACCTTGCTCCAGAAGCCTTTCGTGGGACGTACCATACCCAGCCTTCTCTCACTACACGACCCAGCTGCGTTTTCAGATGCCAGCTCCAGCACGGGAATTGCTATCATCATTGGAACCAGATGGAGAGCTTGGAAGTTGCGCAAAGGATGGCAGACTCTCGATGGTGAAAAAGACATCGGATGGGCGGAGGCAGTCGGATTTGAGCTCCTCGTTCAATACCTTATCCAAATGGGAGGATCGGAAAGAAACTTCAGGGTTTACGGAGACAATCAAGGAGTCATTGAAGGCTGGAGGAATGGTCGAAGCAGGAACACAGCAGTCAATTCAGTGTTCAGACGAATCTTTTCTCTTATCGACAATTCCTCAGAATCTTACTCGTTTCACCCCACATACGTCGAGCAAATGCAATCCGGCAGACGAGCCATCCAGAGGAATCTATAGTAGTACAGAATTCATGCTCCCGACTTTCCCCATCGCAGCGGCACTCCAACCATTCCTCATCGATCCATTCGTCGTCTCCACAGACCCGGCAGATTGTGATGCAGAAGGAGACTGGGCAGCCGTCGTCGAAAGAACTTCTGTCAGCCATACAGATAGCCATTCCAGCACAGAAACCCTCACCACTACGGACGCATTCTACCCCATTAACGAACTCCAACAGCGGGATTTCGAATATTAACAAATCACGCTTCAAGGCCATTCTCCCGTCAGAACTACCAGCTGTCCCTCAACCATACAAACGGGGTCTAGTACCTGCATCGTCCCAGCTACGCCCACATTGTCTGGCGCGGGATCGTTTAAAGCTCTGGTTTCCTCTACAGTCGAGATTAGCAAGCACGCCGGAGGGAGAGGCACTAGCGATCACCGAAGAGGATCTGCAGAGAGTGTTGACAGTGATGAACATGTCGTGGGCATTGAGCACGAGGGAATGCTATGGAGCGGGGCTGTTAGTCTTTCACGTCTTCTGTGATGAAAGAAACATACCGGAGGACCAACGCTGTCCAGTGGACACACGCACAATTCTGAATTTTGTATCGAGCTGCGCAGGCTCGTATTCGGGAAGACACTGGCGAATTACGTGTATGCGATCAAGGCATGGCACACGCTACATGGTCAACCTTGGGAGATCTGTCAAGACGAGTTGAAGGCGTCCTTAGACGGGGCATCAGAATGCACACCTGAAACATCTAAACGAAAGAAACGCGAACCCTTCTCAACAGATCTTATCCTTCGGATTCGAACTCACCTTGATCTATCTAAACCCCTCGACGCAGCTGTTTACGCGTGCCTGACGACTGCGTTCTACGCGCTATGTCGTCTAGGAGAACTCACAGTCAAAGCGCTGAAAAGTTTCGAACCTGACAAGCACGTTAAATGGTCCAACACTCAGATGGACGTCAAAGACCGACACGATTTCGTAGTCACCAAGATATTTCTTCCTCGAACCAAGACTTCGAATGTCGGACAGAGTGTATTCTGGGCGCAACAAGATAACCCTACAGACCCGAGAGCCGCACTTCTCAATCACTTCGCAGTTAATAACCCAGAACCAAATTCGCACCTTTTCGTGGAGACATATGAAAGGAATGAGACCTTTAACTCGGATGGAATTCTGGAAAAGAGTCAGCGGGATAGTGAAACAAGCTGGACTGGGTAATTTGAAAGGACATGGACTGCGGATTGGAGGAACATTGGAGTACCTGTTGCGCGGTATCCCTTTCGATGTCGTCAAATCCATGGGGAGATGGTCGAGCGAGGCATTCACAGTCTATTTGCGCAAACACGCATTAATTTTGGCCCCATACCTGCAAGGATCTCCCGCGCTAGAACCGTTCACGCGCTATACCATGCCTCCAATGAATTGACAAGGTTCGTCATTGCGTCACCCTCCTCCTTTGAAGTGGGAGTCCACGCTGCGCCTGACGCGTCGCTGGGCTCCTTCATTTTGGGAATCACGGCTCATCCTGAACTCTCCTTAGGTTAGAAACGATGTTTGAGTCGCAAACCCTTCGGGTTTGAGCCCAAACAGCCACAGGACTCTGTTGCTGCCATTTGTATCAGATAGATTGAGTAGACAATAGATCTGATATCTTGACGCTTACCTTGGAAACTGAGAGCAACGCATAGATTATATTCTATGTAAGTTTGAGGAATGAAAACGTAATTAGAATGAGGTCTATGCGGCGGCACAGCTTTCCGAAGTTCGCACCCTTCTTGCTTCATACTACCACGTAGTATTTGCAAGTCTTCTACTGCTAGACTACACTATCGTTTCGTCGCACCCACCCTCCTCTCCCTTATAGCAGCTAGAATATCTTAATGTGCGCAAGATCCTCAAATCAAGACGAGGAATTGAACAGAATTTAAAATTATAAAGCAAACTATTCACTCTCGACACATTATTCGATGCATTGTTTTCTACCCTAATAGAAACTCTTCGATTTCTAGAAAATTGAGCTGCTGAGGCCCGCCCGCCCTCACGGCTCATCCTGAACTCTCCTTAGGTTAGAAACGATGTTTGAGTCGCAAACCCTTCGGGTTTGAGCCCAAACAGCCACAGGACTCTGTTGCTGCCATTTGTATAAGATAGATTGAGTAGACAATAGATCTGATATCTTGACGCTTACCTTGGAAACTGAGAGCAACGCATAG
>JABCPU010000183.1:0-130935 GCA_016800925.1 Suillus spraguei
TTGACTTTCTGTCCCTCCGGTACAACCCCATGTAAGACCAGGACTTCTTAGTAGCCTCAGTTTTGCATGGTTGTAACAGTGTTGGTCATGGACAACGCAAGCATCCATAAAGTACGAGGTATTCGTGAGATGGTCAAAGAGTGGTACATTATCCTTATTTCCTGCTCAAATGATACTGATTTCTCTTTTTTTTTGTAGTGGCATGCGTCTCCTGTACTTGCCGTCTTATTCACCTGATTTAAATCCTATTGAGGAGGCGTTTTCAGCTATCAAGGCATGGCTTTGCTCAAACCATGACTATGTACTTGGGGAAACTGAGGGTCCAGCTTGTGGTCCATATGCACTGATATGGGAAGCTGTATATGGCGTTGTTACAAGTGAAAAGGCTCATGGCTGGTACAAGCATAGTGAATACATTGCATAGAGAGCACACTTTTTATTGATTTTGTGCAAGTACCTTGTGGGCATGTTGAAACTACCGGTGGTGCTATTTTACTAAGTGGTTAGTTCATATCACTGATTAACAGCTTAGGTCAGGAATTCTCTACCCCCCTCAGTCTCATCATCAGTCTCATACTCGTTGTACTCGCCGCTTCCATACTCTGATTCTCCTTCTTGCCATAAGTCATCTTCAGTCTTGATAGCACACTCCTTCCCTTTATTCTGAGTCCCTGAGCTAGGTGCCTCTGGCTCCTCATATGAATTGACGAGTCCAAGGAGCAGCAGAACGATCCATTTAGCACAATTATGGAGGATTTTGGCCTGCTTTTGTCCCATATTGCCAATGACACTCAACACATCCTTAGGTAAAAGCATTACTTGGCTCGACAAGACCACCCCTGCATCTAGCAGGGATGTTTCAAGCTCATGAATTCGCAGTTCTGGTTTTTCGGCATCGACCAGTGCAAGTAACACCCCAATTTTTGGGTAGTCTGGCAGTGTTGTGTTAGGGACCTGGGGTGCAGACTTGAAGTGGCACTGTTGTGGAAGCAGTGGAGGACTAGGAGTCTTTGACATGGGGATCTGCATTTGGGATGTGGAAGCTATGGTAGGCTCAGCCATTATATTCTGTATGGTGACATGGACTTCAGGTGATGATCCTGACCTCGAGTGACAAGGTTTTTTGTTGGCTGGGCCATGGTTGAAATTGAGGCAGTGAGGTGGGTTGTAAATCATTGCGTGACCGAGAGCCTAAAGGGTAATATTTTTTTTCTGCAAGCATGAACATGAAACTTACAATCTTTTTAGCCCAGAGATTCATCTCGGTGTGATCGAGATGACGATGGTTATCATAGCCACTGGTGCGATCTATGAAACAATGGCCATGGTGAAGCTCACATCGGATGTGGCACTCAAGCTGTTTGTACGCTGTAAAGATACAACCTAGCTTGGGATGTAGATAAACCACTGCCTAAACTAGTATGTTAGTCTTGCGCTCCGTCTAGTCTGCTTCACTTGTAAGAACAAGAGTGTTCGACCCTAAAGGGGGATGCCTATTAGTATGGTCAAATTCAAGCCTAACTTATGTGCGAAACAAGCGTCATGGTCAGCGGTAAGTTGCCGCGGTCAGTGATGATGCCGCTGGAACTAGTGTCATGTATAGCGGTGCTACCGTGGGCAAGATAAGGTCAGTAACAGTATTGTTGAGCGGTGGTCTCAGCGGTAGCGGTAAGGTTGCAAGTGGTGCAAGAAAACAGTAAAGAAGTCCATGGTACTTTCAGTGGTAAAGTAGCAGTGCGTGAGAAGTTCAATCAAAGTAACAGTCAAAAGTCCAGCGGTATGCCAGCGGTAACAGAGAACAAGCGTGATATATTAATGAGTGATAAGGAAACTTTAAAGACTATGTCCACTACTGGGTTGATCCAGAGCTAGACAATAATCCTGACCTATAGTACGTGCAAGGGTGTAAAATCAGGTATTGTATTGTGTGGGGTATGCAGTGCTTATATCCTAAATCATATGTACTCGGAATACTCTAGGCGAGATCAGTAGCGCTGGAGTGTAGTAACCACCGTAAGTAAACATAGTGCGAGGCGCTGCAGCACGAGGCAACATGTAATAAGGCTTGCCATGGAATCAGTGATAACGAACAGGAAACAAACTATGCACCAAATGGAGCTATGTGGACGTGGCAAGGACATGGAAGGACATTGGTTTGTGGAATGTGGTGTGGCAGTCAGTACGGTGTGCGGTAAGCGTGGGATGCCGCTGGTACTGCTAAAGGGGTAAGACGGCCATGGACAAGTGGTGACTCCTGTAGACGTGAGACGAGTGTCAAAATATAGGGTTTTAAGCCCAGCGCCAATATGTTCGTTACAGCGGGTTGGTTGGTGGCATCGTTAGACGAAGGAGAAGTCACAGGTGCTGGGGGTGCTGTACTTTTGGCGGTACTGGTAGACGAAGAAGAAGTTGCAGGTACTGGCGGGGTGCTCTTGGTGGTAGGCACTGCCGGGTTAAGGATCTTAGTACCAGGGTTGGGCGCCGCACTTGCTTTGACTTGAGGTGAAACCACCTCCTCGACCACATCAGCAGCTCTAGAGGATGGTCCCGCTTTAGGTCTTGGCAGCATCTCGACGCCATCAAACCACACGGTCTTTCCCTTGTCCGATTTCTTAGCGGCGTATGTGTCAGTGTTATTAGCGTCATACAATTCCTGTGCCAGATGTAAGTCATTAGTGCGCTCTATTTCAGCGTCTGTCCTGTGAACGGCATTAGTATGCAAGAATGCAGAGGGATCGATGTTGAGCACAGCATCACGCCCATGCTCAATACCATAGCGTTAGCTCCTGTAGCGGGGCTTTCGCTTGCCAAGCGGTCAAGGCTTCGTTGGAAATCGGGACCAAGACGAGGGACTGCATTGCCATTAGGCAGAACTATGCGTCCGTTTCTGTTAATGATCTTACCGTCGCGTATGTATGCTTCCTTGATCGTGCAATCCAGCATCTTGTGCAGACCGCTGCAGAAGTGGCACGTGATGGGTGCGTACTGCACGTACTCTTGCTTGATCACAACGCCAGGGTTGGCTGGTTGCGTCTGCGATTGCGGTGATGCCTGTTGAGCGGTAGAAGATTTAGCATTCGCTGGTGAGGAAGCCGGCGCCATTACAGCAGTGGAGGTACTTGGCAAAAGAAAGATTGTGGCTTCGTATACCTTTTTGATGTCATAAGGATCCTCTGGGTGATGCGCGGTAAGCGTAATCTCGAGCCACCGCATGATAGCGGTCTTGGCAGTCGCATGGAATCTGTCAAGGAACAGACGGTCCTGCTCAAGTTTGGCGAGTTTCTTTTTCGCGATCAAGTGCTGAGAGATTTTGAGGAACTTCCTATAGTATGGCCTGAGGTCCTCTTGCGAGGTCATCGGCATACAAGTTTGTTCTGCACAAAGGTTCTCGAGGTCAGTACAGGTGAAGCAGCGATCGCCTTCACATCCAGGATACAAAATTTTTACCACTGCAGTAAACTTAGCCCAATCCGGCAGACTGGCTTCATTGAGTACCTCCTACGTCTCAGAGTCATCAATAGGCGCATATCTCAGCGCCGCCTTGATCAGGTGCTCGCCGGTCAAGTTGGCATGAGCACCTAAGAGTTCTACGTCCTCAAAAAACGGCAAAAGGCATGCTGGGGTGCCATCAAATTTAGGCGTGGCATCTGTGCCCCTTAGTGGCATGCGGAATGGAGTTGTCATGATTGGTGGTCGGGATTTAGCTTGCGGTTGCGGTAGGACTAACAATTGCGGCATGAGCGTCAGTGGAATAGTAGCGTGAGTGTGGATAATGGTACAATGGTGAATAGCCGGTGGCGTTGGCAGTACTGTAGCAATGCGCTGTTGAGGCGAAGGAGGAGCAAGAGCTTCCTCGTTTGGCAAAGGGTAGAGGTCGTGGACTGATGTCAAGGGTGATCCCTTGGGGAGAGAGTCAATGGTAACAAATGGTATCTGCGATTCTTCCAGTTCAAAAGCTCCTGGTAGTTGTTTGCCTTTTGGTGTTTCGCCTTGCTCGCTAGAGGATTCATCAGTGATTAGTTCTCGAAGGATGGTGGCTTCGTTTGCGCTAGATCGGCAGCTAGATGCTAAGATCTCCATGTCGTTGTTAATCTTTGGCGTGAAGAAATCTTCTTCGGCTAGGCGAATAGACCTGAGACTGCGAGTCTCGTTGTCTCGAAGAGTGCGGGTAGTGCATTCCAGATTTAGTGCTTCTATGGTCCCCTCGCGGTGGGCTCCAATTGAAACGAAGAAACTAGCGCTGGCCTAAGTATAAGCGCAGCGTTAATCCTACTAAAGGCGTGAGTGAGATGTTTGACCCAAGAGGACTGCAGATAGAAGCAATTCCTTCTAAGTTAGTGCGAAGGAAACAATGAAGTACTAAATTGGCTGCGAAGATTCTGATTTCCGAGATTAGTGGCAGTAGCGGTATGTTGGCAGTACTAGCGCGGTGTCAGCGGTACACGCGCGGTAACGATAGCTGCAACGGTTAGCTAGTGAGGGCAGGAACAAAGTTGCTTGGGCAAGACAAAATGTTATAACTACCGGCGGTGCGGTAGCGGTAGTGGCAACTTCCATATGAGCGGGAACGCAGACAAGAGAGAAAGCGACCCAGCAAGATTACTGGTTGTGGTCCGGTTACAAGTAGTGAAGTCGAAAGTCGCGTGGTACTTCGAGCAGTAAAGTTACCGGTGGTTAAATCAATGAGCGTGATTCGAACAGAGAAATGTTCAAATGCAAATAGATTGCGACTAGCGAGCATTTCTAATACTAAGTCCTAGTGAAGGGATGTAACGGGAAGTGAGTGACGGTATGTATGTTCAGTCCTTTTTAACATATGCGAGCGTGTACGAGATAACTATGTGAGTCCAGTAGCGAGAAAGAAAATAAACAAGGTACTTAATTATGAGGCGTGCAGCATGCAGCGGCCCCTTGAGATATAAGGTAAATCCTGCCGTAGGTTTAGTAACGGCAGAAGCGAGGTAACTACGCACCAATGGATTCTAGACGGAATAGGATGGGACATGAGGGCATTGGCGCGAGGATCTGGTAAGGGTTTGCGGAAGAAGAATGGTTCCACATTTAGCGGAGCAAAAAGACTATTTCGTCGCTATAAGGAATTCCTTTGGTTGCTGCTGCAGACGTTAATGAGACGCTTGTCGAAAATGGGGTTTTGACGGTCAGCGTGACTTTTCTCGCTACAGCGGAAGAGTGGAAGAGCGGAAGAGTGGAATAGCAGAAGAGCAGAAGAGCAGAAGAGCAGAAGAGCAGAAGAGCAGAAGAGCAGAAGAGCAGATGATTGGATGATCAGATCTCTATGGATCTTAGTGGAGGTGTTAACTACTAGAGAGGAGTAGGTCCGGATATGGTGTAGAGGTAGTATAGACTACTCCGGACGAGGTCTGGAATAGAAACAGACAGGATAAGACTACCACAGGTAGAGTTGGAGGTGAATCAGATGAGAGACAGGAAATGGACGAAGTCCAAAAAGGATATAGGACAAAGGATCAAGGCTCCAGCCTAGGGAATGATCCCATAGGTCTGAGTCAGAAGCTTACAAGGGCCGGTGTTAGCGACCTAGCCAGGTGCTAATGGACTTGAGTGGTGTCTGCGACAGGCACTCTATCAAGAGTGGCGGCCCATGTGTATCGGTCCCCTAGCGCAGAGTGCGCTAGTTGCACTGGTCGGAGGTGGGCGCTACACGCTGTCTCACAACCTACGTCACAGGGACGAGGTTCTTGACAATGATCAAAGACATAGAAGCGATGAGCTTCTACGAAGTTCGAATAGAGATGATAAGCTTATCAAAAGCTTATCAAAAGGAAGTTCAGGGTCGAAGATCAAGTAGATTCAAGTTAAAGAAGTACAAAGGCTACCTGCGCGTATTTATACATGAGATTGAAGCAGAGCGCGAATACGTAAGTATTGCTGAATTAAGTATGAAGTCAGATAGCCAATAAGAGGACGCATGCTTGTAAACGAGTCAGAGGCGTATCAACCAATGAGAATGCACATGTGTGCGAAGGAGTCATAAGTGCGGAGCTGATGGTATAAAGGGTACGAGCCAATGAGGCGACGCATGAGTCAAGAAAGGTAAACAGTAAAAGGATAAAGCATAACATGATACCAAGACGTCCTTGAAGTTAGATAGGGGGTTCCCATGAACTGAGTGAGTGCGCATGTTGAAGCGCAAGGTAATGCAACTAGCACAGAGGAGGCACTTGAAGCGTGCGAAACGAGAGAGGTGCATATAGGCACAAAGGAGGTAGAAGGTGCACGAAGAGGGTGTGTTCAGTGGCGATGGAGGAGGCGAGCGTAGACGAGATAGGGCATGACGATGGCGAGCCAGACGAGGTAGTGGAGGATGAGGATGGAGGCCTCGTCGGGATGAGAGTAGATGGTGATGCATAGGAGGAAAAATGATAGTAGGGGTGCAAGAAGGTGTTCTTGTAACAGCCGGAGCCCAAGTGCGAGAACAGAAATGGATTTATATAGACATGGTAACAAGATACAGAAGTCAAAGGAATATACAGAGGTAGGAAAGCAATGATCAGACTGAGGTCTGCAGGAGTTGTACTACAAGTTTATATACTGTAGGTAGCATGCCAGAAGGCAAGTAAGGATAGTCCAAGGCTATGTCTGAGGCATTGCAGAACACAAGGCTATGAACTCAGAAATAAGACTTGTATGAAATATCTTATCAAGACGGAAGTCGAGATAACCGAAAGCTGGACACAGGTATTTAACCTAAAAGGAGTAATGCGCAGGTGCGCAGGAATAGTTTCGGATATGAGCATGGATCGGATATGGACATGCATCGGATATGGACACAGATCGGATATGAACACAGATTGGATGGGTGGACTGAGTTGGATATGGATATGGATTAGTTGTGGATGGATATGGATCAAAGTGGATGGATGGATCTGGATTGGAGTGGATGGATGGATCGGATATGTGAGCTGGATTGGATGGGTGGACTAGGATGTATGGATTGGGTGTCCAGATGTCCATGGATCAGACCTGAATGTACGGTATATGACAATAACCTTCAGTCCCACCAACAACGTGATTGAGCTTGTAGTCATAGAGCTTTTTGTCTTGATGAGACTGGTGTTCTTGCATGATGAA
Source organism: Suillus spraguei (assembly GCA_016800925.1). Lineage (NCBI taxonomy): Eukaryota > Fungi > Basidiomycota > Agaricomycetes > Boletales > Suillaceae > Suillus > Suillus spraguei. The sequence continues at coordinate 7,111 of JABCPU010000183.1, forward strand.
TGAATTGGCCCACCGGATCCCTTGGGGCGGTGGCTAGAGGAAATGATCGCTGAGTGTTGGACATCATTGTCAAGAACACGATCAGATGGATTAGTGAGTCTAGGTACAGCTGACATTGGCTCAGAGTTGACCAAAAAGGATGATAGGTCAAATGTTGCATTGCTCTCTGCTGCACCTGCAGCAGGGATGGGGGAGGCTGCTGCTGCCATGCATTCAGAAATTCAGGTGGAGCTATATTGGAAAAAATTGGGGTCCTGGATGGGCAAGCTGATCTTGCAGGTGTCCAGAAGGCTGTGGATGATGAATTAAAATTGTGAAAGCAGCAGCAGCTAGCCCATGATGACAATGGTCCTGAGGCGCATAATAATGGTATGACTGATGGCTACCTGGCATGACTTGATGACCACCCTCCCAACCTTGCTGCAAGGTCCATGATAATTTATCAGGATAACTTGCGGCCTGACTAGGACCTGCCAATGCCTGCAGTGTAGTCTCATTGTGATGATAGTGAGGCTGAGGCTGTGATGAGTGGAGTCAGGGTGGGATGGCCGCAACGACCACATTGAAAACTAACCATATGATAATCATGTTGATAGTCATCATGATGAGGGAAGTTAAATGGGTGAGAATCAGGAGGGAGTTGTTGATGCTGGTCGCTCTGTGATCTGTCCAAACCTGGTATCATAGTTGGTAGCGAGTAACAGTGGAAGTAAGTTGCTCACATACAAACTTAAGTAAACTGTGCTCCAGGATGCACATGTGAAGCCTGGATTAGATCGATCACAAAGTACATAATGTATAGGTTGTGTCATCTGCATATAAATGGTAAACTCACATACTCTCAATATCACATAACATGTACCTAATAGTAAATCTGTGCCTTATTGATCATGAGATATCATTATCAGGCACCAATTTGCATGCCTCCATCTGACTATTTTCAATGGCCTTTGCCACGCACTTTTCCTTCTGCCACTATACTTGTCCAAGTCCAGTTTTGCACGAATAGCTGGACCTACATTTCTAAACTGCGCGAACATGAATAGTGCCTTCATCTGACCATTTTCAATGGCCTTTGCCACACACTTTTCCTCCTGCTACTTCTCCGAGTCCAGTTTTGCATGAATGGCGACCTACATTTGCAGAGCGCACAAACATCAGTACATGATAATGACTCATTGAGGCGATTGAAGGCTTACTGCAGCAAGGTCAATGTCATATTTATGTTGCTTCTGGGAGTATTGAGTTCGAGTCAGGCTGTGTTTTCAATATGATCATAGTGATGGGTTGTAGTGTCTTATGAGATTCTTGTCTTTGTCATGCATTTTCCGCTTCACTGTCTCCATTCATGACTGTTGGTTTGTCTGATATCAAGAGGATAGTGACGAAATCAGTAGCAAGTCAGAGGGGCATTGGAAAATAAACTTGAGACAGGAGAGGGGGTAACTTGTCTCACCTGAGGTAGTGACTCCGAAGCTCGTTCCAGTATTGACGATCTGCAATGGCAACTTTTTGTCACCAAGTATGTATTTTATCCTGACAGGGGAAGCGAATTATCATGTTAAGGTATGCACTCTGATAAGGAGAGTATAGTTTTGAAATTGGCAGAATCATCATGGTTGACAGCAGTCGTTAATTTTGTTGGCAATGCAAGGCCTCCAATGAAATCTGGGTTGAGTGTGATTATGTCTAGTTGAATCTAGATTGACAGAAAGTCCATATCAGTGTCATTAGGAATGATCTAGACGTCGAGCGTACCTTGTCTAATAGACCCTTGAATTCTTTTTCCCTTTTTGCCTTCTCATTCCCATGTGGACTGGCTTCTGGTCCCCAGACAATGGAATGTTTGACAGACCAGTATTGTGTCTCATCATAAGAATATCTTGAAAAGCAAAAACATGCACTGAACTAAGTGGTTGATAGAGTATCTGGTGTGTGAGGTAAAGGTGGGGAGATTTAGTTGCATGTGGCAGGATCTGTATGAACAGTTTTGTCAACACCTGGCATGCGGCAAGATATGAGAACTGCCAAAAGCATCATCAGCAACAGTTCAGCATCTTTGACAAGTGCTTTTGAATGCAAAGCATGTGCTGCCTGATGGTTTAACCTTGACGTGCTTGTGCTTTGGCAGTACATTGCATTGTTTAGTGGTAAGGGAGGCTGGGGTATTTTGCACCTTGACAAACAAGGAATCCACAGGAGGTGTTATTCATATATCCTCATCCAGCGATCACTAGCAAATACTGCTAGAAAGTAGGTCGATAAACATGAGACTGCAGCGGTAGTAAACTTGAGCAAAAACACAGGTGGTAGCATATGAACAACACTGAGCTTACAAATCAATCTTATAGTTCAACATGCTAACTCAGTTAACCATGCGGATTCTGTTTTTCCTCAGGTGCTTTCAGCAGTCCTTGACGGTGTGATTGCATTAACATCGTGTTTTATTTTCAAAAACATCATGATCACACTAGCATGACTCAGAACAGGCAAATCAAATATCACTGGTTAACCCAACTCTATGTTAAAGTCGCCCTTAGGACTGCTACTACAATATACAACTTGGGCACTTCAGTTCCTACTATAGGCATTTTTGCTGTGCTAGCAGCCATCTCAGTAAGTGGACGTTCAAGTACATTTAAATGCATACATCAACTAAGTTTGATTAGTCTAAACTACTACAATGTTTGTTGCTTTCATTCAAGTCCAGGGCAGACTTTATGTCTCTCCAATCATTCAGCTACAACCGTCTTTGACCCAGCAGCTGATATTTTACTGTGCAGTCTACCCAACATTATTGGTCTCGCCGCTGCATTGAAGAACCATCATATTCATCAGTCCCCCATAACTCAAGTGCCATGACTCAGAGCTTGGGAGACAAGATGTCAAGTACAATCATTGCTCAGAGTGCGGATGCTTCCCTGTATGGCTTGGTCAGGGTCTGGGATATCAGACACTGTCTTATCAGAGCAGGGTTTTGTGACCATTCCTGATAAGGCATACTACAAGAACAATTGTGTCACAAGTGGAAGAGGATGGCGATGATACTAGTATGTGATGCTCCTCCAAGTGTAGTTGTATGCCAGTAGCTAATGTTCCATAGCATAATGCTGACCCAGACATCCTCGACCCAATTGACCCAAAGGACTGGTTTCTTCTTGGAGACCCTTCAGCATCTGCTGCACCCTATACCAACAGTTCAAAACCCACAACATCAGGGACATCAACACCTCTCCGCCTACACATACCCTGGCTCCGAAAAACAGAGTATCTCAGCCGCGAAGGCATACAGCACACTTCATCATCACAAGAATCATGTGTCATCCTTTTTATTTGGTTCTACCTTGATGTCCTTGATTCATGATCCACAGGAAACAACTTCTGCAAGCCATTGATGTCTTGCACGTGGTACAACTTTGTACCATCAAAGCTGGCTTTGCTGCTTGTACATCTATTGACCTGACCACTCTTGCTCATCGGGGAGGGTCTCGCCAAGGCTGAGGTTATTGGATATCCAGTCATGATCAAGGCCAGTGAAGGTGGAGGAGGAAATGGCATTCTTAAAGTCGATCATCCAGATGCATTCAAGAATGCATTACATGCCATTGCAGGAGAAATCTCAGGTACAGTGATTTAAACTGACTTCACCCAGATCACCGATTTTTATCATGAAACTATGTGGTCAAGCTTCAAGCATGCCACTTAGAGGTTCAGCTACTCACCTATCAGTATGGCAATGCTATCTCTTTATTCAGACGTGCCAACTATTCCATTCAACATCACTACCAGAAGATTATTGAGAAAGCTCCCATCACCATTGCAAAGGAGGATACATTTGAGCAGACAACGCTTGCACCAGTGAGTACAGACACATCCTTGATAAGGGTCAGGTTCTTGCTCATGACCTACTCAAAACTATTGATTTCATCTATGAGAATACACGGTATAACTTTACTTGCGCACACTTAGTTTTAGAGGTGTCTCCCTCAATAGTTCTGTCCACCTGTTACTTATTCCAATGTGCTACTGTGACTACCCCATCGTGATAGTATCTACTGTTGTTTTGATATTTGATATAAGCATGACTTGGGTTCAGCTTGTATCAATCCTTTTGCTCGATATGATTACATTGCTTTAAATACTATTCACAAGTCCACTTTGGATGTGTCCCGACAATGATAATTGAGCGCGTACAATCCTTTACATCCCCATTACTTCTGTTCATTATCACATACTTCAGTCATTTCCCTGTATAGAACCCTGGCTCTGGAGATGCAAAAACCTCATAGAAACATGGCCAGCCAGCCACCGGCCAGTCCATGTAGAACACATGCTGGCCAAATATATAATAGATAGACTAGAACACTATAAAAGCCATGACCATGTAGATCACATCCTGGCCAAAATTATATAGTCAACTATGTATAATAGATAGAGTAGTACATTGTAGAAGCCATGGCCAGTAGGATACATGCTGGCCCACCCCATACAGTCCACAATATATATTAGATAGACTAGGACATTGTAAAAGCCATGACCATGTAGAACACATCCTGGCCAAAATTATATAGTCAACTATATATAATAGATAGACTAGTACATTGTAGAAGCCATGGCCAGTAGGATACATGCTGGCCGACCCCATACAGTCCCCAATATACACTAGATAAACTAGGACATTATAAAAGCCATGACCATGTAGAACACATGGTGGCCGAAATTATATAGTCAACTATATATAATAGAATCTAAGCTGGCCGACTGGTATTGAGTGTATAGGTTGTATCTCACAATCAGCCACCATACCTCTACTTACATAGAGCTCAAGCTGGCTGGACATAAACATATGAACTCACTATTGGCCGCTGTGCTTCTCTGTAGAGCTTACACTGGCTGGCTAGCATTGTAGATCTGAGCTCATAAACTACCCAATGAGATTCTGCAGTGTGCAGACACATGACAGGCTAGTATAGTACTCGTATCAACATACTGGCCACTTTAAACTAGTGAGGTGGCAAGGATATATATATTGTCTATACTGCACATGTCAGGTTTCTGCTGCCTACAATATTGCACAGTATGTTTTATTATCTAGCCAGCAGTATTCTACAGCATGTAGTCCCCACCTGGTCAGCCATATTCTACAGTATGTATACTCCCACCAGCCGAGACAGTGGTGATAATTAATTCTGCACTGGCCAGCCATGGACCCACATGATGTTAACTCCAGCAGGCCAGTGATATTTTCTTATTCTATATATTACAGCAAAGTCACAAGTGTATAATATATATCTTGCAGACCAGACATTTCCACTAAGGAAGAAGAACTAAGCACTAAGTACACTACATATACTATAAATTCAAAATTCTCTTGGTAGGTTGTTTTGCCCTTGTAGAACGTCAAATTTCAGGCTTAGCCTTGACTGGCTTCTTGGACTTGCTTGAAGAAACCTCAGGCTCAGTCTTGGCCCTTTTGGAGTTTCGCAAAGTGACTTGAGTTCTCAATCTCTTCTCAGTCTGCTTCACTTCAACCTCCTCCATTTCAGCTTCCTCCTCTTCCTCTTCCTCCTCCTCCACTACCTCCTCTTCCTCTTCCTGTCTCTGCTCCCGCTCTTCCATCTCCACATCCTGAACCTTGGCTAACACCTCACCCTGCTTACCATCTGTATTTTCATCCTCCTTCTCAATACTTTTCCTGCTGTCCCCTTCATCTTCATCTTCATCTTCCTCATTCTGTAGCAGCCTGTCTCTCATACAGCTCTCAATGATGCCCACTACAGAGCACATGACCTCAGGCACTGCCTTTTCCAGGAGATGTAAGAATGACATATCAAAGAAAGAGTTGGCGAGGTAGGAAGGGGTATCCAAAGAGGCCTCATCTTCCTCATACTCGATAACACATTTACACTCCCTGAAGAGCATACCCAATCCTAACACCACAGAGATAGCAGATGTTACTGTAGCAAGCAAAGTCATGCTGAGTGTCAACCCCCTGTTTTTGACAAGCATCTCATTACTGTCTGCAGTGGTGTAAAGATACAACCTAACCTGTGCTGTAGATAAACTACCTCCTAAGTTAGTATGTGTGGTCTTGCACTCCATCTAGTCTGCTTCACTTGCAAGGCAAGAGCATTCGACCCTAAAGGGGGATGCCTGTTAGTATGGTCAAGTTCAAGTCAAACCAGTGAGCGAAAGTAGCATCGTAGTCAGCGGTAGGTTGCCACAGTCAGCGATGATGTCGCTGGAACTAGTGTCATATGTAGCGGTGCTACCATGGTTGAGATAATACTTGAAATGTAGCATCAAGTGAGCGATAATGAGCAGTAAAGTCAGTGGTAGCGGTAAGGTGCGAGCGGTGCAAAGAAACAGTAAAGAAGGCCACGGTACTTTTAGCTAAAGTAGCGGTGCATGAGAAGTTCAGTCAAAATAGCAATCAAGAGTCCAGCAGTAATGGTGAACGAGCGTAATCGATTAACGAGCAGTAAGGAAACTTTAAAGACTATGTCTACTACTGGGTAGATCCAGAGCTAGACACTAATCCTGACCTATAGTACATGCAATGGGGTAAAATCAGGTATCATATCGTGCAGGGTACACAGTGCTTATATCCTAAATTGTATGTACTCGGAATGCTCTAGGCGAGATCAGTAGTGCTTGAGTGCAGTAACCGCTGTATGTAAACATAGCGTGAGGCAACTGCGGCACAAGGCGACATGTAATAAGACTTGCCGTGGAATCAGTGATAATGGACATAAAACAAACAATGCACCAAATGGAGCTATGCGGACACTGAAAGGACATGGGAGAACATCGGTACGTGGAATGTGGTGCAGCAGTCGGTATGGTGTGTGGTAAGCGTGAGATGCCACCAGCAATGCTAAAGGAGTAAGATGGCCTTTGGACTGGTGGAGATTCCTATAGACGTGAGATGTGCACCAAAAGATACGGTTTTAAGGCCAGTGCCAATATGTTCATTACAGCAGTGTAACGAACATATTGGCACTGGGCTTAAAACCCTATATTTTGACACTCGTCTCACGTCTACAGGAGTCACCACTTGTCCATGGCCATCTTACCCCTTTAGCAGTACTGGCGGCATCCCACGCTTACTGCACACTGTACTGACTGCCACACCACATTCCACAAACCAATGTCCTTCCATGTCCTTGCCACGTCCACATAGCTCCATTTGGTGCATAGTTTGTTTCCTGTTCATTATCACTGATTCCATGGCAAGCCTTATTACATGTTGCCTCGTGCCGCAGCGCCTCGCGCTATGTTTACTTATGGCGGTTACTACACTCCAGCGCTACTGATCTCGCCTAGAGTATTCCGAGTACATATGATTTAGGATATAAGCACTGCATACCCCGCACGATACAATACCTGATTTTACACCCTTGCACGTACTATAGGTCAGGATTATTGTCTAGCTCTGGATCAACCCAGTAGTCTACATAGTCTTTAAAGTTTCCTTATCACTCATTAATACATCACACTCGTTCTCCGTTACCACTGGCATACCGCTGGACTTTTGACTGTTACTTTGATTGAACTTCTCACGCACTGCTACTTTACCGCTGAAAGTACCGTGGACTTCTTTACTGTTTTCTTGCACCGCTTGCAACCTTACCGCTACTGCTGAGACCACCGCTCAACAATACTGTTACTGACCTTATCTTGCCCGCGGTAGCACCGCTATACACAACACTAGTTCCGGCGGCATCATCGCTGACCGCGGCAACTTACCGCTGACCATGACGTTTGTTTCGCACATAAGTTAGGCTTGAACTTGACCATACTAATAGGCATCCCCCTTTAGGGTCGAACACTCTTGTTCTTACAAGTGAAGCAGACTAGACGGAGCGCAAGACTAACATACTAGTTTAGGCAGTGGTTTATCTACAGCCCAAGCTAGGTTGTATCTTTACAGTGGCAACTGAAGAATTCCCTTATAGCAAGTATATAGCCTTTTTGCTCCACTAAAGCAGAACTGTACTTCTTCCGCGAACCCTTACCAGATCCTCACACCAATGTCTCCATGTCCTGTCCAAATCCATCTAGATCCATTGGTGCATAGTTACTTCACTTCCGCCGTTACTAAATCTATGGCAGGATTTACCTTGCATCTCAAGGGGCCGCTGCACGCTGTGCGCCTCTTAGTCGCTACCAGACTCACCTAATAATCTCGTATGCGCTTGAATATGTTAAAAGGACTCAACATACATACCATTACCATTACATCCCATTACATCCCTTCACTTGGACTTAGTATCAGAATGCTCGCTAGTTGAATCTATTTGCTTTTGAACCTTTCTCCATTCGAATCCCGCTCATTGATTTAACCGCCAGTAACTTAACCGCTCGAAGTACCGCACAACCTTCGACTTTGCTACTCATAACCGGACCATGGCCAGTGACCTTGCTGGGTCGCTACTCCTTTCACCACCTCTTTCTTCAACTTCCTCGCTCATACGGAACTACCACTACCGCTACCGCTGCCACACCACAGGTAGTAGTACTATATTCATTTCACAGAAGTCACTTTTGTTCTTGCTCTCGCTAGCTAACCACTGCAGCTATTCTTACCACACAAGTACCGCTGACATCACACTAGTACTGTTACGAACTGGGGTGGCATCACCAGTGACAGTGAGAAGACACAGACGGTCTGCTGGGAAGTTCTACAATGTCCAGAAGAGGACAAGGTGAAAGTACAAGGAACGCGTTCTGAGTATGATCAAGGGTTTGGCCTCAAAGACAAGTCTAAGAGGTTCTACGAGAATAGAGACTAAGGCTAAGGAGTGCTTAGTCTTAGAGACGATTCAGGACGATTTAGGTTGGAGACCTAAGTGAAGGAGATTCCAGGTAAAACCCAGTAAGATTAAAGTAAGGAATCTACTACAAGTACACTGTGCTTATATAGGTACGTATATGCGCACAGACCAAGAGAGGCGTGAGAAAGTAAATGCGTATCCAAATAAGGAAGGCAACTATAGTACAGATGCGTTGAGCATATGAGTCAGAGTCATGTTACGTAATATACGAAGTAAAGGGAGTAGAAAATGAATAGGGGCACGTATGATTGTAACATTACCCCCTTTTTACACGTAAAGTCACCGACTTTAGTCATCCTGGTTCTCATAGTAAACGGGGTCATCACTATACTCGTAGTCCTCGTCAGCAAAGGATCCACTCCTCATATACGCGGCTTCTTCAACGCCGGCGCGTTGCTTAGCGTCCCTTCTTTTCTCTGCTTGAATTCGTTCATCGTCAAGCTGTTGCTCCCACGAACGAAGCGCATCGTAGAATCCATTGTCTTTCCAGGTTAACATAAACAGAGGAGTACCGACTCGTCGAGGACAATAAATGGAAAGATGGGTAGGCGACCAATACCTGCAAACCTTGCACTGGTATTCCGCACAGTTCTTTTGACGATGTCCAAGTAGTCCACAGATGCGACATTTCATGTTTTCATCGGGGTTGGAAATGGATTTACATAATGGCGATGGTGAAATGATGGGTGTGGGACTAGTAGATCTGGCGCGCTTCTTCCCCTTATTCTTTCTCATACGTTTTAAGGCAAGGGTGTTGGTGCATCTAAGTTGCGCCTGTTGAGCAGGGGAAAGGGCATATGCTGATGTGGGAAGATCAGGGGTGGTTCCTTGTTCGGCAATCACAAGAAGTTCATCAGAGGAAGAGGGGGAAGTGATGCCAAAATCTTTTACTAAGACTGGCGAGACAGGATCCATTGGACCAAATGATGATGGGATAGACATGGGAGGGTGGATATGAAGGTCCCGAAGTTGAGGCCCGAGTGCCACTAATTCAGTAACAGGAATCCCTAATTGTTTAGCCACTTCACACTGCTTTTCTGTGCAGGGCTCATACAGCCATCCGGGATGGTCGTGAGAGACTATAATGGGGGGCGGTGAAGTCGGTTGTTCGATAGGGGATGGGGTACGAGGGGAAGCGAGGTCAGCTTACGTTTGCTGTAGATCAGTGATGGCTTCTTCAACTAAATTTCTGGCTGCTCTGGTTTCGACGACTGATTGCTGGATGGATTCGACGACCGAGTTGGTAAGCTGTCTGATCTCCTGGACAGCAGCACATAAGCCAGTAAAGGTGTCAAGACTAGAATACATGCGTGAAGAAGAGGGTGCTGGGATAGGAAGTGGCATATCTTCCTGCGGAGAGGGAGGTCGAGCAACACCTGCTCGACGTTCGGCCACGATGTGAATAGCTTCTTCAACATCGCTTTTAAAAGAATTGGGAAGCAACAGCATAGCATAAGAATGAATATGTTTTTGGAGATGTAGGAAGTGTTGACGGTATGTAATATCTGTGGTTTCATTGGCTGAGGCTTCAATGAGAGCGGCAGTATGGATAATGTTGACGAGGAGGAGGGCCGGGAAGTGTCATATACCGTACATTCAGGTCTGATCCATGGACATCTGGACACCCAATCAACATCTATCCATATCTAATCCATATCCATATCCGACTCAGTCCATCCATCCGATCTGATCCACTCATCCGATCCATGTCCATATCCGATCCGTGTCCATATCCGATCCATGCTCATATCCGAAACTATTCCCGCGCACCTGCGCGTTACTCCTTTTAGGTTAATACCTGTGTCCGGCTTTTGGTTATCTCTGCACCTCTGGCTTTCGGTTATCTTGACTTCCATCTTGATAAGATATTTCGTACAAGTCTTATTTCCGAGTTCATAGCCTTGTGTTCCGCAATGCCTCAAACATAGCCTCGGACTATCCTTACTTGCCTTCCGGCATGCTACCTACAGTATATAAACTTGTAGTACAACTCCTGCAGACCTCAGTCTGATTCATTGTTCCTACTTCTGTATATTCCTTTGATTACTCTGTATCCTGTTATCATGTCTATATAACTCCATCTCCGTTCTTGCACTTGGGCTCCGGCCCTTGTAAGCTTCCGACTCAGGCCTATGGGATCACTCCCTAGGCCGGAGCTTTGATCCTATGTCATATAATCTTTTCGGACTTCATCCATCTCCATCTATCATCTGTTTCACCTCCGACTCTACCGTTGGTAGTCTTATACTGTCTGTTTCTATTCCGGACCTTGTCCGGAGTAGTCTATACTATCTCTACACCATATCCGGACCTACTCCTCTCTAGTAGCCAACACTTCCTCTAAGATCCACAGAGCTATGCTCCTCCGCTCCTCCGCTCCTCCGCTCCTCCGCTCCTCCGCTCCTCCGCTCCTCTGCTCCTCCGCTCCTCTGCTCCTCCGCTCCTCCGAGCTCTGGACCTTCGGACCCCTAGTCCTCCGGATCCATCCTATCCTATCCTCTGACATCTATGAATCGTCTTTCCCTCCGGAGCTCTGCTCCTATCCTGCCCTGGACTTTGTCCAGCGGACCATCCTTCATCTGTTCGACTTGGAACTTGTTCCAGTAGTGTTACCACTACTCCCTACCTTCCGGAAATAGTTCCGGCGCATTCCCGCACTCATCCGGAAGTCCATCGAAGCTCTGTCGAGCTATCCTGCCTTAGAGTTCGTCCGGACCCTCCATCCGGACTCCACCAGAACTCTCCCCTGGACTTCATCCGAAATTAAGGGCACATACTCGGGTAAGGGGCACAGCGTACGAGCTGAGGCCAAGCCCCTTTGACTTACAACCCTCCGGTACAACCCCATGTAAGACCAGGACTTCTTACTAATCTCTGGTTTTGCATGGTCGTAACAGGAAGGCACCTTTTTCTGTGAGGATTCTTTCAATTTCAAGGGCGTGTCCTTCACATAGAAGGGCGGCTTCGATATAAGAGGTATTGTCGATTTCAGTGGCAAGGGTTCCATAATGCCCTGCTTCAGAGTCGGAGTCATTGTTGGCAATAGTGACGGGGGTGATGTATGCAGTGGGGAAAGACATTTGAAACGGCATTAGTTGATCAAGTGCTAGTGCGAGTTGATTGACTGAAGGATAATCAGAGGGCGTGTTGCTGCTTATAAGCATTCAGAATTCGAGAGGAGTTCTTCAAGTTCTTTTCCGGGAGCCATTCGTTATCTCCTGATGAATATCCTTTCCAGGAAACGAGATAGCGTCGGCGAGTGCCGGTTCCTTTGTGAGAAAGGATTGCTTCTATTTCATATTCTTCTTCTTCTTCGATGATGTCAGGTGGTGGTTCAGGGAAGTGCGGACCATGTACGTCTGTTTCGCTATAGGACGATAAGACAGAAGCGTGGAATGTAGGATGAATTTTCCACTGCAGAGGGAGTTTGAGTGTGAACGTGATAGGTGATAAGACATAGATGATCGGGAAAGGTCCGTATCGTTTTGGCGCAAGTTTCCTTGATGGGAGTTTGAGTCTAAGATTGGCAGCAGATAACCAAACCTTATCTCCGATCTTCCATGGAATGTACTTATCTCCTCGGGATCGTTCGGCCATTGTTTGCATTGCAATGTTATGGCAAGTGATTGCTTCTTCTCTTATCTTCTGCAGAGATCGTACTTGATCTTCTGCTGTGGGGACTGATGAATCAGGGATAAGGTGAGTGTCATATACCATACTTCTAATCTCAGATCCGATCGTTTCCATATCTGTCCAGTCCACAGATCCTGTCCGGACCACCCATCCGAATGTACTCACTTCTCGCACCTTAACTCCCTTGTGTATATCTGCATCTATCTCCTTTCGTCATTCCTCCTGTTTCTGGTATTCCGGCTGTTTATATTTCTGTCCTGTGTTACTGATCCGTTTCCTGTGTTCATTTCCGATTCATGCTTACTGATCCGCTGTGCATTAACTAATAGACTTCCGTTACACTTCGTACATAGCCCTCGGTCCTGGACTTGCTGATTATCCGTCTTAGATACTTACAGTATATAAACCACTTGTAGATCTCTGTAGAACCTTAGTTCGAATATCATCTTAGATTCTACTCATTCTGTTTCCTCTGGACTTAAGCTACTTTCCGCTTTAAGTCACCTTCCGAGACTTAGGATTGATTCCTATAGTCTATATCTCCGACTCTATCTTCGGATAGTCTACCTCCGTTAGTTTCTAGTTAGGAACTCATTCCGAAGCTAGCCTTAATCTCTGTCCTCTTCTTACGTTCCGAATAACCTTTGGACATATCATATCCGATACCTTCAGACACCCGGATCCGTCACACAACTCCTTCCGGGTCTTCGGACGAATAACTCCTCCCTGAAATAAGGGGCATTACTCGAGAAAGGGGCACAGTGCACGAACTGAGGCCAAAGCCCTTCGGATCTCTCTACCCTTGAGTACGGTCTTAACAGTGAGGGATAGCGCGTGGTTCATATCCCATCATCAAATAAAAGGGTGATGCATTTCTTGCATTGTGTTTTCGGTGATTGTGAACAAATTCGGCGATTGGTAGGTGTTCTACCCAATCTTCAGGATTGTTGCGACAATAGATGCATAGGTATGTTTCAAGTTCCTGATTAAGCCTTTCTGTTTGACCATCAGTCTGAGGGTGATAAGCTGTGGATGGAGCAATCGCGTAGTTAAGAAGTCGGGCAAGTTCCTTAGAGAAGCGAGATAGGAATTGCGGGCCTTGATCCGAGATGACTTTGTCATGGAGTCCAAATCATCGGTAGACATGTTTCAAGAATAGCTTAGCAATCCCTTCGGAAGTGACGGTTTTCAGACAAGGGATAATAATTACCCCCTTCATAAGGCCATGGTCTAACACGACCATGATACTATCAAAGCCGCCAGAGACAGGGAGGTCAGTGATAAGGTCAACAGAAACCTGAGAAAAGGGACGAGTCGCCGAGGACGGTATCGGGGCAAGTGGGGGGCGAACAGGATGTGTGTCGGCTTTCATTTGCTGACACAGCGCACAACCTTCCACGTATTTCCGAATATAAGAGCCCATAGCAGGCCACCAGGCTTCTCTTTTGACGAGTTCTTCAGTTTTGAATCTACCGGGGTGTCCCACAGTAGGATGATCATGGTACTGTTTCAGGATATCAGGACGATGTGCCGGTGGAATGTAAGCACAATTCTTAAAATAGAGGACGTTCTCCTCAATCTTCCAATCAGAAAGTGCCGACTTCATAGGGGGAAGACACATGCCATCAAGGGCATCGGACGCTGTTCTGAAGACAGGGTTGTCGAGGGGGTCAGAGGATGACAAAACATCCTTCAGGTCAGTATCGATGAGACGAACAAATAGAGCGTCAGGGAGGAGGGTCTGGTCCTTGTTATCGTCTTTGCCGGAGTCGTAGTCGGGCCGACGGGATAGTGCATCAGGTATTGCTAATTTAGTACCTGCAACGTGATGCAATTCAATGTCATAGATAGACAAAATCAATTGCCAACGGGCTTGGCGACGGGTAAGCTTCTGTGCACTTCTAAAGTACAGAAGATTCTTGTGGTCAGTGAATACCAGGACGGGGTGTGGGTTTCCTTCAAGATAATGACGCCATTCGTTCAATGCCCGTATTACGGCAAGGAGTTCCTGATCAAAGATCTGGTAGTTTCGTTCTGCGGGGTTCAAAGACTGTGAGAGATATGCACATGGGTGATAAACACCATTCTCATCAGTCTGCAAGAGAACTCCGCCAGTTGCTACAAGCGAAGCGTCGGTAGCAATAGCAAATTGTTGGGAAGGATCAGGGTTATGGAGTACTGGTTGGGATGTAAAGCGTCGTTTCAGTTCTTCGAAGGTGTCCATGCATTCGGTTGACCAATTAAAGGCCTTATCTTTCTTTGTTAAATTGATAAGAGGTCGGGCGATGTCAGAACAGTGGGAAATGAACGTGCGGTAGAAGTTGCAAAAACCTAGGAATGACCGAACATCTTTTACAGATTTCGGGACTGGCCATTCGGAGATTCCCTTGGTTTTGGCGGTATCCATAGCAACTTGTCCGGGACGAATTATCATTCCGAGGTATTCCACTTCTTCTGCATCGAAGGTGCATTTCTCCGGTTTTAAGAACAGATGTTCTTTTCGTATCTTCATCAAAACCCGTCTGGTTCGTTCACGATGTTCTGCCATTGTTGTAGAGAAAATCAGGATATCGTCCATGTAGATAACCATCCATCCTTTGTTGATTTCCTGTTGGAAGGTGTGATTCATATATGCTTGGAAAGTTGCCGGTGAATTGCAGAGGCCAAAGAACATGACGTTCGGTTCAAAAAGGCCGAATTCCGTAGTAAAAGCAGCTTTCCAGCAATCATCGGGCTAGATGCGAATATTGTTATAACCGGACCGGATATCCATTTTTGTAAAGAACTGTGCGTTATGAAGGCGTGCGACAAGGGAGATAGGGAGTGGAAGCGGATAGGCGTTCTTGACTGTCCAATCATTGATGTAGCGATAATCTTGACAGGGACGCAGTTCTCCACTCTTCTTTCCCACAAAGAAGAAACCACTGGCTTGGGGTGACTTTGATTCTGAGATAAAACCTTTCGCAACGTTTTCATCGATAAACGTTTTGACGGCAGCACATTCTTTTTCTGATAGCGGGTAAACCTTAGACGTACGGGGAATGAAACCGGGTTTAGTATCAATCCGATGATCAATACCAGGGCGTTCGGGGGGTAGTTTGTTCAGTCCGTCCTTAGCAAAGATGTCTGCAAAGTCATGCAAATAGTCCGGGACCAATTCTTCAAAGGATTTCTTTTTCTTTTCCTTCTCATCCGTGGCGAATTCTTGAGCTTTGTTACTGTATTTCGGAAGGGGAATTGTGGAGTGGTTGGAGAGCTGTTCAAATCGAGAAGTTCCATCATGTGTGAGGGGCGTGTCCATGGAGACTTCTTCTATGATTCTCATGCTAACTCCATTGGTGTCATATTCCACAAGAAATTCTCCATCGCCAAGTTCATAGGAGGAAATTCCACGGACTTCTGGCGTGTGCCAGACATCTTGCATTGTGTCAAATTGCTCATCATCCTCTGTTGGGATCAACGAGGGCACGGGTTCTTCTTTATCAGGGATTTCTTCAATCGAAGCTGACAGAGTTTTCGGGGGGACGTAGAACTTTGATAATTTCAGTATGTTGGTGTCTCGTCCTGGTATCTCTTCTTCTGCTTTTCTTTTTCCATACTTCTGTTCTTCTATTGGCCGTTGCTCAATAGGTTCTTGTCCGACCCGATACTCAGGTTCAGATTCATTCTTGTGCTTTTCTGCACGAGGAATTGGGGATACTGGTCGTGGTAGTTGTACATGGGGAATGGGATCGGTGGTACACGGGGTTTGTTCTTCCAGTTCGGGGCCTTTAGAAATTGAAGGGATTACGAGAGGTCTTGGAAGTCGGGAATATTGCCATTTCTTAGAATGGCAATTAAAGGCTGGAGGTAATCCATTCTTCTTTTGATCCGTATCCATATCAATTTCAATTTCTTCTGATTTCGTTGTTCAGGGAAGGACGAGTGTTTCAGCAGCCCAATCTATACTTGGGTTCATTGCGCGTAACCACGGGATTCCCAGAAGGATCTGATCCCGTCTTCCTAGTTTGGTGATATTGAATTTGCCATACATGGTTCGTTCATCAATTTTGACCACTAGGAGGCAGTAGTGTGTGATTGGTCCTCCTTTAATAAGAGTTCCATCAGCCGTAGTAACTCGAAATGGTGTTTTGAGTTTTCATCGTGTGATTTGATGGAGTTTCACAAACTCTTCAGAGATGAACGTTCTGGCTGCGCCTGAATCAATTACAGCGGTGGTTTCAACGGATTGTAAACGGGTATGTGAGTGAAGGGTGATAGGGACGCGAAGTTCTTTTCTTTCACCTACAGCACGTACAAGTCTTAGTAATACATTGGGAGAAACATATGTCGAGTCTTTGTTTCTCCACGTTAAAAATCCGCGACAATCCGCCTCACAGTTTCTTCATCATCTTCCCCTTCTTTGACTTCAGTTTGTCGGAGCGGGGTCTTCTTCTTTCTGTCGGGACAATTATGAATGTGATGTCCTGTCTTCTTGCATCCGAAGCATTGTCCCTTCTTCATGCATTCGGATCTCTCCGTGTTGGAGATTCGATCTATGACCATTGCATTGGAATCATGGTTCGGTATGTAACGTGCATTTCCATAGTTCTTCTTCTGTTGTGGAGCATGACGTGTCCTCATGGCTTGAAGGCGATGATGGGAGTTGTCAATGGAAATGCATTGCAGCACAACATCTCAGAACACTTCTGAGACATCTCCTAGTGCAAAAAGCTTTGTAAGGATGCCCCAATTCAGGCCATCTTGGAAGAATTGGATCTTCGTTGTGTTATCGGTGATATGAGCCTTGGCTGCAAGTGCCTCAAAATCAGCAATGTAGGTGTGAAGATCTCCACTTCCTTGTTTGAGGTCCCTGAGTTTCACGAGTGTGGTTCCTTTAGTATCCACTGGGTCGAAGGCTTCTTTGAAGCTTTTCATAAAATCCACCATTGTCCCATAACCAACTTTTTGTCTAGAGGTGTCGGTTGATTGAGCATGGTCAAGGAATTGCTCTTTCCAGGATTTGGCATTCCTTTTGGTCATAAAGGATGTTATGAAAATGATCTTCTGTTTGTCGGTAGTGTAAAGCTTTTCGTTGATATCGAAGTGAAGATTACATGACTGGATAAATTCGCGAGAATTGTCGCGATCTCCATCAAAAGCGGCTGGCTGGCCGATCTTGTATTCGAATTCTTTGGTCGCCATATTTGGTGATTCGTCTGGTGAGTTATACTTTCTCAATGCCTACACGCGCTGTCTTGCTGTCCGTTAGAGCTTGTCTTCTGTCAGAGGGCTGCTCTTGACAATCGGTTTAGCGTACGCATACGCTTATCTGCTTATCTAAGCAATCAGGGTTCGGGGTCGAAGACTGGATAGTCGACGATTCAGATGACTTTAATCTTTTGTTACGAACTGGGGTGGCGTCACCAGCGACAGTGAGAAGACACAGACGGTCTGCTGGGAAGTTCTACAATGTCCAGAAGAGGACAAGGTGAAAGTACAAGGAACGCGTTCCAAGTACGATCAAGGGTTTGGCCTCAAAGACAAGTCTAAGAGGTTCTACGAGAATAGAGACTAAGGCTAAGGAGTGCTTAGTCTTAGAGACGATTCAGGACGACTTAGGTTGGAGACCTAAGTGAAGGAGATTCCAGGTAAAACCCAGTAAGATTAAAGTAAGGAATCTACTACAAGTACACTGTGCTTATATAGGTATGTATATGCACACAGACCAAGAGAGGCGTGAGAAAGTAAATGCGTATCCAAATAAGGAAGGCAACTATAGTACAGATGCATTGAGCATATGAGTCAGAGTCATGTTACATAATATATGAAGTAAAGGGAGTAGAAAATGAATAGGGGCACGTATGATTGTAACAAGTACCGCCGATATACTGTTGCTGCTGCTAACCCTGGAAGTCAGAATCTTCATTTCCTCATTAGTACTTTCTTGATTCCTTTGCACTAACTTAGAAGGAATTGCTTCTATTGCAGTCCTCTTGGGTTGAACATATCACTTGCACCTTCAGTAGGATTATTGTTGCGCTTATACTTAGGCCAACGGTAGTTTCTTCATTTCATCACATTGGAAATATTGGCCTTTCTAAGTCTTTTCAGGCTGGTTTCCAGCAACTCCTTCAATTCATGAATGTCCTTTGGAAGATGAACATGCTTCCAAGACCATTTAGCCCAAGGGGGCCAGTCATGGTGGTCTTTTAATTGAGTCTTTCAAACAGTGAGTATCCTGGCAAATCATGAGTTGTGTCTACCAAATCAAGGTAGCTGTCATCCATGCTGAGACCACATAAAACACCCATCATTCATCATAGACCTCATTGAAGAGGACACTGGCAGGGGTAGTGGAAAGAAAAGGATCAGCCAGTACAATCCTATCCTTTGTAGAACCTGAGCTAATCAAATTTACTGCTGAAATGAAGAAACTACTGCTGGCCTAAGTATAAGCGCAATGATAATTCTACTGAAGGTGCGAGTGAGATGTTCAACCCAAGAGGACTGCGATAGAAGCAATTCCTTCTAAGTTAGTGCGAAGGAATCAAGAAAGTACTAATAAGGCAATGAAGATTCCAACTTCCAAGGTTAGCGGCGGTAACGGTATATTGGCGGTACTAGTGCAATGTCAGTGGTACTCGCACGGTAAGGATAGCTGTAGCGGTTAGCTAGTGAGAGCAAGAACAAAAGTGACTTCTGCAAAATGAATATAGTACTACTACCCGCAGTGCGGTAGCAGTAGCGGCAGTTCCGTACGAGTGAGAAAGTTGATGAGAGAGGTAGCGACCCAGTGAGATCACTGGCCACAGTCCGGTTACGAGTAGCAAAGTCGAAAGTTGCACAGTACTTCGAGCGGTAAAGTTACCAGCTGTTAAATCAATGAGTGAGATTTGAACGGAGAAAGGTTGAAAGGCAAATAGATTGTGACTAGCAAGTGTTCTGATACTAAGTCCAAGTGAAAGGATGTAATGGGATGTAATGGTAATGGTATATATGTTGAGTCCTTTTAACATATTCAAGCGCGTATGAGATTATTAGGTGAGTCTGGTAGCGACTAAGAGGCGCACAGTGTGCAGCAGCCCCTTGAGATGCAAGGTAAATCCTGCCATAGATTTAGTAATGGCAGAAGCGAAGTAACTATGCACCAATGGATCTAGATGGATTTGGATGGGACATGAGGACATCGGTGCAAGGATCTGGTAAGGGTTCACGGAAGAAGTACAGTTCCGCCTTAGTGGAGCAAAAAGGCTATATACTCACTATAAGTGAATTCTTTGGTTGCTGCCGCAGACGGTAATGAGATGCTTGTCAAAAACGGGGGTTTGACGGTCAGTGTGACTTTGCTCACTACACTGCTTCTTCATCTTCTTCATCAGAAGCAAGAACTTCTACATAGTCCTTTTTCTTTCTCTTCTTTACCTCTTCTTTGTCAGCTACCTGCGCCATCCTATCACCCTTCTTTCCATTGATAAAAATGACCAGCCTCTTCTTTGCAAGGCCTCGTCTCTCCCAATGATGCCAGAGAGAATGTACATCCTCTAACCTCATGTGTGAAGGGTCTCTCACCACCAACGTCTCAGGAATGCAACCGGCCTCCAGATAGTGAGGGGCATTAGCAACAATCTGCCACCAAGGCACAGGTTTACTGCTCTTTGTGAAGATCTCTATGGACCAACAAATTAATCAAGTGTAAGCTAATCAAAGCTTCAAACTTACTATATGATGCTAGAAAAATGTTTCTAATCAAATCCTGTTGTCCCTTGAGAGCCACACCATCACGAGATGGGAGCTTTGCATAGCCTTCTTTGTCAAATACAAGTTCTGGTACACCACCAGCCTTGTCTGAATCATCTATCCCTAAGTCATCTTGATCTTCGTCTGTAGGATCTATTTTATCAATGAAAATTCATGAGTCTATACCAAATGTCACAAGTAGAATATAACACATACAGAATTCGGTCTTGGACCATTCTGCAAATAATTCAAAACCTGTTGAAGACCACTCCTTGATACTGTCAGAGCTGACAGAAATTTTTTTCTTGACACTCCATGGTTTAGATTCATGTCTAAAAGTTATTATTAGTCTAGCAGATAATATAGATAATATAGAAACTGACAGGGTAATGGCCAAGGACTTATCAGTCTTCTTCTTGTGACTGACTAGCATTACAACTTGGCAACCCATGGTACAACATAGTTCCTCAGAAAAATCTTCAAGCTTTTTCTTGAGATTATTTTTCCGATAGCTTTGAATCCAGTCTGCTTAGAGTCAATATCCTGTAATATTGACCACTTACATGGCCTGAATTTCCTCAGGGGCACCCTCCCTGTTCCATTTGTCCATTGCATCTTTAACCTCTTTCTCTTGCTCAGTCGTGACCTTCTTAAACCACTCCCATGCATGTCCCATCCTATGCTTGATAGAGTCATTGAATCCTTTCCTCAGCCTCTCTGCCTTGTCATAGTCATTGATCTCCTCCTTAAACAACTTCTGGGCAACATCCCACTCATTGCATTCTTTCTTGTAAAATAGTGCAGTTTTGGGATGTGCAACTGCTTCTCTTTCCACAGCTGTCACAACAGGTTCATCATCCACATCTGGCCCGCCTTCTTTATCTGATTCCTCAGAGTTGATAGTCTCATAGTAATAGGTTCTAATAGCCTGTACATCAAATAAATATCAATGATCTCAATTGCTAACAGAGTTTCTAAAAATACCTTTTTCAAAGAACTCGGCAGGGTCACTCCAGGATGATCCCCCTGAGCTTTCAGAATAGCCTTTTTGACTTTTTTCAGTACCTGAGAATGATGTGTCAGAGAATCTTTGTTCAACTGGAAGTCCTTTTCAAACTGATCAAGAATAGATTTGAATTTCAGAGTCCAATTGGAAGACATAATCCTGAGAGTGTATGTGAATGTCAAGGATTGAGAATCCACAGGTAGAGGCACACTTATTGTATAATGTTGGCAGCCGATTTGCCCTATAATTTGACACCAACCTAGTCATGTGATCATGTTTGACTTATGCATGGATGAGTCTCCCATCAAAGCGCTACTGAAAGGAACAGTTTGAAGAGCCAAAGTCATGATTCTAAGATGAACTACATGGATAGTCTACTAACTGTAAAACCTGCTAATATCAATGGTAAAAACTAAGTGACAGTCACAAAGGGATCTTAATCCAACAGGAAATATGAGTTTTCCCTGGTACAAGCACCTTTGAGTTTGCTGGTGCTGTCTTACTAGGATGTGAAAGGCAAATAAATCACCAGATTTCACAATCCTTCCATAGTCAATGGTTCAGACAAATACCAACAGTTGATAATGTGGTGTTCATTGGGGGTTGCAGAAACAGAATTGCAGTTTTTCTAGGCAATTTACCAATGACTAAAAGGGTAAAGATCTGTGTGGGAACATCTCAGAGTTAGTATCTGCTAATTATTGTGATCAGAATTCAGGAACTTAGGAAGATAGTTACCGCTAACTGGCTTGACATAATACTTGAATAACTCAGAGAAAGGCGATGGCAGAAATACTAAGTGTAGCTGAACCGATAACTGGCTTGATGCAGTGCTACGATGCTACAGATAATGAAGTGACAATACGAAATGTGTCAGAACAATATCTTGACTACTTCTTATTCTCACGACTAGGAGAGCAAACTAGAAGTCAAATACAATCGAATCAATCAATATGTGGCCTTGAAATTAGCCTCTCTGCTGCTCAGGCACTCACGATGAGTATGATGCAGAATCAGAACAGAGTACACCCTCTTGATGTAGTCTTAAAGCTAACCAGGTTCTTGATATTATTGAATAAAGTATAAGTCCTATTTGTTGTCACTCAATGAATGAAAATATGATAATTCTCCCCACAGAAATGATTTCCTGTGTCAAATAAGAGAATAAAGCAGAACTACACTAGATGACTAACAACCGTGTGCTAGCTAGTGCAATTAAAGAATGTAAAGATAATATTTCAGATGGTCAAAATGTTGTGGGAAACAGTGACAAAGAAAGTGAGGGAATAAACTAATATTCACTCAGATGTTCACACCAATACTCAGTAATAATGGTAATATGTTTCTTATTGCTCAGAGGGGAAAAGTGGTCCCTTTATATACTACTATAGATGTGGCTGCACTACTAACTAAATAAGGTAATATGACTCATCATGACTCAATATGAGTCACATGTGAAATGACTCCACATGACTCATTATGACTCACTTTGCTTAGTCATCCTACAGTCCGCTGATTGGCTACCAAAACTTCGGAACTAGTCCAAACATTCAACAACATAAACAACACATCGCATTCAAAATCATTCAACAACACAAATACTGGTGAATAGTCCATTACATAATCTATATTGACTATTATTCATTTAAATATTTGATTTACAAAATGCTAACTCAGTCAACTTTCATAGAAAGGTAGGAAAATGTATGAAAAAACTCTGAAAGGTGTGGGAAATTGCTTAGTCATACATAATTAAGGGTTTTGACACAGTTTCATGGCAAGAATAAGTCATAAAACTATGCCATTAATTCATTTGCCCTTGAATCTGTAGTACAAAAACAATCATAAGGTATTAGAAATTTGGAACTATACTCCCAAGTATCTTAAACCTATAAAGTATACATTATATCTCCATGACCATGCTCGAAACAGGTTTCATGCATGTCAGTGCACTAAAGACAAAACCCCTCCTGCAATTTTTACCCTTGCACTCAAATGAGTATTCCTTCTGGTGATTAGCAGAGGTCCAAGCATCTACCAGACCACAGTCAGGGCACTGAACCAGCAGGAAGTTGCCCCAGGGGCGGAGCTGAGAATGAGTCCAGCAGTACTTGAAAGTGTTAACAGAGTTGCTGTCATGCTTCAACAACAAAAACACATTTGAATGGTGGCCAAGCTTATAGGATTGGCCAAGCATGTCGGGGAATGCTTGTTGAATGGAGAGATGCTGGATGAGGATGAGCTCACAGAAAGCAAGCAAGAGATGAGCTGAGAAGCTTGGTTGAAATCAGACAGTGTTCACATTGAACACTATGGCAGCAGAAACTGCATGACTATTTCAATCAAAAGTAGTGTTAGCCATGAGCAACAAGTGAGCGACAAATGAGTACTTACTGGGCAACTGAGACGCACAAATTAGAAAAAGATTCAGCATTATTGATGAATGCCCCACAAGAAAAGAGCCAAAGGAATGACTCCGGTGCGCAATCAATGAGAACCTGCCATGGTCCAAGAATAATGGCCAAAAACTATGACCAGTGAGAACCGGACAGACTGAAAACAAAAACACATACATCATGAACCGGAGTAGCAACATATGTCTTTCTGTCATACCCTATGAATGGGTCCCCAGATGAGTTGTCAGTATGATTAGATATACCAAAGACAACGCACTCCCAGGTGGAGCTAGACAGTTTGCCCACCAGGGCCGCCATGCTGTCTTCATACTTGCTGACCTTGGAGGCGGTACCAATATCAAAGGTTACCTTGTGGTATTCCATGCTGCTGTTAGGAAAGTATGGCATCAAAAATTGATGTCCAAGTTCAAACAAGCCACCCGCAGTATCATAGTCCACCAGGGTGAGATGAATGAAGAGGAGATTGTCAGAAGAGAGTTGCAACATCATGTTGATCTCGAGTGCCGCGCGAATTGGGAGGAACAAGTTCAGCACTGGCTTGTTGTTTCTGTAGAAGCCCTGTTGTTTGATTGTATATCAGCATATATATATATAAATTTAAAAACTCACCAAGTAAGGTGTTAAGTCATCACCTGCTTGGCACTGTGCTGTAATGTGACAGCAAATACAGCGAAAGGTCACATGTGGTGCACTGACGGCCTGTCTGAAAGCCAAGGGAATCATAATGCAGTGGGTGTAGACAATGCATGGACATTCATTGCATAACAGGAGATATTTTTTGTCTACAGAACCATCCCTGCAAATTATGCAGAACTGAGATTGCTGAGGTGGGTAAAGTCTTCAATAAACAAAGTAAAAAACTCACATCATTGTGACGAAATCCTTTGCATACTTCAACTTCATCCTGTCGTGCCACAGTCAAACTATTTCCAGCGCCACCCAACACCAATTTCACACGAGCCGCTGACCCACCAGTGGCCTTCCAGGCTGTTTGTTTGGTTCTTGCCATGGTCGGATTGAGTGTGGTTGAAGGGCGTGGGAACAAAGACAAATGGTAATGGTAGAGCTGAGTTTGGATGAGAAAGGGCAGTAATACTAGTAGTGAACTTAGACGTGTTGATTGTTGATGCATTCTGAACAATGGACCAAATAATAATAAATATTCTACATTTGGTGCACTGAGCCTGAATTCTGTTGTGGAACAAACAGTCACAAAGTGACACATTTATCACATTCAAATTCAGCTTCCCATGGTTCAACTTTCTGTTCTCTTTCCCCACTTACTATTATTATTATTGACATGACTTAAAGGCTATCTTTGGATCCTTGCAGGGGCTGCAGCCCTATAAGGATCCAAAGGTTCTCCCTCACAGTCACCTCTGACTATAGTAAGTGGCTTTCTTTTGCACTTCTACTTACTGACCTTATTTTCAGTTCAGACTTGTACTCAATGATGCCTCGTCTCTTTTCAGACACCATCATCATTGGTGAGCTGGTGATCTTGGTCTCAAGTATACTGACAGTTTCTTTTTTAGACTTGACTCTTATTCTTACCAGCATCTCTTTTCTGCCGCCATCTCCTTGTGTTGTTGGTGAGTTGCTGGTCTTTGGCTCATATTACTGATGGTTTTTGTTTTAGACTTAACTCTGTTGCTTCTGGGGGCCATACTTACCGCAGTGCATGCTACTTAGTGTAGCTCCTGTGCTTGGGATCTGGGGGCCATACTTACTGCAGTGCATGCTACTCAGTGTAGCTCCTGCACTTGGGATCTGGGGGCCATACTTACTGCAGTGCATGCTACTTAGTGTAACTCCTGTGCTTGGGATCTGGGGGCTATATTTACTGCAGTGCATGCTACTCAGTGTTTGAGTGAGTCTTTCTCCATCTCATAAGTTTCTCACTAATCCATTCCCTGTAGATCAGCGATTTGGTCAAGTTTTAAAGCTAAGTGTTCTGCTTCATTTGACATACAGCATCTAAGATATTTACAAGCTTTTCATAGTTTACCTTCTTTTATATTACCTACTTTTTTATTGGAATCAAAACTTGGGTGAGGAGGGCCCCCTCACTCAAGTATTGTGTCTCCCCTTTGATTTCTTACATTTTGTAGTTGACAAAAACTCACCTCTGAAATTTGTTGTTGTATGGTACAAATGGATATCCTTTACCATGTTTTTGTGCTGGTGGAAACAGTCACATGATCATGTAAATTAAACTTCCTTAGTGAGCAATAAAGAAAAGGGAATGTCAACATTTGAACATCTCCAGAATCACACTGACAAAGGGCTATTCACTCTGCACTGTATTTTCCACAGAGCTGTCATAATGTATTCCTCCTATTTGAATGCAAATGTAGTTTACATTCAGTATCAATGCTGGATGGAGCATCAGTGCTGAATGTAAACTACATTTGCTTGATGATGTATGGTTTGGTGGCAATGCTGAATGTAAACTGCATTTGCTTGATGGGCTGAAACAGTGGAAGCTCGTAGGAGGAGTACATAATGACAGCTCCATCGAAAATACAGTGTGGTGTGATTAGCCTTGGGTCAGTGTGATTCTGGAGACATTTGAATACCTCGATCAATAGGAGGGAGTACATAATGATGGCTTCATCGAAAATGCAGCGCGGCATGAATAGCCTTGGGTCAGTGTGATCCTGGAGACGTTTGAATACCTTGATCCTCCTGTGAAGGTTCTTGGCATCTCTACCATCGAAAATACAGTGCAGTGTGGATAGCCTTGGGTCAGCTCAGCACCACCAAACGAATGCAGTGTACATTCAGCACTGAGCCCCTTCCAGCATTGACACTGAATGTAAACTGCATTTGCTTGATCATGTCATGTGGGGTTTGGCAGCAATGCTGAGTGTAATTGGAGGAGTACATAATGATGGCTCCATCAAAGATACAGTGCGGCATGAATAGCCTTTACCATTAAGCAAATGCAGTTTACATCCTGTATCAATGCTGGAGGAAGCATCAGTGCTGAATGTAAACTGCATTTGTTTATTGGTGCTAATCCGACCCAAGACTATTCACACTGCACTGTATTTTTGATGGAGTCGTCATCAGTACCATTAAGAAGTGCATAATGACAGCTCCATTGAAATACAGCACGGTGTGGATAGTCTTGAATCTGACCCAAGACTATTCACACCACACTGTATTTTTGATGGAGCCATCATCAGTACCATTAAGGAGTACATAATGACAGCTCCATCAAAAATACAGTGCGGCATGAATAGCCTTGGTTCAGTGTAATTCTGGAGACGTTATAATGGTGCCAAGCTTAATGGTGCCAAGCTTCTCCACCATTAAGGATTAAGGGAGAAGCTCGGCACCATTGAGCAAATGCAGTTTACATTCAGCATCAGTGCTGAATGTAAACTGCATTCATTTGATGGTGCTGATCTGACCCAAGACTATTCACACCACGCTGTATTTTCAATGGAGCCATCATCAATCAAGGTATTTGAACGTCTCCAGAATCACACTGACCCAAGGCTATTCATGCCGCACTGTATCTTTGATGGAGCCATCATTATGTACTCCTTCAATTACACTCAGCATTGCCGCCAAACCCCACATGACATGATCAAGCAAATGCAGTTTACATTCAGTGTCAATGCTGGAAGGGGCTCAGTGCTGAATGTACACTGCATTCGTTTGGTGGTGCTGAGCTGACCCAAGGCATATCCACACCGCACTGTATTTTCGATGGAGCCATCATTATGTACTCCTCATATTGATTGAAGTATTTGAATGTCTCCAGGATCACAGTGATCCAAGGCTATTCATGCTGCCCTCTATTTTCACTAGAGCCCCATCATTATGTATTCCTCCAGACATAGTAAGCATTGTTATCAAATACTATATCAAATGAGATTGATGAGCAAATTTAATTATGTAAGCGATATCTTAGATCCTGTCCGATCATATGACAGTTCAGACAATTTGGATCAAGTGAAAATTTCAAAGGTTTGAACCTTGATCCAATCATCTACCCTCCAGTTGCCATGTCAAACACAATGAACACTGAGTCGATGAAATTGCATCAATTACTCACTTCTAAGATAGATGAAATGATGAGCTCAGATCCATCTGCACCGCCAGTCTTCAAAGATGGTGTACTGCAGTCTCATCTGTTACAGAAGACTAGGTGGGTACTTATTCCATTATTTCAACACTCTTACTTAGTAGTCCAGGCTGAGGTTCCACTTGCGACTAAAATCCTGCAGATCAAGTGAGCCAACAACTGATTATGACCAACCAACATCCTCAATTTCAGACTATGAAATTGAGCTTGCCACCCTCACTATCGCCCATGCCATTGTGAACCCTTGTATGTAATTACTTGATTAAAATTCAAAATAGACTCAAGTGTGTGAAAACAGACTATGTTCCATGGGATGTTTATCAGTATGCTGATATAATCAAATGTTCCCCTGTTCAGACAAATGGAGCAATGGAGCAACATGCTAAGCTTAAAAAATATTTTGCCAGAACTGTGATGAAAAAACTTACAGAGCCAGCTACAATTGTAGACTGCCATGGGAAGATTTTGGTCTGATTTCTCCCTGACATTTTATCCCCTTTCTGTGTCATAAGGTTCTAGCCCCAAGTTATGGGTCATGGGAACTAATTCATTTATTAGAACTTTATCAATAACACTACCTTGGGCCTTCGAGACCTTCTCCTTCGAACAATTCCCAGTGGATCAGATACCAACCAAAAATCATCCTGGCATTCACATAACTTCCTCGTGCCAGAGGGAGGGGGGATATTTGGGGCAGGATGAGTCACCATGTCTCCTGCTTATTTTATGCAATGACATGAGGTAAAATTTAGTTTAGAATTGAGGTTTTATTGAGAATCTGACAGTGATTAATGAATCAGAGGCTTGCAGATCCATTAGTGACATCAGTGTCATACTCTTCTGACTCAGTCCAAAATTGGCTAGCTGTCATGTCAAACACCAAATATTTCTGGGATGCCATAACAGCAGTCATAGCACCCAAGCTATTTCAGGCAGGCTATGGTGCAATCTCAAAGGTATTAAGTGAAACTCGGCAGCCTCAAAAGTCGGTTCCAGTATCTCAGTGGCCCTCCATTTTTTCAGAATTGGAACTCATTTCAAACCGGATAACTTTGAGTCATTGGAACCCTGGGGGAGCTCCATCACACTATGACATGCTGGTTAGTTTGGGTATTGAGCATGACTTGATATTATCTATTGAAGATGTGGAAGCTGAGTTGGTTTATTCCCCTGGAACAATGACCTATATTGCTGGGAGGGTGAGAATTTATTATTTATTTACTTACAACAGTAGCTTATCTTGATTTGAAGGTGCTGCGGCACTCAGTCCGCCACTGGAACATAGGGGAACATTTTGTCATTGCACATTTCATGAAGGATAAGGTACAAGATAGGATAGGGATTCCCAGGCCTGCATTTCCACTTCAGATGGAATTTTTGCACTTGTTGGGAATTAATCAGGGGGTCAAGCAGATGAAGAAAAGATTTGTTAAGACCGTACTCAAGGGGTGAAAGATCTGAAGGGCTTTGGCCTCAGTTCGTGCACTGTGCCCCTTGTCTGAGTAATACCCCTTATTTCAGAGAGGAGATATATGTCCAAAGATCCGGAAGGAGTTGCGTAGCGGATCCGGACGTCCGAAGGTATCGGATATGGTATGTCCAAAGGTTATCCGGAGCACAGGGATGGAAAGAGGACTAAGGCTAGCTTCGGAACGGATTCCTAACTAGAAACTGACGAGGTAGACTATCCGAAGATAAAGTCGGAGATATAGACTATAGGAATCAATCCCAAGTCTCGGAAGATGACTTTGAGTGGAAAGTGACTCAAGTCCGAAGGAAGCAGAATGAGCAGAATCTAAGATGATATTTGAACTAAGGTTCTACGGAGATCTACAAGTGGTTTATATATGGTAAGTATCTAAGACGGATAATCAACAAGTCCAGGACTGAGGGCTATGTACGAAGTGTAACGGAAGTCTATTAGTTAATGCGCAGCGGATCAGTAAGCATGAGTCAGAAATGAAACACAGGTAACGGATCAGTGACACAGGAAGGAATTATACACAGCCAGAGTACCGGAAACAGGATGAGTGACGAAAGGAGATAGACGCAGTTATACACAAGGGAGATAGAGTGCGAGAAGTGAGCACATTTGGATGAGTGATCTGGACAGGATCTGTGGACCGGACAGAAATAGAATTGATCGGATCTGATCAGATA
Source organism: Suillus spraguei (assembly GCA_016800925.1). Taxonomy (NCBI): domain Eukaryota; kingdom Fungi; phylum Basidiomycota; class Agaricomycetes; order Boletales; family Suillaceae; genus Suillus; species Suillus spraguei. The sequence goes on from JABCPU010000183.1 coordinate 36,982, forward strand.
TGGTTGGATCTGGGATCAGAAGTATGGTATATGACAAGATTGAGGCAAGTTGTGGAGGGGGATAATCTGGGCCAGGGGGTTGATGGGGGGAATAAAAGATTGAGGTCAAATTAGTGAAGATTTTAGTGGCGCTCCCAGGATAATCTGGTAGGCTAATTTGGTATCTAAGCTGTTGGGTCGTCCATTTAGTAAATTATGCTAGTAATATATAGATTATCTACATAGTGAACTTGGACAATTTTTTAACCACTCATGTCACCCCAGAAAAAAAACTCATCTCAAGGCTAGGTCTTTCTCCTACAAAGAAAGAGGTCGACTATCCCAAAGAAAGGACCTGGATGTTATATATTTCACTCACAAAAGAAGGAAGGAAAGAAGAGGAAGCCAATCTGGGTCAAGGCCTGTGCTGATACCTCTTATGAGATTTTGCAACAAGAGTCATCAGAATCCTGTAGTCCATGGAAAAGAACAAAATTTGATCCTCAAGAACAGGAAGGGATTCCAGAAGACTTGGACAGAGAGCTTGAGGGTGATTGTAGTTCACAAAGTGCAAGACGACAAACTAAGGCAGGTCCATCCAACAAGAGAGAAACAGCACTGCTCACCAGGTTGAAACAGACTCAGAATAACTTCATTGAATATTATCTTATCTTCCACCAATTATACTTGGACATCATCCTGGAGTCCAAAAATATCATCACTGAAGGAACCTGTGAGTCTTGCCAAAGCACAGAAGGATTCTTCAGGTGCTTGACTTGCAGTGGTGAACATGGATGGTGCCATACATATGTTCTCAAAGCCCACCAATCATCACCATTTCATAAGCTACAACAATGGAATGGAAAGTGCTTCCAGGACACATCACTCTCAGAGCTTGGGTATATCTGGTATATGGGTCATGGAGGTCAGCCTTGTCCATGGTCTCAAGGAGTACAGGATTGGGAAGATGTTGATGAGGATGTAGACTGGAGTGAAAATCATGCTGGAGTTAAGACTTTCATACAACCAATGTTACAATCGTACGTGCCCCTATTCATTTTCCATCTCCTTTACTTGTATATTACGTAACATGACTCTGACTCATATGCTCCACACATCTGTACTATAGTTGCCTTCCTTCTTTGGATATGCACTTACATTCTCACGCCTCTCTTGGTCCGTGCGCACATATTGACCTATTTAAGCATGTTGTATTACACTTGATACCTTACTTTAATCTTACTGGGTTTTACCTGGAATCTCCTTCGCTTAGGTCTCCAACCTAAGTCGTCTTGAATCGTCTCTAAGTCTAAGCACTCCTTAGCCTTAGTCTCTATTCTCGCGGATACCTCTTAGACTTATCTTTGAGGCTGAACCCTTGATCGTACTCGGAACGTGTTCCTTGTAGTTTCACCTTGTCCTCTTCTGGACATTGTAAGAACTCCCAGCAGACCGCCTGTGTCTTTTCACTGTCGCTGGTGACGCCACCCCAGTTCGTAACAAAAGATTAAAGTCGATTTTGATCGTCGACTATCTAGTCTTCGACCCTGAACCCTGATCGCCTAGATCAGCAGACTAGCGTACGCGTACGCTGAACAGATTGTCAAGAGAAGCCCTCGACAGAAGAAAGCCCTGACGGACAGCAAGACAGCGCGTGTAGGCACTGAGAAAGTATAACTCACCAGAAGAATCATCAACCATGTCGACCAAAGAATTCGAATACAAGATCGGTCAACCAATTGGTTTTGATGGAGATCGTGATAACTCTCGCGAGTTTATCCAGTCGTGCAATCTGCACTTTGACATCAATGAAAAGCTTTATGTACACCACTGACAAACAGAAAATCATCTACATAACATCCTTTATGACCGACAGGAACACCAAATCTTGGAAGGAACAGTTCCTTGAACATGCCCAATCAACCGACACTTCCGGACAAAAAGTTGGTTATGGGACGATGGCCGATTTTATGAAGAGCTTCAAAGAGGCATTCGAACCAGTGGATACCAAAGGAACCACGCTCACGAAGCTCAGAGATCTCAAACAAGGAACTGGAGATCTCCACACCTATGTCGCTGACTTTGAGGCACTTGCAGCCAAGGCTCAGATCACCGACAATGCAACCAAGATCCAGTTCTTCCAAGACGGCCTTAATTGGGGTATCCTTACAAAGCTTTTCGTAACAGGAGATGTCTCCGAAATATTCAGAGAAGTTGTGCTGCAATGCATTGCTATTGACAATGCCCATCATCGTCTTCAAGCCATGAGGACACGTCATTCTCCACAAAAGAAGAAGAACTATGGAAATGCACAGTATATTCTGAACCGTGATTCCAACGCAATGGTCGTAGATCGAATCTCCGATATGGAGAGATCTGAATGCATGAAGAAAGGACAATGCTTCGGATGCAAGAAGACAGGACACCGCATTCATAATTGTCCTGACAGAAAGAAGAAGACTCCACTTCGACAAACCGAAGTTAAAGAAGAAGATGATGAAGAAACCGTGAGACGGATTGTTGAGGATTTTTGACTTGGAGAAACAAAGACTCGACGTATGTTTCTCCCAATGTATTACTAAGACTTGTACGCGCTGTAGGTGAAAGAAAAGAACTTCGTATCCCTATCACTCTCCACTCGCGTACTCGCTTGAAATCCGTCGACACCACCGCTGTTATCGATTCAGGAGCAGCAGGAACATTCATCTCAGAAGAGTTTGTGAAACTCCATCAAATCACACGATAAAAACTCAAGACACCGTTTCGAGTTACAATGGCAGATGGGACCCTCATAAAAGGAGGACCAATCACGCACTACTGCCTTCTAGTGGTCAAGATTGACGAATGAACCATGTATGGAAAATTCAACATCACCAAACTAGGAAGAAGGGATCAAATCCTTCTTGGAATTCCATGGTTACGAGCAATGAACCCACTTATAGATTGGACTGCTGAAACACTTATCCTTCCACGGACGGAGAAATCAGATGAGATCGAAATTGATCTAGATACGGATCGGAAGAAGAACGGGTTGCCCCGACTCTTCGATCATCACGCCAGATGGCAACATTCCCATCTTCCAAAACCTTTCATCGCTTCTCCTATTGACGCCCCTGAAGACCCAGAACCAGAAGTACGAATGCCACGTACGATAGACCCCACTCCACGTGTGCAACTGCTGCGAGCAGTATCACCAATCCCTCGTGCAGAGAAGCGCAAGAATGAATTCAAACCCGAGCACCGAGTCGGACAAGAACCTATTGAGCAACGGCCAATAGATGAACAGAAACATGGAAAGAGAAAAGCTGAAGAGGAAATCCCCGGGCGAGACACCAATGTACCGAAACTATCCAAGTTCTATGTCCCCCCGAAAACTCTGTCAGCTTCAATTGAAGAAATCCCCGATGAACAAGAAACTGTGCCCTCGTTGATCCCAACAAAGGATGATGAACAATTCAACACCATGCAAGATGTCTGGCATGCACCAGAAGTCCGTGAAATCTCCTCTTATGAACTAGGAGATGGAGAATTTCTTGTGGAATACGATACTGATGGGGTTAGCATGCGAATTATAGAAGAAGTATCCACGGACACACCCCTAACACGAGATGGAACTTCTCGAATCAAACAATCCTTCTACTCCACAATTCCCCTTCCTCCCCCGAAATATAGTAACAAAGCTCAAGAATTCGCCACGGATGAGAAGGAAAAGAAAAAGAAATCCTTCGAAGAACTGGTCCCAGAATATTTGCACGACTTCTCCGATGTCTTTGCTAAAGATGGATTGAACAAACTACCCCCCGAACGCCCTGGTATCGATCATCGGATTGACACTAAACCCGGTTTTATCCCCCGCACGTCTAAGGTTTACCCGCTATCGGAGAAAGAACGCGCTGCTGTTAAAACATTTATCAATGAAAATGTTGCGAAAGGATTCATCTCAGAATCGAAGTCACCCCAAGCAAGTGGCTTCTTCTTTGTGGGAAAGAAGAGTGGAGAATTGCGTCCCTGTCAAGATTATCGCTACATTAATGACTGGACGGTCAAGAACGCATATCCGCTTCCACTCCCTATCTCCCTTGTCGCACGCCTTCACAACGCACAGTTCTTTACGAAAATGGATATTCGGTCCGGCTATAACAATATTCGCATCCATCCTGATGATAGGTGGAAAGCTGCTTTTACTACGGAATTTGGCCTCTTTGAACCGAACGTCATGTTCTTTGGCCTCTGCAATTCCCCGGCAACTTTTCAAGCATACATGAATCGCACCTTCCAACAAGAAATCAATGAAGGATGGATGGTTATCTATATGGACGATATCCTGATTTTCTCTACAACAACGGCAGAACACCGTGAATGGACCAGACGGGTTTTGATGAAGATACAAAGAGAACACCTGTTCTTGAAACCAGAGAAATGCACCTTCGATGCAGAAGAAGTAGAATACCTCGGAATGATAATTCACCCCGGACAAGTTGCTATGGATACCGCCAAAACCAAGGGAATCTCCGAATGGCCAGTCCCGAAATCTGTAAAAGATGTTCGGTCATTCCTTGGCTTCTGCAACTTCTACCGCACGTTCATTTCCCATTATTCTGACATCGCTCGACCACTTATTGATTTAACAAAAAAAGATAAGGCTTTTGACTGGTCAACCGAGTGCATGGATACCTTCGAAGAACTGAAATGACGCTTTACATCACAACCGGTACTCCGTAACCCTGATCCGTCCCGACAATTTGCTATTGCTACCGACGCTTCACTCGTAGCAACTGGCGGAGTTCTCCTGCAGACCGATGAGAATGGTGTTTATCACCCATGTGCATACCTCTCACAGTCTTTGAACCCTGCAGAACGCAATTATCAGATCTTTGACCAGGAACTCCTTGCCGTGATCCGGGCATTGAACGAATGGCGTCATTATCTTGAAGGAAACCCACACCCCGTCTTGGTATTCACTGATCACAAGAACCTTCTGTACTTTAGAAGTGCACAGAAGCTTACCTGCCGCCAAGCCGTTGGCAATTGATTTTGTCTATTTTTGACATTGAACTGCATCACGTTGCAGGTACTAAATTAGCAATACCTGATGCACTATCTCGCCGGCCCGACTATGACTCTGGCAAAGACGATAACGAGGACCAGACCCTCCTCCCTGATGCTCTATTCGTTCGTCTTGTTGACACTGACTTGCAGGATGTACTGTCATCCTCTGATCCCCTCGACGACCCTGTCTTCAAGATGGCGTCTGATGCCCTTGATGGCGTGTGCCTTCCCCCCATGAAATCGGCACTCTCTGACTGGAAAATTGAGGAGAACGTCCTCTATTTTAAGAATCGCGCCTATATTCCACCGGCGCATCGCTCCGATATCCTGAAAAGGTATCATGATCATCCTACCGCGGGACACCCCAGTAGATTCAAAACTGAAGAACTCATGAAACGGGAAGCTTGTGGCCTGCAATGGGCTCTTATATTCGGAAATACGTTGAGGGTTGCGCCCTTTGTCAGCAAATGAAAGCAGATACACATCCTGTTCAACCCCCGCTCACGCCTATTCCCTCGTCGGCTGTTCGCCCGTTCTCCCAGGTCTCTGTTGATCTTATCACTGACCTCCCCGTCTCTGGAGGCTTTGATAGTATCATGGTCGTGGTAGACCATGGCCTTACGAAGGGGGTAATTATTATCCCTTGCTTGAAAACCATAACTTCAGAAGGGGTTGCCAAACTATTTTGAAACACGTCTACCAACGATTTGGACTCCATGACAAAGTTATCTCGGATCAAGGACCGCAGTTCCTATCTCGCTTCTCAAAGGAACTTGCCCGACTTCTCGACTACGTCATCGCTCCATCCATGGCTTATCACCCACAGACTGATGGTCAAACTGAAAGGCTCAATCAAGAACTTGAAACATATCTTTGCATCTATTGCCGTAACAACCCTGAAGATTGGGTGGAACACTTACCAATCGCCGAATTCGTCCATAACCACCGAAAACATGATGCAAGGAATGCATCACCCTTCTATTTGATGATGGGATACGAACCACGCGCTATCCCCCACCTTATCCCTGACTCATCTGTACCCGCAGCAGAAGATCGAGTATGATCTCTGCAGAAGATAAGAGAAGAAGCAATCGCCTGCCACAACATTGCAATGCAAACGATGGCTGAACGATCCCGAGGAGATAAGTACATCCCGTGGAAGATCGGAGATAAGGTTTGGCTATCTGCCGCTAATCTTAGACTCAAACTCCCATCAAGGAAACTTGCGCCAAAGCAATACAGACCTTTCCCGATCATCGATGTCTTATCTCCCATCACATTCACACTTAAACTCCCTTCGCAATGGAAGATCCACCCTACTTTCCATGCTTCTGTCTTATTGTCCTATAGCGAAACGGACGTACACGGTCCGAACTTCCCTGAACCTCCACCTGATGTCATCGAAGAAGAAGAAGAATATGAAATAGAAGCTATTCTTTCTCACAAAGGAACTGGCACTCGCCGACGCTATCTCATTTCTTGGAAAGGATACTCATCGGGAGATAACGAATGGCTCCCAGAGAAGAACTTGAAGAACTCCGCTCGAATCTTGAATGCTTATAAGAAGCAACACGCCTTATGATTATTCCCCAGTCAATCAACTCGCACTAGCACTTGATCAACTATCACCATCGAAATGTCCTTCCCCACTGCCTACATCACCCCCGTTACCATTGCCACCAATGACTCCAACTCTGAAGCTGAAAGCTATGGAACTCTTACCGCCGAAATCGACAACACCTCCTACATTGAAGCCGCTATTCTCTGTGAAGGGCATGCCCTTGAAATCGAAAGAATCCTCACTGAAAGAGGTGCCTTCCCCGCCTTACTCCTTGTCAACATCATCCGTACTGCAGCCCTCATCGAAACAACTGCCAAAGATACAACAGAAGTTACACTCCGTCACCGTTTCCTTCATTTGCAAAAACGCATTCGTGCTTACGCTATGCTGCTGCTTCCCGATTCTTTTAAGAATGATGTTGAAGAAGCTATTCATATCATTGCCGAACGTCGAGCAGGTGTTACTCGACCTCCCTCTTCGCAGAAAGATACACCACTTCCTGTCCCAGCACCCCCTTCTTCACGTATTTATTCTAGTCTTGACGCCTTTACTGGCTTATACTCTGCTGTCCAAGAGATCGGACAACTCACCGACACAGTCGTCGAAAAACAGTCAGTCGCTGAAACAAGAGCGGCTAGAAACCTAGTAGAAGAAGCTATCACTGACCTACAGCAAACGCAAGATGACCTTGCCTCGCCACGAACCCCATCTCCAATTCAACGACCGACCTCATCGCCTCCCGCTATAGTTTCTCATGAACATCCTACATGGTTATATGAACCATGCACAGAAGAACAATGCGAGGCCGCAGAAAGATTGGGAATCTCTACCGCTGAGTTAGTCGCGCTCGGCCCTCGACTTCGTGATCTTTGCATCCACCCTCCCATGTCTATTCCAACTTCATTTGGCCCTATGGATCCTGTCTCGCCAATCTTAGTGAAAGATTTTGGCGTCACTTCTTCTTCCTCCTCTGACGAACTTCTCGCAATTGCCAAACGGGCAACCACCCCTGACCTCCCCACATCGGCATACACTCTTTCATCTTCTCAACAAGCACAACTTAGACACACTAATACCCTTGCCTTAAAACGTATGAGGAAGAACAAGGGAAAGAAGCGCGCCAGATCCACTAGTCCCACGCCTATCATTTCACCGTCGCCACTGTGCAAAGTCCATTCCAACCCTGATGAAAACATGAAATGTCGTGTCTGCGGACTACTTGGGCATCGACAGAAGAATTGTGCGGAATATCAGTGCAAGGTTTGCAGATATTGGTTGCCTACTCATTTATCCATCTACTGCCCTAAACGAGTTGGACCTCCTCCCTTTGAGTTAACTTGGAAAGATGAAGGGTTTTATAACGCACTTCGCTCTTGGGAGCGACAGCTTGACGATGAACATATCCAAGCAGAAAAGAGGAAGGACTCTAAACGACGCGCTGGTCTTGAGGAAGCTGAGTACATGAGGAGTGGATCATTTGCTGATGAAGATTACGAGTTCAGCGATGACCCTATTTACTATGCGAATCAAGATGAGTAAAGCCGGTGACTTTACGTATAAAAAGGGGGTAATGTTACAATCGTACGTGCCCCTATTCATTTTCCATCTCCTTTACTTGTATATTACGTAACATGACTCTGACTCATATGCTCCACACATCTGTACTATAGTTGCCTTCCTTCTTTGGATATGCACTTACATTCTCACGCCTCTCTTGGTCCGTGCGCACATATTGACCTATTTAAGCATGTTGTATTACACTTGATACCTTACTTTAATCTTACTGGGTTTTACCTGGAATCTCCTTCGCTTAGGTCTCCAACCTAAGTCGTCTTGAATCGTCTCTAAGTCTAAGCACTCCTTAGCCTTAGTCTCTATTCTCGCGGATACCTCTTAGACTTATCTTTGAGGCTGAACCCTTGATCGTACTCGGAACGTGTTCCTTGTAGTTTCACCTTGTCCTCTTCTGGACATTGTAAGAACTCCCAGCAGACCGCCTGTGTCTTTTCACTGTCGCTGGTGATGCCACCCCAGTTCGTAACAACCGACTCCAACAACTACTGCCTTGACTATTATACATTCCACAGGAGTATTTATCCATAATGTGTGGTGGTGTCATTGCCCTGGATCCTCAGTCCATCAACAGCACCTGCATTTGCTTAAAGTGCAATTGTTTCCTGCCAGTACATCTCATCCTCGGACTGCCTTCACCTTTGATGTCCTGGATCATTTTCTCATTGATGCCCTTGAATGCAAGACATCTGCTATGAGCTTCTTCCAAAAGCTCCGTCGGCTTACAAATAATGCTTTCCCAGACTCTGTGCCGGTCAGTTATTGTGTCTACAATATTGTCTATTTTTTATTTACTTGAGCTGTCCAATTGGCAGGATCAATACCGTGAATTAATGAGGGCATCTCGACAATGGAGGGATTTGATGAACCAGAAATGATTTGGATTTGGGCATGATACTGAGGTAAAGCCAGAGACCAGTGATCTTGCTCTGTTTTGTGCAGCCTATCCACAGCCTGGGATCAATATGCCTGTTACTTGGCAGGACCATTATGAAAGGTAAGTAATATAATTGTATTTTGGACATCACAGGTTGTCTTCGATCTATATTCTATGGCTAGCTGGCTAGTCTTGTGTACTGGCCAGATGTCTCCTACATGCACACCATATGGGCCGGCCAGCATGTATATTCCATATCGGCCAGCCAGCCCTGGTATAATGGACCCCAAGGCTGGCCGATTATATCTTGAGATTAATACAGTGCCGTTGACATTTTTCTAAACAGCTGGCTAGTCATGCAGAGATATGTAGTGGATGGCAACTTCACTGCTCAGCACATGAATATGAAGCAACCACATCTTGATGTCACTCTATCTGATGGTCTGGGGTATATGGTAACAGATACTGTTTACCAGGCTCATTTATCATCAGCCAAGGAGACCAAGGAGGTATGTTCAAGTTGGGCTTTTTGATTTGTCTTGACTAGATATATACACCAGAGGTCTTCTTGCAGCAATCATTGTGCTGTTAATGCAGCAAACACAAATTGCAGTAATCTTCGAGCAACTGGAGTGGCTGCAACTGCTTGTGCGCGTCATGGATGTTTTGTTCCTCACACTGTGGTAGATTTTCAGAAGGGTGAACGGTATGTTCTATCTTTTATTTAACAAGTATATTCCTAAGTTCATGCACATTGCTAGTTATATGAATGTCGACTACTCAATCTGCAGTGCTATAAATTATCATTCCCACAATATCGAAACCTCCCTTATCATCTATGATATAGGGTGTCAGTGGTGTATTAATTTTGCAGATCATGTCAACAACTCTCCAGGATTGTCACTCCCTGAAAAAAGGCAGGTTCTGACAAGCATTGGGAAATTCCATCTCAGCGCACACAAACTTCCCTGCTTTGCAAGATTTAGTCTTAACTTCATTGAAGGTGCTGGACAAGTGGATGGAGAAATTTTGGAGACTCTTTGGGTGCCTTTCAACAAAATATCACCCACTGGATGGTCAACAAGCCAATATCATTGACAGGAAATATTAGATGATCACATGAGGGACTCAAATTGGAAAAATTGGTTGGAATTGGTGAGTAACCCTTTTGATATCACTGATACATGATTGAATGTTTTCGTCAGTTAAGACTCTCTTAAAAAAGCATAAATGTGCTGTCAAGGGTGTCAGTGATATGAAGCTCCCTTTTGATGAGCTGACACATTCTTTGGACCCCCAAAAAATTGCTATGTGGGAAAAGGATGAGAAGATGGCAATGGAAGTTCAGGGAGAACATCTTGACATTTATTAATTGAAGATTGACAAAGGTAAATCCCCTGGTTTTTTTCATCAAAACATACCACTAATTCAAATCTGTGAAATCCTCAAGCCCCTACAATGGCTGAGATCCAATTAACATTAACTGAATCCGAGACTTCGGAAATAGAAGGGCCAGATCTGTTTCTTGGATTATTCAAGGTATTAATCTAGAAGACTCCCAGTACGTTATCTTCATATTTGGTAAACCAAATGATCACAACTCATATCAGAGATGGATTACAATCTGATATTCGTCAACTCCCATATGATGCCACTGCTACTCAAAAGGCTGCTCTTCAAGAGAAGCGGCTGAAACTAGCTGCTCAGATTACCAAATTTCATGAAATCGCAGATCAAATGATAGAGGGAATAGAATTGGATTGGGGTACAGTCCATGTTGATGACCCTCTGTTTTGCATGGCAGAAGCTGATGAACAAGCCTGGGAGGTTTCAGATGAAGAAATTCCAGCAGAAGATATGGTCATCTCAATGCCATCATCAGTGACTCATGACCGTGCTGACATACTTGGTCCAGCCAAAATGTAGGAAGAAGAATTAGCCTTGAGAAAAGGTCAAGCTAATGATTTCCTGGAAAAGATCTGATTAGCTCTTGGCCAGAAGGCTGTCATCTATCGTCAATACTTTTGAAGTGCTGATTCTGTCTGGACTAGCACAAGGTCAAAGCAGGATGCTCAAAGGTGCAGCCTCAAAATCGAGAAGTTGGTCAGAAGCTATCAAAGGACAAGATCTGCTATGGAAAGGCTTGGTGTGGATCAACATGATCTGGAAAATATTTATCAAGAAATATTACCAGAACAGCTTACTGTCAACAAGGATGTGACTGAAGAGAATAGATTTGGACAAGGTTCTGACAAGCTGGCATGGTTTTTGAAGGTTGATGGTGCTCATAAGAGTCAACAACATGCTTGGATGGACAAATGTGAGTGCTGCTGTCTATCTGAAAAGGAAACCTAACAGTATGGTGCCAGTCTATAGGGTTAACTGGTTAAAAGCAAAGGCCAGGTGGAGGAGGTGGGAAGAGGAGTTGACTTTAACAAGACATGAAATGCAGTGGACCATAAGTTAGTTTAATTTTCAGAAGGGCCAATGGATTTGACAGTCAATGGAGGCTATGGAGTCTGGTCATAAAGCCTATGCCCACAGACAAGTGCTGTTGTGGGAAATGTTTGCAGAGGATGCAGTGGACAAGTTTAAGGACCATATGTTGTAGTACAATGAATTTTTCTATATACTAGCTACATCATCAGAAATGAATGCAATATTTTTATATGTGAATTTTACACTATGTAGAATGACACTGGCCAGAAGGATTCTAAGACTGTAGGCATGGCCAGACTAAATCTGCATATAATAAGACTTATGCTGACCAATATTTCACTGCAGGATGTAGACTCCTTCCGGCCAGTTAGAGTGCAAAGCTTTGTGAACCGGCCAATATTTCTCTGCAGGACATGGACTTCCCCTTGGCCAGTCAAAGTGCAATGCTTTGTGGGCTGACCAGAATAATTCTGGATGTAATAGAGAGGATCTGGCTGGAGTGTGTCTATGGAATGTAGAATTACATCAGCCAGCCAGAGTCTCACATGAGATAATTGACTAACTTGGTCTCTAATACCACATATGTTAGTCAGTGTAGCAGCAAGTAAATTATTTACAACTGGCCAGCCAGCCATGGCTCTACAATCCATAGAGATCAGCAGGCCAGGACATAATTTACTTACAACTGGCCAGCCAGCCATGGCTCTACATTCCATAGAGATCAGCCAGCCGGCAAGTAAATTATTTACAACTGACCGGCCAGCCATGGCTCTACAATCCATAGAGATCAGCAGGCCAGGACATAATTTACTTACAACTGGCCAGCTAGCCATGACCCTACATACCATAAATGTCAGTATAGAAAATATTAACCAATGACCAGCCATAGCTCTACAATCAATTGGTATCAGATAGGATCAGTAGGTTAGCATGCCCACTAATGATTGGCCGGCCATGGCTCTACACTCTATAGGCATCAGCAGGCTGGGAAGTAAATTATTTACAACTGACTGGCCAGTCATGACCCTACATGCCATAAATATTAATGGGCCAGCACAGATAATCTTCACCAATGATCAGCCAACCATGGCCAATGAATAGATATTAGCAAGCCAGCATACAAATTATCACTCAAAGACTGGCCAGCCATGGCCCTACACCCCATAAATATCAGCAGGCCAGCATGCAAATTATTCCCCAATGACCGGCCAGCCAGGGCCCCATGGGCCACATATTCTAATTTGGTTTCCTGGATTATTTAGCGTACTTACCAATGACCAGCTGGTCATGATCATATAGAAAATCATGTCCAGCCAGCTATGAATTTACATATATAATATGAACATATAAGACTAGCTACTACTACTTTTAATTATTGTAATCCTAATGTTTATACTATATCCACATGGGCCAGCCACAATTCTACATGTTAAGGTATAAGCCCAACCACTATTGCTTTGAATCATGATAATCATACCTGGCCAGCCATGGACCCACATGGTGCAGATACTAGATGGCTGGTACCCCGGCTGGTGGCTGGCTGGCCATGATTCTACGAGGTTTTTGCATGTCCGGAGCCAGGGTTCTATGTGAAAAATGACTGAAGGGTCTGTTGTTATGCACTGCTTTAGTGTCAAAGCTCTTGAAAAGTTTGAATATTAATAGCAGTACAATTCAATATCTTCAAAAGCCTAGCAGGACTAACATAAGTGAGGTAGCGGCTCTCCATTGTAAAGGTCAGCTGCCACATCTTCATTAAGAATTGCTTTAAATTTCTTAACCAGTGTGAAAGACACTTGGGCGTCGGAAGGCCTTCTATCGTGTTCCAGTCTGGTGGCAATATTACGCTAATTACATAGCCATACCTTGTTAGGTTACGTAACAAATGACGGAAAACGCAGAGGCTTCGCCAACCAGCCACCATTCACTTCTAGGCAGTGATTGTACAATGTCACAACATTGCCGCAAATTCCAATATCATTATATATTCGATGTCCACTGCTAGTGCTACTTTTCATGATGAAGTCATGAGGTTTGTTATTGAAAAAATAAATCATAACAGATCAAATGCCCAACAACTTGGACACGATTACGCTATGACCCCTTGCTGGTGGTGACACGACAACGTCGCAATGTTGTCACCATTTCCTCACTGTAGTGTAGATTTGTGTTGATCCATGTATATGTATCAGCAAGTCAAATTTGTAGGTATATAAATAGTTATATTTGACCGAAGCAGAATTATATATTTCTACAGTTATCATGGCTACAATATCGTGGACTCATGAATTCACTGATGGCCTACGTGCCAGGATCAAAAGCAAACTGTTTCTTGCCACAGAAGTCGAATCCTTGCACCCACGATGACTCGGATCGCAACTACCTCACCATTACTTTTTCGAGGGGGATGTTTCATACGTGGCTAAGGTGCCCAACATTGTCATCGCATTCGCTAGCACATGAGTATATAATGGACTAATATTGAATACTATATCACTTTCCAGCAAGCCATGTTCCTAGCTACCTTGTTGACACAGGCTCTCCTGGCCTTGTCAATCACGGGATCGCCCGTTGAAGTTCGCAATTCCCCCATCACCATCCCCCTCACCAGGAGGCTGAACTTCTCAAATGGTACTATTAACCTCTTGCAACACGATGAATCTCGTGTAGCAGCCTTTAGGAACTACAACGCACATGATCGAGGTGCTGATATTCCTGTGACATGCTGTTATTATGGTTACACCATAGCAGTTGGCATTGGCAGCCCCCCCACAACCTGTCAGTTCAATACTGATAAAACATGCGTCTGCTGATGTATTATTGAAGACAACTTGCTTCTCGACTCCGGCAGCTCGTTAACATGGATTAAAAATGAAGCATACGTGCAAACCCCCACCAGTGTCGACACTGGTCGGGCTGTCAAGGCACGATACGATGAGATGGATGATGGTGATGATGATTATGATGATGATGATGATAAACCCCACTTTAAAGGTATGACATACAACAAAATCATAAGCTGAAATTTTGAGTACGATTATCTATAGGAACTATTTGGAACGATACCGTTACTCTTGGTGGTGGGCTCACCGTCACCGAGTTCCCAATCGGTATTGCTGAGACTGTGGAGGGCTTTTATCCAGATGAATTCGGAATCCTTGGCATCGGGCCTGAAATCTTGTCATTCGACACCCTGATAAATGAACCGGATGAGACGATCCCGACTATCACTGACTACCTGTACAACCAAGGCGAGATTGATGAACACATTATTGGTATCTTTTTACAGCCCATCACTACGGAATCAGACAGCCTTTCCGGAGAGGTCACCTTTGGTGGAACTGACGATACCAAGTGCAATAGTGATGTTGTCTACACGTAAGCTACCTCAGCTCCTAGATCAATTCAGACTGATAGTAATTGTTTTGTTTCAGTCCTATCACCACCGAGTTCCCCGCTAGTGTCTATTGGGGTATCAATCAGAGGATCACCTACGGCTCCAAGGAGATCTTGGGCACCAGTGCTGGTATCGTCGATACTGGCACTGTGATGCTTTACATTGCCTCCGGTGTGTATTTAGAGTGCAGCGTGTAATAATTGTCTAATCAGCGTTCGATAGATGGCTTTGATAGGTACAAGGCTGCGACCGGCGGTACTCACGATGAGGCCACTCGTCTTCTCAGTATTACCGTGGACCAGTACAATGCCCTACAGAGCTTGGACTTCCATATTGAGGGCGTACGTCAATCAATTCTATCAGCCCTCTCACCCCCTTGTTCACCATTTTGCACAGAAAATCTTCAGTCTTACCGCTAACGCCCAGATCTGGCCTCGTTCCCTCAACGACAAGATTGGTGGTAATCCCAATGGCATATATCTCATCGTTAAAAAAAGTGGCTCGTACTCTGGCCGAGGGGATGACTTTATTGTTGGCTTCACATTTCTCTCGCGTTTCTACACTGTGTTCGATCACTCCGACTCCCGCGTCGGGTTTGCCACAACCTCGTTCACTGATGCCACCACTAACTAATATGGAATTGCCAAAGTATACGAAGGATCAGTTTTCAGATGCAAAGCAGCATACATATTTGTACAATGTAATCCTCACGCGCTACTCTGCATATATGCACCCTAATACACCGCCTCTGCATACTTCAATCTGTGCATTACACCTTAACTCGGAATCCATCCATTGCATTTACTTTTCGGATCATATTACTAGAGCGACGACCAGCCTGAGTATGATCATTCTTCTGAGTGAGCACATTATCAACTGTTCAACGTTAACTTGGAGCCCAGAGACTCGGACACTTGTCCATTCATGTTGTTTTACTTACACTTCTTCACGTTCAGTCCGTGTTCTCAATATTGGACCAGGAAAATTATGATGCTTCAAAAGGGACTTTGATACAGTGCACGATACACAACGTCAAGTGCGTGATACACCAGCTACTAGCTATTTCACAATATCGAAGCATACTCTAATTTTTATGGAAGCCCGGACGCACTCGTGCTCTGTTACTAAGCTAATGCACCATGCGTTGTGGTTAAGCCAATGTGCATTACTGGACCATCGATAGTAGGTCTCTGCTTGCAATATTCTTCTTGATCGCGAGTAGACCCTAAATTGAAAATCACTGTAGATATTCTGTGCAGTGGTCCTCTGGTCCTCAGATCAGCGTCGTTGTAGACACGTCCACAGATATCAATTCATCCAATATGCAATTGCCTATGTAAGGCCGAAGAGAAACTACATAAAACCTGCGGCAACCTCATGACGCACAATATAATTTGTGTTTCGAACATGTCCGAAGGTACGACTCGCCATGGAATAAATATTAATGTTGCAACAACAATTTGGGAGCTAAGACCAGTTAAGATGGACTTCTAAGGAAACCATCCAGGAGTGGATTCCGAACAAAAAAAAAACGTTGTCACCGGCAGGTTTCGAACCTACACAGTCCAATAGAAACAGATTTTGATTCTGTTGTGACGACCACCTGTCTAAGACCAGTTGCGGTGAACTTCTGAAGAATCCACCCATGACTGAATGTCAAGGTGTGTTCCGATAGAAAACAACCTCATCGTCGGCAGGTTTCGAGCCTGCAGTCCAGGAGAAACAGATTTTGATTCTGTTGTGGCAACCACCTGGCTAAGACCAGCTACCATGAATTTCTAAAAAAACCATCTATGAAAGAATGCCAAAGTGTGTTCCAATAGAAAAAAATTGTAGTTCAGCAAGTTCTGAACCTGCACACACTGGCCAGACTAAAGTCTTTAACTTTTCTACTTACTTGACGACTCGCGAGATTTCTTGAGTTGAATACTTATGGGGCCCTCGATTGACACGGCGCGAAAAAAAGATGACATGGACAATGAAGGTCGAGTCTGAATGTCCAAGAGACAATAAAATTACCCTGACGAGGGACAAAGACTGAGATAATTATAATTTACCATCATTAGCGGCATGTTCAACATGATTGACATTACCGCTAAGTATACATGGAGTTTCTAAAAACACAGAAGGAAATGAGCAGATACTAAAAAACGCGGATAATAAGACACTGTCGCCGGCTCGAACAACAAGATCTTTCGTAGTGTTAATACCTTTGAATTTTTGCACCTTCCAAGTTCTGTTTTCGGTTTTTTTGAAATGCATCGCCTGGGTTCGTGGTGGTGGTTCGGATTTCAGCGAGTTTCAGTCATGGAACAAGCGCCTCTGCCTGTGTCAAGATGGAGGGTGAGAAACCGCACGGCTTAACTGCATTACCTACGTACCGGGTGTCTATCATATCCAGTTCAAAGCCAGAACTCAAGGCAGATTTGGGAGGATGTTTGCATCTAATAAATCCCTTCTCCAACTAATCGTGGGAGAAGGGGACTCGGGAAACCACGTGAAACAATCCTCAAGTCCTCCTGGTTCCCGCCTTTGCACTCTCCCTTCCCGGGCCCATAGCTCGTATAGCAAAGAAAACCTTGCCACCCTGTCAGTTTATACAGGCAACTGTTGAATTAGTTGTGGCTACACTCACCTAGTAATAAAAGGGTTATGATTACTCCCTTGCGACACCTCCCCTTTCAGCTCCTCCAATTGAGTCATAACAACAAGTTCCTCTTTCCTCGCCTGGGTACAATATGTCGTCAGAGTGCTTGTTGGTGGATACCATGTCCTGAAACATATACTCAACTCGATTTGATAAAAATAGCCCTTGCACACCTTGTGCCTTCAATTAATGAAGTCCTAAATAGACTCGGAGGTGCAAGGAAAGAAACGGAAGAAAATTAGCCGGACTCAGAGAGGGACTCCATGTGACACAGTGGAATTGGTAAAGAGCTGAAGACCGCGCTTGCCATTTCGCAAAGGCAAGCATAGTACACACCAGAGTCCAGGCCGCAGACTGAAGGAGAGAATTCGGCACGTGGACGTAGACGCCAGAAATATAAGACTTCAGGGCCAATTCAGTACTAGCCTGCCCTCGCCTCGACATGGGGTTGTCAAGTTCTGAAACAAGCTTGTTCATAACTGCATGAGCTTAGAGCTAGGCTTTAGTACGCAGCTTGCTCATCGCGGTGGCAAACCATGGGACCGGGATTACTCGGGATGATCAATCAATGACGCGGTGCTGCCCGTATCGTTCCGAACGTGACCGTGGCCGTTCATTAATTCCTCAAGTCTCCACGCCGGGACGGCTCGTGAGCGTCAGTCGCCAAATATAAGAACTGCAGGGTTGGTACTTTACTGTTCTACAAGCCACCGTCGTGAAGTGCAAAGTTTAGAGTTTCACCTGTCACACTGAAACAGTAATGAAGATCGTTACCCAGGAAGAAATCGACGGTCACACCAATGCTACAATCCGCGGTGGAATAGAAGGCACACTATTGGGCATAGCTGTCGCTATCCCCGGTTCACTGTATCTCAACCGCCGATGGGCATTCTACCGAGCACTTCCTCTGCCTTTAAAGGCCTTGGGTCCCGTCATGATAATCGCGCCTTGCTTTTCTATCCAGGCTGAAAGGCGTGGTCTAGAGTTTGATCGTGCACACTGGTGAGTCCCAATTACCGAACCAAATATTGGTTTCTAACGCCTCGCAGGACTGGCGTAGGCAAATTGAGACTAGACAGAGAAGCAGAAGAGGAACAAGTACGATGGGAGGCTCTGACAACAAAAGAAAAAATTGGAGACTGGGCAACACGACACCAGTACAGTATTATTGTTGGAAGCTGGATTCTATCAGTGGCAGTTGCTGGTGGCATTATCTCTAGAGATAGGTCTGTGGCTTTGCTTACGTCGATGGCTCTTCTACGTTTCTGATACAGATATGTGCAGACACCAGACGTTACCTCAAAAGGTCGTTCAAGTGCGTATGTGGGCACAAGGCTTGACTATTGGCGTCTTGATCGCTGCTGGCATGCTCACGCACAATCAGCGCCAGGCCGCCCTTCTGCACGTGAGTTCCGAGCTTCATGTACCACTTGGTTTAGATACTAATTTCTTCCAGCGGCCGACTGACCATTCATGGCAAGCCTTGGTTCGTGTAATTACCTTATTGCCGACCCACAATACTCATCGTCCTTCTATAGCTTGCAGAGCAAGCAAGGGAGAAGGAGGAGAAAGCAAAGGCGCATTTGAGCGCTTGAAATCTCTCCTGCCCTCAGTGGAGTGCTTGCACTTGTTACGCACCCATAGACAGATACACTCGTCTCATAATCATGTTACCTTGAACCAAGGTTTCTGGAGTGCACAATTGCTTCATTCTTCGTCCCTTGGGGTCAATAGTTGCGAGTTGGAGATACGCGCTCAGCGGATACTTCAAAGTTTGAACTCTATATTTCACATGTGGTTCAAACGTGATATATATGCAGCTTCTTGTGGGTTTGCTAGTTCAAATGTTCTGTAACGCTATTTCACACTCAATTGTGACCGTGGATAATAGTATCATGCGCATAGGTTTCTTTGGCGGGCCAAATATACTTAATCCTGAGCGTTGGTGCGCGTAGTTTCGCTTGAGATGTAGGATCTACAGGCCCCCAGTAATGCTGAGGTGTGTATGTTCTATGTTATTTGCTTGAAATTTAACACAGGTCCGTACTGCGAAGATGCGGTGTTGCCGCGCTCCTGGTGAGTCAATATTGGACCTATGAAATATGACTTCAGTATAACACCAACTTTCTGAATGCCTTTACGGCACGATGTAGCTTATATATATGCTTGTTATGTGCTGGCAAAATGTCACACATCGTGGTGAGTGCGGTTTCTCGCGTCGACCGGCCGGGGTTCAACATACTACCCTATCTGATGGCGTAGCGCTTAGACTCCAACGTGTACATCTCACGCTGTCCACCCAAACGACCTGTCAAACAGACAGGTTGTCGCGGTGGTATTGTGGCAGCAAGAAACGGATCAGGGACTACGTTCAAGTCCCGTATGACAGTGACTACATAGCATCAATATAAAAGCAATGAAACGCGAGCATCTAAACTGATTGTCCTTGAAAGTCTGAGTCGTGTGGGTAAATAACGTCAAAGGTGTGAGTGTCATTATTTCGTTCGTGTTCCTGCAAAAGCTCTCATGCTACCGCACTCAAAACTTCCCGACCACGCTCTCTATTCGAGAGTCTGGAATATACGGGCACGATATAGCTTGCCCCCATTTCGTCCACCAATCCTCCACCGCCTCCCGAGCGTCAAATGCGAATAGGTCGATATATTCCTCCCACGTGTCACGTAAAAATTCTTCTTCTGCTTCGTCCCAGTCGAGCAACGCGCGCGCTCTTGCATCTCGTAAACCGTCGTCGCGAACTTGCTGTTCAGGACCCAAGGGCAAGCATATGAAATCTCGTTTTTGTAGTTCAGAAACTTGCGTTGCAGCGCAACGTGGCTGCCGCAGTTCTTCGTAGGCGGAAAGGAGAACACATGTATGCGATTTAGTTGCTGGGAGAGAAAAGAGAGTTGATAGTGTCATGGCATCCTCTATCGACATTGCAGCATTATGTGACCCGTTGGGCTGCGGAAACCAGCGATCATTGGGCGATGTATATGATTAGGAAATAAATATACATACCATCAATGGGTGGGCGGCCTCGCCAACTAGCACTACCCTCCCGCTCTCATGAACCCAGTTATCAAAGGGTTCGTAAATAGTATGGCTAGTTGGAGTCATACTCTGCGCAAGTCTCACTAGCTGTTGTATTCTGTTCACCAACATTAACGATGTTGAGGGAGATCAACCACGGATGTACCTAGGTTCAAAGCGGTCCAACTTCAAAAACTTCTCATCCAAAGGTTGTGACCGTGCCCACGAGTTTTGTGCTCGCTTTCCATCCATAGGAACATGCATGACTACGGCATATTCTTTCTTGGATGACTGGGGATCAACCTTTTGGAAAGTTAGACAGTACTCTAGCAAGCGTTTGTCACTGTGACACGCACGGTGAGTAACCCATGCACTGCGCAATCATCACCCAACCATAGCGACCACTAATTAGGCGTCAATATCATACAAGGATGTGATCATCATCCTCATCTTCATACCTCTGGTGAAACCGTTAATTTGACAAGATCCTTATGCTCCCGCATCAGGTCTGTGGGCACAGTGATACTATGTGCGCCAATCCGCATCAGCCGTAAGAAATAATGATGAACCGAGAAGCAAAAGCAGTGCTTACTTCACCGATACACGCTTATCCACAACGCCTCTCATTCCTTCAGGACCAACCACCACAGGACGTACGACGCTCCTGTAACCATCCGCACCGACAATCACGTCCGCAGACAACTTAGCACCCTTGCGCGTAATCACTATACCCTTCCACGGATCAACCGATACGATTTCCGTGTTATATCGAAATTGGACGCCGGCATTTTTGGCAAATTCAACGAACATCGCGTGCAGTGCTCCGTGCTATTACCAAAATTGCGTATTTTCATCAAAGATCCGGAAATGTCGCGTATCATGAACGTGACGAACCTGCATATATAGAAAATCCGCTGCTAATGCTTTCATTATTTTCTCGTGCAGTACGAGAGGGGCGAATTCTTCCCCAGATTTTCCTGCAAGGAAACTATATGAACACCGACGGATAACGGAGATCTCCTTACACATTACTTACCATCCCTGAGAGTAAACCTGTCAGCTTTGATCGAAACCGGGGCGATAGCAGGTCCGAGTCCCCAATGATTCAACAAGCGGGTCATATTTGGTGGAGATCGTATGCCGCCGTGACTCTAGGTTGGGTTGAAAGTTCATATCGCCCAGGACTCGAAAAAATAGAATACATACATTACATCTCCCGTCGCCCTGCTCCACAACCAATACTTGGTGACCCGCTTCTTGTAGCGCGTACGCGCAAGCGACGCCTGCGATACTCCCTCCAACCACTATAAAGCGCAACATCTCCGAAGCGGCCCTCTTAGGCATGTTCAACGGTCCTCCTGGCATGACAAATAACGAGTCCTGCAGTGATGGAAAGAACAGGGACGAGTCCAAGGTAGCCAATGATTATGTAGCCCAATAGAAGGGAACTTAAGGTCAAAGCAGTGACTCTACCACGCGGTGGCCGGTCGAGTGGTGGGCGAAAGTGGACTTTGTTGTTTTCGGTAAGTTAAAAAAAAGGACAGTCTCACTCCGAGTGAGAAGGGAAGCTGGCCCTTTAATATATGGTCCGTTATAATTACCATGCACCACAAAAGAAGATTCCCTGGTAGATCCTTGATTTCGCTGGTATAAATTCGTGCATTCGTTATCAGTTTTTCATCATCACACGTAGGTCGGTCTAATCACAACCCGTCATCCCACGACGATGCTGTGATTCTTGATCACTCACTGTGCACATATACAGAGCAGAGAAGGGAATTGTGTAGTATGAATCTGGCCATCCCGTGACTTGGTAGACCAAAGAATTCAGATGGGTCAGCTGATGGATTATCATGCACAGAAAGATTGGGTTTTTTCTAGTCCGGGGAAGCGATGTAACGCCAAGGAGTGGGGGGTTATGCGGATGCAATAGTCGACTGCGCTATTCTGGCTGTTCCTCTGCCACGGGCACAAGCGCCCTGTATTTACAGGCTGGCACAACCAATTCATAAGAAGCGGGTCAAGAGCATCCGGATTGTGTACGGTGACATGTGACATACATACATGTGACAACCAACCGCGTAGCCTGGGATGCAACTGAGATCATGATGGGTCCACTGTCAGCCCAATTTGACTATTCGAAGCGACGCCGAGCGGAATCGATTCGAAAAACAACTGTCAAAAGCTTCACGAACCCGCAGCCACAATAATATCAGAGCCTTGCAAGATATGTATATATACATTCGACTTATTGGCAATCGACACTGCTTCGCAACTTGCGAAAGTAAGAAACCCCTTAAAATCGCACAATTCCACTCAGCAAGGCTTCCACCGACTCGAACAGTACTGAGAAATGAGATGGCCACAGCCCTCCATGCTGTGGCCTAACTTTGCGTACAAATCTAAGATAGGGCCGAACAATAATTAACCTCAGATTAGTCCTAGTCAACACTCGGTCACCGTTGCCATTCTCATAAGGAACAAGATGTCATCAAAAAGATACCTCGCACTGCACGACAATTTGAAGATGAAAAAACACGGGTACCTGGTTCTGAGACTCAAGATTTGCTTCTGGCCGGCTTCGTATTGGAAATGGCGCGACCTTCTGTGAACGGATTTGTGTTGGATGACGGTGAAACATCAGGATACAGCTGTAAGATACAATCAGATCAAACAATTAGTTTGCAGAAGACTACTTACCTTTCCTGGATTAAACAAGTTGTGGGGATCTATCGTCTGTTTGATGGTCCTCATGAGGGCTACTGTGCCTTCCCCAAGTTCAGTCAAGAGGTAGTTGCGTTTACCCGTACCAACGCCGTGTTCCCCGGTACCTAAAGCGTGAATTAGATTCTGAAAACATTTATCCAAATACAACACTTACATGTTCCTTCGAGTTCGATGGCTTTGTGATTGATCCTGCTAACTGCTTCTCGTACAAGGGCAAGCTCCGCGTTATCCGCATAGAGGACGAGTGCGTGAAAGTTCCCTTCGTAGCACAGCATGAGCAAATACGTACATAAGTGTGCCAAGGAACGCACCATCACCAACATGACCAACGATCGGCGCAACTAGACCGAGTTCCTCAAAGTCTTTCTTCGCTGCAGAGATAAGATCGGGTAGGCGTGACACTGGGACACTAGACAAAATACAGTCAATGAATAACACATAGGCGAGTAAATGATGTGGTGGGTGGCCGCTGAATGGGTATCCCAGGAATGACATCACTTACTTACCATACGTCAGTCGTCCATCCTTTACATCCTGGACGATATGCAAGGGACGCGAAAAGTGCATTTCTCCGGTTCTGCCAGATATCCTCGCTTTCCTGCTCATTTGAAGCAAGTTGGTAGCCAGTCGCACCATATTTCGCAATCGCGCTTTCCACATAGCGTGACGTTTCTCGAATCACATCGTCCGAGCCTTGAAATTTGAAGAAAAGAGTGACTTTCTCTGGCAACTTTCTCACAGACGTCCCAAATCGGTTTATCGCCTTGATCGTAAGTTCATCAAGGACCTCGACACATTCTGTGGGGAACATACATGCCCCACTCAACATTTGCTACCTCTGAAGGGCTTCTGACTTACGTAGTGCTGCGCCATGGTTCAAGATGTCACATACTGCATTGGTTGCATGCCGAATATCAGGGAATTGCGCTACAGCAACAGTGGTCGGCAGAACGGGCGCTAGACGCAATGTAGCTGTAACAGAAACATGCCACCAAAAGGCACAAAAGGAGTATAAGTAAGTGCAACTGAATGCATACAGACACACACCACCCACCTTCCGTAATGATTCCGAGGGTGCCTTCTGCACCTATGAACAATTTGGTGAGATCAAAACCTGTCGATGACTTGCGGGCGCGCTGTCGCGTCTTGATCACTTCACCCGACGGAAGTACCACCGTCTTACAAACCTCCTTTATCAGCGAAATGATATTATTAGCATAATTGAAAAGCTCACTCACGGCGTTAAGAATCCATTCGCCTCTTGCCGTCCCATATCTGACCGCATTGGCTTGAGCAAGTTCATCAGATTTCTTCGGGTTTTGCGAGGTTCTGACTCACTTCCAGAACACCCGGTAGACATCATACCACCTATCGTGGCATCGCGACCGGGATCAAGCTAGTAGCCTTATGACTGTGGGGAAATGGTTTTATTTTGCATGGTACATACCGGAAAAAATAATGGAATGCCTGAGAATGTGTATGTTAGTCTTGTGATACCGGCAACACAACGACATACCCTTTTCTTTCAGCGTGTCATTCAGATGATTCCAGGTGACCCCGGCTTGGCAAACCACATCTGCATCCGACTCTGAGACCAAACATCATATTAGCATCGACGAGGATTCAGAATCGTGTAGGATTACTACCCACCGTGGATTTCTATGATCTTGTCCAGAGCAGAGAGATTAACGCATATCGACCCAGAGGATGGCTATAAACGCAGAAGTAAGGTTCATAGTCAGAGAGAGTTATGATGACATTGGAAGTGTATTTCATACAGCTGACAGGCTCCCTTCCAAGCTGGTCCCTCCCGAGTATGGCACAATTGGAACCAGATGCTTTTTGGATATCTTTACTACCTTTACAACATCTTCGGTGCTTCGAACGTGCACAACAATGGTATGCGGTTTTCCTGTGAAATCTTATAGTCTAGAACTTGAGGAAGACTGAGAAGCAAACTGACCAACAAATTGAGAGTACGCCGACTGTGCGTAAGCATACAGTTCATCGGGGTCGGTGGATACAATAGAGGGTTCTGGGAATTCCGCCTGCAAGTCTTCGAGGGCCTTTGCAAAGTTGGGTATCGGCTCAGAACCAGTCTGGGGAGTAGTGTGAACAACGTCAACGGCGGCTTCTGTTGTCGGGTTTGAAGAGCCAGTATCTCGAGAGCGTGCAAGGGCAAAGAAGAGTGAGGCTCCACCAGCGATCACAGCAACTGCAACTGCAGAACCAAAGGATTTGGCTGTTCTAACTGTAGTAGTGCTATATAATCGGCATGGCCCGCAAGGGATCCTACTAGTAATTGGTCGCGAGAAAGGATGGATATTGATACATCTTGGGCTTGCGGGAGATTGAAAGAATCGCAAGGAAGCCTTGCTCGTTGCAGCAGAAAGACCCGGAGAGACAAGTCGTACAATCATAAAGCTCATAACTAGCGCATGAATCTGATGCCGGGGGAGGCGTAGAGAGAGCCTGGTATCCTCTTGCGGCGCATCAGTGGGATCTTAATTAAGTCGTTGATAGAGCGGCGGCTCGCCTGGCAATTGTAATCTCGAGCCAGGCCCAAACTGCACTGAGCAGAAGAACTTCCGCAACTTCGAAGTTTGTGATTGATCCCGAACTAGCTTATGGCCGACGACCTTGAAGCAGAAGGCGTTTAACTTTGGCACTCTCCGTTGGTCCCGAATGTACAAGGTGTGTAACCTCTTATGTACTTACGACAATATTGACAATAAGGATAAGTTACTTTTGGTTCGGCAAAATGTTGTCAGTTGAAGAACTGCTGTGCCTAGCTTGATCAAGTCTAGTTGCGCCCATTATAATGTCAACTATGTATACAAAGTACTAGTCAAACTTAATGCACTACTGTTGACACTGGAACGGTACCGCGCCTTCAAATTGTTACCTACACGCCCGACTCGGAAAATACACACCATAGACTTGTCACCCCTAGAATCCAGCTTGTGCAGCAGTTCTCTCTGCGAAACTTCCTCTTGCTTCCCATGAATGCTTATATTCGTTAACAGTCTCCGATTGGCCTTCGTCAGGCCTACCCCAACCTCCGCCACCGGGTGTCTCAACCAATAAGCGATCTCCTTTTCCCATGAACACCGTCGCTTTCCCTCCTATATTTATGTATCGCGGCCTCAGATCTTCCTCAGAAGTTTCTTCGGGTATATCACCATCTTCGGCGCGGCGCTGCTTGATCCAAGTATTGCGTCCCATCATGGCGGGCTCGCCACCTGCCATGCCGTATGGTGCACGTGTACGTCTCTGCCGTATATGTGAGTTTTACCAGAGAAAGGGGACACCCGCTGAAACAACAAACCTCGCTCAGTATAGACACTTGCATCCCTTGCATAATCTCAAACTCTCGGATAACACCGTCGCCGCCATTCCATTTACCCTTCCCTGCAGAGCCTGGTCTAAGACCGAAGCGGTGCATAAGAACGGGATAACGGCGTTCAAGGATTTCAACATCGCCAATACGAGTGTTTGTGATATGAGTATGTACGCCCGATGTGCCATGCCATCCTGGGCCGCCTCCTGATCCACCCGCGATGGTCTAAAGAACGCACGTGAATGTCAAATGCTAATTATAATTATAAATGAAACGTCAGACCTCATAATAACCCCATCCAGCAATGGCCACACCATTCTTATCTTTACCGCCTGTACCAAAGGTCAAGTTGCTGTAAAACATTCAGAACAAACCTATTTGAAAAGGAAATACGAACTTGGTGCATCCTTGGCTAGCAGCACACGCATTAAAAGCTTTGAGAACCACATCTACAATGCGCTGCGAGGTCAATACATTTCCGCCACACACAGCAGCGGTCCTGGATGGGGAAAGAATGGATTTTTGGGGGATCTTGACTGTAGTAGTTCATGTCAATACTGATCGCTGGATTTTCAGTTTGCACCAAAGAACGTACTCTCAATGGGGACAAGACACCCAGCGTTGAGCGGAATGTCAACATTCAGCATTGCGCGCATGCAATAGATGACAGCGGAGTGCACCACCGAAATCGGAGCATTCAGATTTCCCCTGACTTCGCACCCTGTACCTTCGAAATCTAAAACAGCAGATCCTTCTTCCTCGTTTATCTCCACCTTCAGTTGAATCTTTGAATAATGTCATGATTCTTAGCGCCATAATTTTGTGTGAACGGTAATCGGAACTCACTGGAGTTCCGTCATCCAGATAGTCCACGGCACTGAGGGAATTAGTTCCCGACTGTTTAACGACGTCGCGTAGCAGACTTCGAACCGAGTTTTCGGCATTAGTCCTAATGTGATACATGTATTCTTGAACAGTTTCTAAACTGTAGTCATCGACGACTGCAACCAAACGTGGTAGTCAGTGCATGGAGAAAGTAAATGATTGGTATGACAGACTTGCTGTTATTAGCTGAACTCCCTTGTGGTTGGCCGCAATTTGCTTCGAAACACGAGTGAGTAAAGAATTCTGTAAGGAGCACTTTTGAGTGACCTACCGCCTTGATGTCGCTCTCGACGTCCTTGATGTTCCTGCAACCCGAGCTCCCCGGATATTGTGCCGGTTTTTCGACCATATACTCGTACAAGCCTTTCTTATCGAACATGCCGCCATCCACAATCTTCAGGCTCACAATTTCCGCTCCCTCTTCGAATATATTCACGGACGTGGGTGGCATAGACCCAGGCAGTATACCGCCGATATCAGCATGGTGTCCTCGGGAGGCGGTGAAGAATATGATCTCATTGGTCCCTTTGTCAAAAACTGGAGTGATGATAGTGATATCTGGCAAGTGGCTGCCTCTTGGTGAATATGTGCAATTGTGAAAGTAAAGCTGCACGTACGATCCCCCAGCATGAGGAGAGTTGGTCATTAGCACATCACCATCTTTCAACCCCTTTCCATGGAGTTTCATCTGGTACTTCACAGCACTGATACCAGATTAAGCCGTGTGCCAAAGACACTCAGCAACTGCTTTCAAGACTCACAAGCTCATAGATCCGAGGTGAATCGGGATGAAGGGTGCATTTGCGACCAAATCGCCGTCAGGTGCGAAGAGTGCACAGGAGAAGTCCAAGCGTTCCTTTATGTTAGTACTAATCGAGGTTTGTTGCAAAGACCTGCCCATTGCTTCTGCGACGCTCATAAAACGATTCGCGAAGAGCGTGAGCAGAATGGGGTCAGGACCGCTAGAGGGCTTAGTGACAGCCATGATTGACTCTGGTGAATAATGCGAAACTGGAAAAGCTTGAAAACTTATCGCTTGATCTCAGGCTGCTTCATGCAGTGGTAAACGATTCGATAATGAATCATGTGCCATGTTCATAGGACAAATCACAAGACGGTCGGAGTTCACAGCTATAAATTTACATAATTGTGCTCCGTGCTGAGATAAGCTACGAAGTAACAACCCTCGAGATCATATATGCAAGGACTTACTATTGATGCACCGTGCTAGAAAAATGCATTCCCAGAATTTTCCCAGGTGTTACACAAAATTTACATTATTGCTTAGGCCAAAACTTCCCTCAAAACATCCACAATCTTCTCCACTTCCTCGACAGTGTTATAGTGGACAAGTGAGATGCGGACGACCCCGTCATTCACGTCCAATTTTGGACGTAGATTATCTACGAGAGAATACGCATAAAAGTGACCATATCGAATTCCGATCTGTGCAAGATATATAGTCAAATTCAATAATATCATTGAAAGTCAGACTTACCCCTCCCTTTTTGTCAAACGCTCCTACGACATCCTTGCTCTTGATCGCATTCTGTCCGATGACAACAAAACTGACAGTGGGAACTCTCGAGAGATTGATCTCGCTTGTCCCAACAATACGAACACCCCTGTCAACTTGTTTTGCGTCGGTCAAAAAGCGGAGCAAAGGGGCCAGGAGTTTTTGCTCGTGGTTTGCGATTGCGTTGAAAGACGCTACCAGATCATCTTCTTGGGTCAGTGACTTCAGATATGGCACAACTGCCGTTGCACCATACACCAGCTCGTAGCCAGGACCACCTGGTTGCAACTTATGTAGCTTGTCGTCCACCTTCAGGAAATGATGTGCGATGGATGTAAGGGATGTCTGCAAAGCTGCAGACCGCACGTAGACAGCGGCATTGTGAACCCCGTACACCTAAAAAAAACACTGTCAAATGCAAAATCGAGAGGAGTCGCGGATATCGAAACCTTGTACAAAGAAAACACACAATAATCGATATCCCACTGTCGTACGTCCATTTTCCTATGTGGTGCATATGCAACACAATCCACAGACACCTCAATCTTTCTTGCTCCTTGTTCTTCTGCACGCTGGCGAAGTGCCTTCACTGCTTCTTCCACAGGAACCAACGATCCCAGAATATTGGAACATGCGGTAATGGCGGCCAGCCTGGTTCGTGAAGAAACCAGTGGCAACAGTTCTTCGACCTTGTATGTGACTGAGTAAGGGTTTTCTGCAGATACTGGCGTGGGTTCCCAATATTTGATTATGGCGTTGCGCCGATCAGCCAAACGCTTCCAAGGTCCGTTGTTAGCTAAGACAAGCGTTGAGTTTTTTTTGACAAAGGGATATAAGGAAATAATGTCAGAAACCTTCATGTTCATAAGTAATTATGAATTCATCTCCAGGTTGGATATCGTTTTCAAGCGCTCTGGCGATATTCTCTAAAATCATGGTCGAACTCGGTCCAAACCCGACTTCCTCAACAGAAGCAGCGTTAAACAACTCTGCGGCAGTGAAAGAGCCTTCATCCACACGCTGGACACTTAGCTTGCCGACGAAATAGTCAGCTCCCAACTGTACGTTGGTGTTGGTGAGATAATCTACAATCCGATCGATCACTCCTTGAGTAGTCTGTGATCCTCCCGCATTATCTGCGTAGATGTACCCTGATTTTAGGGACGGAAAGGAAGCACGAACTTCGTCGATGTTGAGGGTAGCCATCTGGTATTGCCGAGATATTGTAAGATAAAATGATGACTGGTGTGCTGGTGTGAAACACTTATCGCTCATTCCATTACGGTACTCATGCATAATTATATCAATATCCAATAAGGCGTCGAAGGTTCGACCTGGACCTGATCATGAGGGCGGAGGTGTGCATGTGAGCAGTCCATGGACGGTCCGACAATAGTAGCCTGAGGTTGTGCTGTGACGGTCATTAGTAGGTTGAAAGGCCTGATGGAGTTGAAGGGCAGAATTGGCGGGCCGGCATGCTCCACTAAGGTAGCTGTACAATTCTAATGAGATTTATGGAATTTTAATGGGGGGTGTGGCGAAAAAGAAATTCCCTTTCGGACGCCATCATGATTTGACTCGATGCGAAAACGATACTTCGCCTTCTTCCTGCCATCGCATTAGTATACGCCATGGTCAACCGGCGAATAAGCAACGATCTGAAAGAATGTGCACTCACAATCTGAGGTCATGGTTGGGACGTCGAAGATATCTATGAAGTGCTCGGTGTTTCTCGGGCCGGCTGCTTTCGTTGGCGAAAGATGTTTGAAGAACTCCGTACTGTTGCCAGGCCCCCTTCTCCACTTGTCGGCCGCACGAGAATACTCACTCTAGCGCTCATGACAGCAGTCGAAGACCTCTTTGCTAAAGAATCAGATTTGTTTCTCGACGAACTTTGCACCTGGCTTGCAGTCGAGCACAAAATCACCATCACCCCATCATCCTTATCTCATAACCTCAAAGAAGTTGGCCCTCGAAGAATACTCCAAAATATTTCATGCAAACGCGACCATTTCCTTTTCTGTCATCGCATTCACCGGAAGGTGCCAGGACTGAGACTCCGACTTACAAGAAAGCTGTGCTACATAGATCTACCATGACCGGCTGTGTTGGACCATATGCCAGCACAAACTCAAAGTACTATATAGTACTGAAAGCGATGACCGGGACTGACGATCACCGTCTTCGCAGCGCGCATTTCGGCGTTGGGCACTTTGATCTTTCGGAGTTTAAATTGGTATCTCTGGCTTCAAACTTCAAGTCAACGACTTCGATGATCACCGACAATTGACTGCTATATCAGTGGCAGTTCTTCTACTTGACATGCGAAGGAAGCTATGCGTTACATACGTCCTCAAGTCTTCTTATCAACCACCTCCGTCTATTGACCAGCCTGCTGAGACAGATGACCGATCCAGCTGTCAGAACGATACTTTATCAAATTTATTCAGCCCACTCGCAATGGCTCCCTTCGGCAGCTCATGCCTTCATTGCCATCGTTGTCATGATTCCTGTGCTCTGGCGATGAACGGATCGATACTAGCCTTGTAATGGCACAGCCCAAATCACTCACCCACGTGAAGCTGCCTATCACTAACACGTCGACACGTTCTTTAGTGATACCATCTATGTACAGGAACTATATTAGTACGTCTAAAAATTATTTTGGAGTCGCTGCCTCACCTACTTTCGGGCGGTGTATTTGCATGCTTACATACATAGCACTTAATAGTGGGAAGGGGTTAAATGCAACTGTTATATAACAGATCGCCCTACATTCTCGACGTCCTTCTTCAGTTCAATATTGCCTTATCATAATCATAATGTATACGACCGATCTAGAAGTGCAGCAAACTTGGTGAGTGATAGGGCATAGATTGATCGTGTATTCTGAACATTTACAGGTTGCTGTTCTGCATGTATGCCATTCTGGCAGGAAACAGTACTAGAACTTAGTTTTATCCTTGGCCTCAGGATGATAACACATTGTTCTGAATCTAGGTATACTAATATACGACCACATAGTGACTCTACCAGAAGAAATCACTTTGATTTGGCGTCGTCCGAAAGCACTGTCTGCAATATTATTTCTGCTCAATCGCTATGTCGCTCTCCTCAGCAATATCAGCGCTCTAGTGAAGGATTTCGTGCCCGTTTCAGACGAGGTTCTACAATTTCGTTATGCATGTACTCGATTGGTATACTTACAGCTTATTTCTGTAGAGGTTTGTCTCAATCCGGTCCTTGAATGTGAATATGTATGGTTTATTCAACAAAGACTTAGCTGTTCAAAATATGTACTGTACAGAGAACTGACCATTTTCATTCAAGCAATGATCGTCTGCAGTAAGTAGAAATTAACTTCATTGCAATAAAATCACGTACTAAAAATTTCAGTCATAATGGTCATTCGCACTTATGCTCTCTACGGCTGTAGCAAGCGTCTGCTCGCTTGGATGGCAATCGTCATGACTGCTCTTGTGGGACTAGCTTGTGTGCGTTTTCATATAAAAAATTAGATCCTGAAGTCTACTGATCGTTTCTAGGTGGGCACTTTTGGACAATTTTCAGGTGATGTGGAAATTGTGCAAGAAGATGGCTGCAATGAAGCAGTTTCAAAAATGGTGTATGTTGTATTCATCCCCGTCCTATGCGCCTGCTCAAAGGTTTTTGCAGAGCAGCTCGTCAGTGGATTCCAAGTCACATTTGTATGCAACTTGATGTCATGACCTTGTCCACAGGAATCGGGCTGGCATGGGTGGCGTTGTGTGTCTTCGATTTATTCATCTTCGTCCTGACAGTGTACAGGACTTGCAAAATCAACAGTTTGCCGCGGTTATCTTTGGTCACCGGGAAAAATATCATTAATGTCATATTTTGTGATGGTAAATCTTTCGCCGTATCTATGTTATGAACACTGAAACACCCAACCGCAGGTGCGATGTTTTTTGGGTGAGGTTCCTAGCGATATTGTGATTCGAGTGATTCTGACTCGCATACCTCCAGAGTGATGACACTATTCAATATACCGAACATCCTGACGTACTATGTGAGTCGCCGTGAATGCGGGTAGTGTCACAAAACACTCACAGCTTAAATCAGATTGGTTCAGTGAGCATACAAACTCTGCACCGTTATTTAGTTTGACTATTTCCTGATGATTGGCAAGGTTAACATCAGGGGCAGTCTTGCCACATTTACTAGTTGGTGAGTGGTTAATGCAATAAATATGGACCAATCCTAAAGATGACCTTTAGCATGTCCGCTACCCTCGTGTCTCGACTGATGCTTAACTTGCATCAGGCTATCAACACTGGCATTTTCTCCACGCCCGCCCAAGATGATGGGCCCAGCCTCCCTATCCTCACCAGTAGGGTCGACATAGAGTTTACGGTTTCTTCTCACCATTGGTAGGCTTGTATTGGATTCTATTTCTGGATGCAAAGTTGTGGAGATTCTTATTAGGAGCGAAAACTGTTCTAGCCTTTTCCTTGAATGCAGTACTTCACCGTCATGGGTGCTTAATGTATATATAAATATCATTTTTGGATGTGCCCTTTGTAAATATGCTACATATTTTGCTTAATTATCCTGTATGTGCTCGTCCATAATGTGATGTATCTTTGTATAATCAAATGTATAAATTGGCTAAGTAATAACCCCCGACACACTATATCGATACACGGTGCATCCTCAGAATATTCCCAGGTGCTACATAAAACTTACATTATTGCTCAGGCCAAAATTTCCCTTAAAACGTCCACAATCTTCTCCACTTCCTCGACAGTGTTATAGTGGACAAGTGAGATGCGGACGACCCCGTCATTCACGTCCAATTTTGGACGTAGATTATCTACGAGAGAATACGCATAAAAGTTACCGTATCGAATTCCGATCTGTGCAAAATATATAGTCAAATACAATAAGATCATTGAAAGTCAGACTTACCCCTCCCTTTTTGTCAAACGCTCCTACGACATCCTTGCTCTTGATCGCGTTCTGTCCGACGACGACAAAACTGACAGTGGGAACTCTCGAGAGATTGATCTCGCTTGTCCCAACAATACGAACACCCCTGTCAACTTGTTTTGCGTCGGTCAAAAAGCGGAGCAAAGGGGCCAGGAGTTTTTGCTCGTAGTTTGCGATTGCATCGAAAGATGCTGCAAGATCATCTTCTGGAGTCAATGACTTCAGATATGGCACAACTGCCGTTGCACCATACACCAGCTCGTAGCCAGGACCACCTGGTTGCAACTTATATGGCTCGTCGTCCACCTTCAGGAAATCATGTGCGAGGGACGTAAGAGATGTCTGCAGGGCCGCCGACCGCACGTAGGCAGCGGCATTGTGAACCCCGTACACCTACAAAACACTGTCAGATGTAAAGTCGAGAGAAGAGTCGCGGATATCGAAACCTTGTACAAAGAAAACACACAATAATCGATATCCCACTGTCGTACGTCCATTTTCCTATGTGGTGCATATGCAACACAATCCACAGACACCTCAACCTTTCTTGCTCCCTGTTCTTCTGCACGCTGGCGAAGTGCCTTCACTGCTTCTTCCACAGGAACTAACGATCCCAGAATATTGGAACATGCGGTAATGGCGGCCAGCCTGGTTCGTGAAGAAACCAGTGGCACAAGTTCTTCGACCTTGTATGTGACTGAGTAAGGGTTTTCTGCAGATACTGGCGTGGGTTCCCAATATTTGATTATGGCGTTGCGCCGATCAGCCAGACGCTTCCAAGGTCCGTTGTTAGCTAAGACAAGCGTTGAGTTTTTTTTTTGACAAAAAGATATAAGAAAATAATGTCAGAAACCTTCATGTTCATAAGTGATTATGAATTCGTCTCCAGGTTGGATATCGTTTTCAAGCGCCCTAGCGATATTCTCTAAAATCATGGTCGAACTCGGTCCAAACACGACCTCATTAATGGAAACAGCATTGAACATCTCTGCAGCGGTGAAAGAGCCTTCATCTACACGCTGGGTACTTAGCATGCTGACAAAATAGTCAGCTCCCAACTGTACGTTGGTGTTGGTGAGATAATCTACGACCCGATCGATCACTCCTTGAGTAGTCTGTGATCCTCCCGCATTATCCGCGTAGATATACCCTGATTCCAGGGACGGGAAGGAAGCACGAACTTCGTCGATGTCGAGGGTAGCCATCTGGTATTGCCGAGAAAGCGTAAGATGAAAGGATGGTGTGAGACACTTATCGCTCATTCCATTATGTACTCATGCATAATTATATCGATATCCAATAAGGCGTCGAAGGTTCGACCTGATCATGAGGGCGTAGGTGTGCGTGTGGGCAGTCCAACTATAGGTGTGGACGGTCCAACTATAGCCTAAGGTTGTGACGGTCATTAGTAGGTTGAAAGGCCTGATGGAGTTTGAACTTTGAAAGGCAAGAATTGGCGGGCCGGCACGCTCCGTTATTGTAGGTTCTAACAAGCGGAGCGTGCCGGCCGACCTGCCAATTCTCATCGACATCGATGAGTCTTCAGTCTGACTTTTAGTAAGTAAAAGTAAGTAAACACATTGATTTCCTAGTGTTCTAACAGTTTTCGTCACACCTTTAATTCCTGCTTCAAAATCATTGATGGTCATAACAATCTTCATTTGAAGATTTGGATTTGCAAGTTCGGAGTATACTGAGGCTCAACCAAGATTTTGGTGAGCAATTTCAGACTTCTTGCAGCTTCTTACTTTGTCGTAAATTCATATCTTCTTTCTACTCGACGCTTTTAGGCCCACTCGGACTTTACCTCACCTTCACCTCTGTCATCCCTGATACAACCTCCCTGCATCTTCTTCCCCGCATCTTCTTGCACATCTCCGCGCCCTCTTCTAATCTTCTTACAGCGAGAAGGATTTGGTCGAACTAACAGCTTCTTCGAATGAAATGGCTGGCTACAAATTAGGTGGCGTCCTCTTTATTTGTCTTGTTCTCCGATGTGACAGCGGAGAGAAAATAAGTCATCAGTATCTGTATGTGCATACCCTCGCTTGTTTCACCACTAATGTTATTTTTTCAGACTTCGGACAGCTCATCTGTCATTGGTGTGTTGGCATTTGACGCGGCGGTCCTGTCAAAATTATCACCAACAACCAGGGTTATATAACATACCCTTTACCGACATGTTTGTTGTGAGTGTCAACCTGCCATTTTTATAGGTTATAGCGTTACAATGTAAGCATACTGGCTTACTGGATCTACATAAATACTGTCCATGATGCTAAAACACAAGCTTTCAGTACCACTTCCTTTTTGTGCGACAATTAAGCGGATATCAGTCTTACACATTGACCATCTTCTTCAGACTTCGAGTCAGGGAGCATGATTTTTATAAAGGAATCTGTCTTAGCACTGCAGGTCCATGCTAGTCAGATACAGGGAGCTTCAGATTTTTTACGATGGTACACGCAAATTTGACACCATAATACCACTCCGCTCATCGCAATGTTGTTGCGCAAGGTTTTGAGCTTCGGACTGAGGTGCTCTGAGTTTCTAGCCTCGAAATTCAGAGCTGCTATGCCTATTCTCCCCTCGAATTAATTTCGTTTACATAATTTATTTAATTTTATTTTCTAAGTGAACCGCCAAAGACTCGGGCATCCTCTTCTCAAGTTGAACTCTGTGGCGAATCTGCAACCATCTACTACCTGGGTAAGTAGCACCCATCAGGACCTACAAGTGCCATACAAACCCACTTTACGAACACGAAGTCTGAAAATGACTTCTCTGGGGTCTCTGACGGAATTTGTTGCCTCTCAGGATGAACTTCTTCGAGAAGCGGCTCTGACCCTACCTCACGAATTTTCTCGCTGCACGTACACCCTGGGCCCGATCAGACAAGCTGCATACCTTTGCCTCACTTGCCAGTTGCCCCGCGGCCTATGTTCTTCGTGCTCCATCGCGTGCCACACGGATCACGAACAAATAGAATTATTCCCCAAGCGTAATTTCCGATGTGACTGCCCAACAACCGTTATCCCACAC
Source organism: Suillus spraguei (assembly GCA_016800925.1). NCBI lineage: Eukaryota > Fungi > Basidiomycota > Agaricomycetes > Boletales > Suillaceae > Suillus > Suillus spraguei. The sequence continues at coordinate 74,011 of JABCPU010000183.1, forward strand.
GGGTGCACTCTACATCGCAGTCTAGAGGAGGAAAACAAGGAAAATTCATATGATCAGAATTTTAGGGGAATATTTTGTCGGTGTGGAAGACCATACGATCCAAAATGCGAAAGGGAAACAATGATCCAGTGTCTTGCGTGCGAGGTGCGTGCGCGTACAATAAAGCCATATTGTTTGCCATTGATACCGTTGTCTCCAAAGGACTGGTTCCATGAGTCGTGTCTGCACTTGCGGCCACGACCATCTTCGCGGGAACCGTCTCCTGTCCCTGAACATGAAGTCACAGACCACGGTAATGATACCGAAGACAACCAGTCTGAAGCCTCTTCTTCAGGGTTACCTCTGCCGCTCATATCTGCTGAGGACTATGATGCATTCGTCTGCTCCTCATGTGTTCGATCGATTGACATTCTTCGCCGGTATGCTGGTACACAAGGTGTCATAATGGTGGTTCGCGATACAGAAGATGGTTCATGGAGGAAACTAGGCGATAAACCTTTATGCGCGGATGCGCCGACGGCCACGGGAGATGATCTACTAGATATAGATGATTCTTTGGCAGCCCCAGGGCAAAAACGAAGCCGGTCGCATTCCTTTCACTCGGAGGAACCAGAGCGGAAAAAACAACATATTTCACCAGAACCATCCTCGCCTTGTCTTGCCCCAGCACCAAATCCGATTGCACAAGCAATATTTCAGGGTTCACAGCAACTGTCAGATACAAAAGTACCCCTGGCCGAAGGCGACGTTTTCTTGACCGAAGGATGGCGCGAACGGTGGTGTCGTTGTAGTCGTGTGAGCTTTTCATACACACGCGTTCTCACATCTCCGTTCATCGGCGAATTCCAGTGTTTTCCATCTCTCAGTGATCGCCCATATCTCCTTGAGGAAGAAGAGACCTACGAACCCCCGGAGGATCCTGATTCTGGTGATGCTCGATTCTCATTTGAAATAGTCGCATGCTAATACAAATATTTCATGTTAGCTCTTTCTTTGGAAGAACTGGGTATGCGCGCATTGGAGCGCCTTCCGCGTGATAGGGCAATTGATGGGATCAGAGCTTTCAATGATATGCGGTTAGCATTTCATCAGATGGGCCTTTTGACAGTCTTTCATTGCGCATCTTCATAGGGACGATTTACTCGCGTACCTCCGACCGTTCGCTCAGGAAGGCAGAATAGTCGGGGAAGCTGACGTCAGGCAGTTCTTTGAATCATTGCATGAAAGCAGGCACACTTCTTGATTGTCTTTGCAGCTGTAGCATTTGTGTTGTATCAGGTATTTATTTGTTCTTCGCATGACATCGAGACTCAGTTATGACAGCTTGGTATTACGCCCGAGTCGGCTGAAGAGTGATTGCATCCTGCGCCGTAACTGACCCTTTCTTGAACTTCGCTCGGTCCATATACGATAACCTTGACAATCATTCCGCTTTCGATGGTTCATCGCACGTTAGACCGTATGTTATCTAATTAATGAAAGACTACTTGCCATTACTGTGTCCGTCTTCATCGCCCCCGCCAACTTAGCGGGTCAACCGCCGGACCCGAACAGGTGATTAGACCTCTGCCCACACTTGAGGTAATTCGACGCAGTTTATTAGGCTTGTCCTTCTAGTACCTTCAACTTCGATTTTTCTCGCGCGATAGGACTATAGACGGGGATGTGTATCACCTGCCCATCAGCTCGATCATCAAGCCGCAACACGCTGGGCAATAAAGTTGAGCCAAAACCATCTCAAATTTTTCTGTATCAGCGAACCAGAGAGCCCATGATTACGCCCAAGATGGGAAATTCTGCCAGTGGTCGGTGGGTCAGGCACGCTCACATAAAGCATGTAATATGTACGCTATGAACGCTCGCCGGCACCCAGTATCACCCATAATGTCATCATACTCGGTGGTCATATATGCGACGTCGACGGCAATCCGAGTGCGCCACAACGGGGTAAGTACATGCGTACGTATAACGGCTTTGAAACAAGACAAAGTCTTTTTTTCCTTTCGAAGGATTCTTTCGAGGATATACGTTTGACTAATCTAATTCACTCGATCTTCTGGCTGTAAAGGCAGCGATGTGATCTTCACGCTTGCCTCCGGTACTCCAACAACTTGGAACGCAACTCTCCATACGCAAGTAAATACAGCAAGATATGATCTGCACGGGACTCGCATCCTATCTATGTGCATGGAGTTTGGCGAAATGAATGTGCGATGCACGACGTTCGGGGTTTGACTCGCATGGAAGATGGGAATAAATCAACTGCCAATTCATAGCAACGTATAGATGAGAGAAATACAAGTACAAGAACGTGCAAGTTATTAAGTATATACGGTCCGTAGAAGCTCGTGGTACATTACAACGACATATATAAAGAGAATAAAAACAATCTCGGTACTAGCTACTTGAGATTACCACTATGCACGGTCATCACCGAAATCCGAGGGAGTGTGCGCTGAGATGAATCTCCGGGAATTGCAAAAATAGCGTATGGACAACTTCCGGAAGTCTCGAGGGTTCTGAGAACTTTACAAAAAAAGAACGGTCTCGACTGAGAGGAAGTAAGCTGCGGAGTTTAGAGAGAACATGATTAACACTCACGATACAATAGCCTATAACATGGCTTGTACCTGGTCATCGATGGGAATAGCGTTACCAGTGAAAACGGGCATCGCGTCATAGTACTCCTTCCATGCCTCGTCAGAAACGATGGGAGCAGAGACGTAGTCCTCGATGGCCAAATTGTTGAGGTAAGTATCGAGATGGGGAAGGGTTGATGTAATAGCCTCATCTTCACGAATGCGTTGCAAAATTCGGGTCAATCCAGCATTCTCGGAATACCATGCTGGATCGCGGCGGATGACGGCACATTCGTACACATCAAGAATTGGCTTCGGAAGACCAGATTTCAAACCGGCGGAATAAGCAAGCGCGTGACCCATGGCTTCAATAGCAAGCTCCGCTTGAGGGAGAATGAGAGAGTTGAACGACTCGCTACGGTGCCCCCCGTGCAAACTGTTGAGAAGGCTGATATTTTCCTCCAACAAAGAAGTTGCGTGCCGAGCAAGAAGCGACTCGCTTGGGTCTGGAAGAGGTATTTTGTACCGCTGGAGGAGGAGTTCGGAGAATAGGCGTATGCATAAAGTGAGAACATCGCCCTCGGCGATGATCACGCCTTTCCCGTCATTCTGAATGAATACGATACGTCAAGTCGAGTATCATCATATAAAATACGTACGAACCTCAATGCGAGCCATATAATTATGCTCAAAAGTGCCTTGCGCACCGCATCTCTCAGCAACCTCGGGCACGCAGCGCTGGAAGTGTCGACAAACAGTGGTTTTAACGACGACCGCAATAGCGTGTCTAACACGATGATCCAGAGATTTATCACTGCTACTCTTGGCCACCATTGGGAACCAATTGCTCATAATGAGGCCAACAGCGGTTGCGTGAGCGATAGGCCACTGTTGAGTCCTGAATGTGATAATAGGTATGGGCTCAGCCCCTTTCCCCACGAGAGATCGATGCATAGAATAGCGACCGGCAATGAATGCAGCTGCCTTGATGGAAGATATCCAGGGCGCTGTGACAGCTAGAGTTCCGAGAGGTATGCGCCATATTTCATCCCACCACTTTTCCAGAGGCAAGGCAGGCCGGGAATGGTCGTAGATATTTGACGACACGAGTGCAGTGAATGGAACGCGGACGTGGTTGAAACGCGTTATAGAGAAATCGAGAGGGCAAGTTCCGGGACGAGCACCAAGTCTGATCGACTCGACGCCTTCGAACATTTCGTGCTCGTTGCAGACGGGTACAATGAAGAATCGCGGGCCACGGTCTTCGCCGTCGACCATGAGCCTGGCCATAACCAAAGCGACTTTTGGAATACCGAAGGATGGTGTAGAAGCAGGCATGAATCTATATGTAGTTTGTCATAAGGCCACTCATGGTACTTGATAAAAGGCACGTACTTGCACGCCTCTTCACGAGGTGTATTGATAATGAAGCCCTCAGGGGTCTTGGTAGCTGTTGTCTCGATGTTGAATGCATCTAGGCCATGACCCCTTTCTGTGAGGAGATAGATACCAACAGTGTCGAAACGCAAGAGACGATTGACTAGAGGGCGGAGGTCCGGTCGATTGTGAAGATGCCGGGAAAGAGTTCCGATGGTAAGACCGACATGAGCAGCCAGTATAGTGAACATGGCAGTATCAAGTGACATGATGGGGTCTGTCATCATGGCCCAATACCTGGGAGAGCATAGTTGAACATCGGAAGCCGAGAGATCTAGATTCAAGGAATATGCATCTGCGTTATGTGTTTGAGAATCAAGAGGACAACGTACTGTAGGTGTGCATGAGAAGTTTAGCGCGCTGGTAGGATAGGGATACACGATCATGAGTGGGAAGAAACTCAAGCCGAGTAGTGAAGAGAGGATGATGAGGAAGATTGTCTGGCATGTTCTTCAAGATAGGGTCACGGGGAGGACAGAATGTTTGTGTTCGGACTATGTTACCGGCTTTTTATAGAGTTTGTCGATCATATAAGTTGGGTGAGTACTAAACAACAACTTTAGGCTCCATGAAAACGTGGACGCAAGTAAACGATTGTGTCAAATGATATCACAGCCGAACTACCGGATTGAGAATCAGAGGATAACATCTGACATGAAGAGGTTAAGTGTCAGGAACCAGGATACATACGAATTTAGGACATGAGTGTAGAATCTTCCGATAGGAAGCAATTTGGCCGAAGTTTGGCGTAACAGGTTACAGAATGCATGTTTGCGCAGCTGTCGTAGCCTATGAAAAGAGTAAGGTAGGCGATGCTCAAGTGAAATATCGCCATAGCACTCACACAATGAACCAATATTATCTGGGAACGCCTGAGACCGCCGACGGCGACGCGGAGCACAGTACAAGAACATTTGAGTCAGCTTGCGAATCTGAGAGCAGGACATTAATTGACTTTACCAACAGCCCTAGTGATTATCTAATCACATGTCTCCCTCTAGTCTACTTGCCTATCAAGAGTCGGTCACATCGCTTATTCGGTGTCTTCCCAGCGAATTGCTGCATGTTCAACAAATCGGGTCTATACTTCGGCTCACCTACTTGCGGTTGAACGTCACACGTACGTCTCGTTCCGTTAACTAGATTTTCACACACACCGTGGCAGAGTCGCGGTGGTTGAACCAAGATGAACACTGCCAAAATTCATCTGGAAGCACTGACTCTCGCGCTGTCTCGTGCGTTTTTAGAATGGGACGAAGTTACGAATGCCATCTGGCATATTTAAAATTTTATGCTTTGTAACCACGGACCGCATGCAAGAGGGTGATTTGCAAGATGCGGTGCGATGGTGGCCTAGAAGAATCATGCGGTGATGGCGCGCAGTCCGGCCACCGGTTGCAATTGTAACAAATTCTTTAGTGATAATTTTATAAACAAGTAATAACTTACAATGTAATATTTAGGCAAATCTTGACGCCTGCTCTCATGCCGCGTGATAACATGGTCTTAATATATCGGCCCTCCCCATTCGTTTCAATCTATAGATTTCAAGAATTTTCCTCTTGACATCAATGTGATCTGGGGGTTCTTGATCACACCGCCTCGTGTACTTTCAACCATGCTCGAAGAGAACCACTTCTATCATGCGAACCAATCATCATATTCCTAAAGAACTCTTCATGACCTCCCACAGCTGTTCTTCCGTCCCCTTTCTCCAGTACCAACCATGGCTGCAACTCCTGACCGCGAAAGGTCTTTGAGCGACAGCAAGTCGGCACTCACAAAGATGGAGAACTCTGGTGTTGACGCTGAACTTGCTGCTCCTGTCGAAAAGCCCCCTCTAATTCCAGCTCTACCTCCCTTTCCTGAAGGTGGTCTGCAAGCATGGCTGACGGTTCTCGGGGGGTATGTGTCAAGTCCATGTCATTGTCGCTTCACCTTTTCACATGTGACTTCCACGTTTATTCAGGTCCATGATACTTTTTTGCACCTTCGGCGCAGTGCAGTCATTTGGTGTATACCAGGCATACTACTCTGTAACTTTTTCCTCCAGCCTACACGTAGTTCACCACTTACATACCTGTCCGTCTTCAGTCCCATTACCTTCCCCAATATGTCGCCAGTGACATCAGTTGGATCGGTTCAATGCAGACCTTCTTACTATTTGCCGGAGGTTTGTTGTCCGGAAAACTGTTTGATGAAGGGTTGGAGTCTTCGTTTCTCTCTGCTCATCTGACATCTAAGCATTCACTCTGAACAGGTATTTCCACCACTGCATAGGAGCGGGGTCGCTCATTTACCTCTTCTCGTAAGTTTTGATCTTCATCCTCAAAACACCCCTATCAACATAACTTCAGGATATTCATGCTATCGCTTGCCAAACCACATCAATACTATCAAATATTCTTGGCACAAGGCATCGGAATGGGTATCGGAATGGGACTTCTTTTTCTTCCGGCGATATCTGTCACATCCCACTACTTCCGGCGGCGACGTGTTGCTGCGATGGGTGTGGTCTTGTCTGGCAAGTCTTTAACTTTTTTCACTCTAATTCAGCCAACCTCCTTGTAGGCTCGTCCCTCGGAGCTGTCATCTATTCTATCATGCTTAATAATTTGTTCAACGGTAGTGCTGGGTTTGGATGGGGAGTGAGGTGTGCAATGCAACATGTCAATGAAATTGACGTTGACCGGTTATCATAGGGCAGCTGCTTTCATCGATCTTGGTCTCCTTGGGATCGCAAACTTGGTCATGAAAACTCGTTTACCCAGTCGGAGGCAACGCCCGGATGCGAAACCAGTCGATATGAAAGCAATATTATCTGACTTTGGATATTGGTTGTGTGTCATTGGGTCTGTATCGTTAAAACTTTGTTAAACAAGGAGCTGACATTTTCAATTAGTGCCACATTGATATTCTGGGGCCTGTTTGTTCCATGTAAGTCATAGGAAATGTTTTTTTTTTCGATGCGTGACTCACTGTATTGTCGTAGTCTTCTACCTTCAAGTCTTTTCAGAGGAGCACGGACTGTCGAAAAATATTGGTTTTTACGCGGTAAATGATGTTGAGCAATGAACCCAAGTCATGTACTAAACACGTATTAGATTCCCATAATGAACGCGTCTTCAGTGTTCGGAAGGACAATCCCGAACTTTCTAGGCGACGTCGTTGGGCCATTTAATGGTATGTAGAATCATCTATCGGCGCCACACCACGATGAACTTACAACTGGCGGCGTGCAGTGGCGATCCCGTGCGCTGTCATATCCGGAGGGCTACTGTTCCTCATGTTCGCAGCCACAGACCTTGGCGGTACCATTGCCTTTGGTATCCTGTATGGCTTCTTCTCTGGTGGTTGTGCGTCACGTTCATTATCACTATGTTCCTGGAAGTCGATTGACTTTGCTTCCAGTCATATCCCTCATCACTCCCGCCGCTGCATCATTTTCGAGAGATCTTAATGAAATTGGGCAAGTATCAGCGCGGCCTTGACGAGACATTTACCCTGACAAATTCACAATGTATAGCACCCGCATAGGCATAACTTCCTTCGCTATTGCCTTTGCAGTCCTCACAGGCAATCCCATTGCTGGTGCATTGGTGCAAGTCCATGGCTCTTACATCTGGTACAGACCACTCGTCTTTGCTTCTGTAAGACTCCATTTCCAGAGTCCCTTGGTCAAGCCGCTGAAAATCTATTGCCCCTTTTCAAGGTCGTTGTGCTAGCAGGTGCAGCCTGTCTTACCGCCTCGCGATCCATTTTGTCCAAGCGCAAGAGCACCAACAAGCTATGAAAACGATTCGCACGCGAGCTCTCATGACCGGGAGTTCATTTAGGAACAATTTTGATAAATATAGTCTACTGTACTATATGCGCCACCAACAGGTGGCGACGACTTTAACGGACCTTCTCGAATTCTTGTATACAGTCAGCCGTAATCATTTTCGCTTCACAGAGGGTGATAGAGGGATGATACCGCAGGGACTGCTTGTACCATTGACCCGCTATCACATCTTGTCCTTTTCGTATCGATACGCGCCTATTACCTAATTCATGCTTGTGATGTACCACTACGCTCACTCCAAGGATGCGACCACGCTCAAGCCAAAGGTGGAAAGACACATGGCCTGGTCATGCAAGGTCAGATATAGGAATCCAGGGTCAAACGTCACTCTGAGTGCCCCGGCGGCCCCAGGATCCAGGGCCCCAGCCGCGAAGGTTTGTTTACTTCCGCGGAGCAATGCGTCCCTGAGCCAAGGGGTCATGGGGGATGGACGCTGTCCAATCCGAACAGCCAAGGTCACACGCTGATCTGAACAGCAACGATAGGAAAAGTACGGGCATGATCGTGGGGTGAGATTCCAAGTACATGGGGAACATTCCAGAATTATGGTTCAGCGCGGTGCTAGGTCAAATGCGGATACGTTGATGCTTGTTATCCGAGGAGGGAATCATGTCACATCTATAAATGGGATTCGAGGAGATTGTTGGCCATTGCGTGAAATCCTGATAAGTCCACAAGCGGTTAATCCTCGTTGTCTTCTGAAAGTTAGCTGGACAAAACTTGGACGTAATCCCACTCTTCCTTTTGACTGTCAGTCTAGTGCAAAACACTTTTCGCATCCCAACCGATAGGTGACAAGTATGTCGGGACAGGTAGACACTTGGGTTTATTAGCCCATTGATGTATGGTTCTCGAGACAACTCTTTCCGGTGATACTTCAGAGTCTGCGAACGAGAATGATAGGTCAATGTTAACTCCGGCTATCAAGCCGTCGACCAATAGCGCCAAGTCTACAAAGCCGGAGCACGTCGACTGACGCAATGAGTTCCACCTGACGGTAAGCTAAATATGGGTTCGCGCCTGAGCAATTCCTTCAAAAGACCACGCGGGCGTGTATGCCAATCGGAACGGAGTAGAGGAATGATTGGTCGACGCCACCGGAACACCCGAGCTCGTGCTCCTGCGTTTCGGACGAGAATATAATATCCGCGGAGACTGAAATTTGTGCAGTGCGTAAGACTGAGTGCATAGCAGATCTATCGAGTATAGCAGGACTGTGCTCTTACAGGTGTGCTTCCCTGCCTTTTTTCGCTGTGCTTTGACAGGTCCATATTGCACGTAAACGTAGATGCTGACAGGATGGATGGTGGGGATCCGAGCAAGCACGTCAGAAAACAAACTCACCAATCAGCATGAACCATTCATTCTGGCCCTGTATGTCAAACAAGGTTGAAGAGCTGACGGTCTACAAGTCTTCGAAGCTCAAAGGACACACTTGGCTATCGGAATGAGGCCTGTGCGCGTCAAGATACCAAAACAATTACATACATGATACCATCTGAACGCAGTAGCATACACAGCCGCCACTTTAAAATTCCAGGTCAGTGTATCTTTTGATCCAAAGGCGGCTTGGTTGGCAAGATTTGTGAATGAAGTAAGCAGTTGATTGTAAAAGGATGGTGACCATCAAGCTAGTCGACAATCAATCGTCCCTGGGCAGATGGCTCGAGATCTGAGTTGTACATACAAGTACAAGCCCAGACTCATATATATTCCCACGTTCCATGTCCACTTCTCATTACAACAACTTCTTCGTTTATCTTACACCACAACTGTGGCCATCCCACAACCATCTGAACTTTACATGCGAACGTGGTGGGTCGTAATTCGGATCTGCAGAATTGCATGCGATAAGATTGTGGTCGTGACAGAGTTCACTAACTTAGTTTGCTCGATTATAACCATCGCACTAACACCAAGGTTCGATGAGGATGGGAAGGCCAAGAATATGACGGAACGCCGTGACATACTTGAACGTACCACCGGGTTGTAGGCTCAAAGTCATTTCCGTCTGCATTGGCGTGCTGGTGAAGGGCGTGATGGTGCTGGTATAATCGTGTCAGCGGCGGGACAGGACGGCGGCCCATGTAGACACCAGCACAAGATAAGTAACAGACCATTTTGCCTGCATCATTGGCATAGCCTCATAAGCCAAGAGTTCCCAGACCACCGCAAGTACTGTTGTGGAGTGTTTCTTGGTTATCACATCATCTCAAGCACTTTATGAAGAGCGCAAATCTCACGCAACATGAACAGTTTAATATGGATGAAAGATCTAGTGACCTACTAGTGTGCGACACAACCATCAAGCTGATACTAGTCAGGGGCCTGCCCTGAGCTCCCCTGGTAAAATGCAGTTACTAATTTTTAAAAGCCCGGGCGTCGACGACGTCGCATTGTGACACCCACACTAACAGGTCTAGGCGGCCTACGTGTATTCTTGCGTGTCATACTATCATGGGCGTAAACGTTCTCCTGTGGCTGTGCAATATTAAATTCGCGATCATGCCACGAGGCAAACCTTCGTAAGCTTGCTTCATACTAGTACAGAGGTTATGAGTTCAGAATTGATCATATGCGCAGGTACGGTGGGCGCTGCCTGTTAGAATAGATAACCGATGGATAACAAGCGTTAATCATAACGCTTGTTATCCACCCCTGAGGGTATGGCGACAATTCAGATGGTCCTGACGACAGCGGCTTAGCCTAATGACCTCAAAGACTGCGAAGACCGTGAACTGACAAAGTTTGAACTTGAAGCAACTTCAAATTCTTCAAATTGGACAAAGCCTCATGGCATGAATCGTACCTTAGATCTCCGAGTCAGACTCGGAATTACTCAGTGTGCTCGTGGCACGAGTATGCTTTGGACGAGAGTTTGGACGAGAGTTCAAACAGTGATCATCGCACCCTTTATCGGCAAGAGTTTTATCTATCGAGCGCTCTCTTGCTTTTGCTTTCTTTCACTTCCTACAAATCACTTTTGCAACTCAATGTCTACCTTGCCAAATGCGCCAGCTGGTATACGTCGGGCATACCCATTTCGCCCTCACAGAGTAACAGAATATTCACAGCCTGATACCTCCTTCATCCACAAAGACCTTCTAGACAAGGTAGCCAAGTTCAAACAGAGAACGGGTACTCTTGGTCCTGTAGAAATTACAAACGTCAAGCCCATTTCTTCATACTCATGGATCGAGGCTGCAACGCCAACGATCGCTAATCCTGATAAGTATATAGCCCATGTCTGAGCAAGATAACGTGATCAACGTCCTGCTAATGTAGCATAGGTTCCCCTAGTGTCTGGTTCACAGGTCCCAAGCCTGTCCCGGCTGATTATGGGACACGTTTTGTGGATCAAAATTCATTCTACATGCGACAAATGTTCCCCCTCATCCCCTATTCGCAGCCACCGATGATATGGCCCCTGGTTTCGACCACAAGCAGTTCGACATTATCGCGGGCCACAACAACCTTCGCAAACTTTTTCACCAGGCCAGTGGTTCATCGGGTGAGAAAGACCTCCGCATCGATGTCGATGTAGCGGGCTCAGCGTGCTTGTTCACACGTCTTGTGGCATGGAACATGGTCACCGTACAAGGCTTTATGGGGTATGGACATGAGTACGAAAAAGCTGCCACAAGAGTCACTTGTGGCTGAGAGAGAGCTACTGGATATCATCGGGTGATTTCTATCGCAAGACTTTTACATTCTCAGCCGGGTCACTCATCACACCATCTTGTATTTGACAGGATATTGGTGGACGAGGACGACCTCCTAGCAGAACTGATGAGTCCTTGATATTACGGCCGTGTGAATCGTAGAAGGGTAGAATTCTGCTCCTACTAAATATTATCATTTATACCAATCGAGCTCAAGACATGCGCCGCCCACGACCGGGCAGAAATTTATCCACAGATCTATCTTTCTCGGACAGCATTCTTGTATATAGCGAAGCACGAACGTGGCAACTTCAATACCCTGGAGAAAGTAGAGCTTGGCTTGGAGAGCGTGTAGGTCCATGCCCGCCGTGCTGAACAGGGTCTCGCGAAGTTGAAACTCGTGCTTCAGGATATCTTGGATACTGCGAAAAAGGAAGATGTGGGGGTAGGCTTGAGTTTTGTGGCAAAGCATGGCAAGTTGGCATTGTATAAGCGCCATGAGGGGACTGGACAAAGGCCGGGAAAAGACATCATAAACAAATTCAATTGATGTTGGAATTCTGATAAGTAAGTGGTATTAAAGCGACCTTTCAACAAGTCGCGGTGTAGGATATGGCTGAAGTGATACTTTTGTATTGTGACTGAATATGAAAGACGTACTTCTTGCTGTACAAAGTGCAGGGTTGATGCAATGTCGGTAATTTGTGGGACTAATGGCTTGTCCAAGCAAGTAAGTATTGGCATGTAAGACCTCAAGCAAGATTTTCGAGTTAAATTTCGGTCGCTGGAAATTCAACATGGCTGACACTGGGGAACACTGAGAAATGACAGACGAATAAAACGGAATTGCGTTCTCGTTGCAAACGAGACACAACAAGTACCAACTGACTCTAGCACAGAATGCATTCTATATTTGTTCTACACGGGGAATATCCCCCTCCCATATCCTAGGCTATTCGTAGCCGTGGGTGATATGAATCCTAGCTTCGCAGAAATTTGACTTCATCACAGATCGCAGACTTCTCCGCCAGGTCAGTAGCTCGTCATATGAGAAAGACTTCTGCAATACGCATTGAATGCACGTTCAATCATATAAAACAGATTATACATATGTGCAATCAAGTTCGATATCAGGGGCAGGCTCTATGTATAGGGTTTTAGATCTCAGACTCTACATAACAATAAATCAGGATATTTGCTATTTTTCAAAAAAAAAAAAAAAAAAGAAAGAAAGAAAAAGGACTTCTACATGAATGTATTTATTAGCACAGAGAACGCGTACACCTGGGTAGTAGCTCACCACTAAAATACGAAAAACACGAAAAATACAAGCTGAAAGGGGTGAACACAGTCAATAAGCTCAAATGACAAGCACTATCTGCGACTTACAGAACTATAAGTAAATCTAAGCTTCATCTGGCTGGCCAGTTATCACACTGCCTCCAGGTCGTGCTTGGAATTCGTGTGCACGGGATAGCAACTCTATTGAATTCGTCAACTGGCAGGCCTCCTTGCTTGCTTGAAGATTGAATAGTATTCGAGAAGCGAGAACACTGTGTGTAACAATCTGAGGTCTAAAGTGAGGGATGTGAGCTTTAGATGTCATATATCTACCTATATGTTTTCCCAGACTAACATGTTGAGCATCTCGCTGTACGAGAGCTAGGGGGTATACTCAATTCTTCGAGGTTGATGAAAACAAAGAAAGAACTCACAGGCAACACAGCAGTAACGATCACATTGCCAGTAGATATCACTGCAGAAATGTCAGTACGAAATTAATAGTAACAACGGTGTTAATACTCATGATGCAGAACATGTAGAGTAGTCCATCACGATAAATACTCTTCACCAGCACAGTATGAGAACCCAAATAGTGTCGATATCTCAAAAATACGGTAGTGGACATGAGAACTACAAGCGGATTATCCAGTAAGGAACTTTGAATCAATATTGAGTCGCCTCACCTATCTCGAAGAATGTCAATAGTGCATACGGGAAAGCGCTAGTACGAGCTCCCTCCAACACACAATGCGGGGCCACTGAAAGGAGATAAATACTAAGACTAAGGTGTGAGCCTTGAGACCTCGCCTGGGCCTGAGATGTTGAAATTGATGGGGGCAGCACTTATAATCACAGAGACCACCAAGATAACCTGCACCATACGGGTCAGTAGCGCACAGGAAAATAGAGATATCATACCAAACCAAATGAGAGAAGAATGATAAGATAAACCCTTTTGTTACCAGAGAAGGCATAGACTCTGCATATCAATAAACCTATTGTGCGAGTGTAAATGCATACTGTAATGTGGTGTGCACAAGCCAACCTTCTGAGGCAATGAAGCCCAAGAAATGTATCCCTGCGAAATGCCATTACCAAGCTATGTCATGAGCTATGTGGACGAACCATTTAGGGCATCGTTAAAAGGTGCACACTATATGTTGATATGAGCTGCAACTGGCGCTGTACAGACCGAAGGTGTACTCACATCTTGCGTCCCCCATGTTTTTACAGCGGCTGATTATGAATTAGCTTTTGCGTAGTAGCGCGAACCTGCGTATCTTACAGTACGAGGTCATAAGTGCTCCAATCAAAGGTACATATCGTGAAATCGTGAAGGCAATCCGAATAATTCCCCACTTCCGTCCCCAGGTCCATTTGACCTACAAGAAGTATCAGCAGCGAGATATAAGTGACTGATTTATCTCACTTCAGAGTGTAAGGTGATGAAGTAGTCATAAATCTGGTCATAGTACATTAGAGCTATAATGAGACTGCAGAGACGTGACTTACTAAGATTGCTAATCCAGCGACTTTGGAGAGTCGTGAATAGCGATAAGATTGTCACCAGTCAGACCTCACCATTAGTATACTTCATTGATTAGAGACATTAGAGAGAGGCTGGACAAAAAGTACGATTGAATCACCTTGGCTAACTGCAAACCGAATGGGTCTGGGACTGACATTTCGAGTAGCACAGTGGGTGAAATTTGAATGGGAGTCTGCAGCAAGCAGTTGTTGACTTATAAGTACCGTAGTGCGTACCTGCAACCGTGACACTGGTAGTGTTGCTGCTGCAACACAGCGCCGCTGTGACCGTCAATGGCAACATCACTGGTTCATTCACTTGGCCTGATATGACTATAGTTGTATTACCCTTACACAACCCTCTCACCCATACCCTGCCCTTATATATCTGACATGATGATGAATATTTGCTTCAGGGCTCAGCGCTCAATTATTTAAGTATCTGACTCAACGAACTTAGTGGAGTTAGAGCGAATAAGCCTAGGAGCTCGTCGGGTATTGTTTCTATTGTATCAGTATCATCGAGGGCACAAAACTTATACGAATGTACTTAACGTATATCCACGAAGAGGTGCACTGGTGTAGACCGGTGATGGTATTATCTAGACTTACGATACCGTGACAAACGCGATGTGACATGCGTGTGTGGCATCACATGATTCATTGTAACCCTGGGAAGTATCGTTGGACGTTGCCGTGAGAATTCATGGTTGTCGGATACCTACTTACTCAACCTTACTGGTCTGTGTTCTGGACCCACATGCAAGTTGTCTATTGTGCGCAATTGCGTTGACCCCAGATTGTTGTTTTTTTTTTTAATCAGTGTTTATTGTCCGTTGGGCTATGCCTATGGTAGACAAAACCTACAGGTATGTACTTGTTCGTATGTATTAATTATCAAGATATTTTTGTGATGCGCGATCATTGATCCAGGTGTGAAACGAGGACTGGTAAGGCCAGCTAAAGGCGATAGGGTTTATGGCTCATTCTTCTTCTTTGTCGTCTGCAGGGGTGTAACATCTCCAAAGATTTGTTCCAGTCGGTGCGTGCTCGCTATGTAGCGTAGTAGGGCTTGACGCATTTCTGGTTGTTCAGCAAGTTCTTGAGGTGGCTAGCTTGGGGCTATCTCGTTCTGGAGGATAGACGTTGTCTGGTGTACGTTGGGCAAGCAAGTAGAAGTGATGTACTGTTTCTTCTCCAGATTGTTGTTGACAGCCTTCTCTCCCTGCTCGTGTGGACAAGGGGCCTGATAGTTTCTCAGGAACGCGAATACGCCTTCAAACAGGCAACCATTTCATCAACGTTCTTGACTGTGCTACGCAGTATTGCCAGTATTCTTCGTTCCAGGTATAATGATTGATGTTGGAAGACACAATCCTTGCGATAGACTATGACAGACTGACTCGATGGGACGAGGTATCTGACTTGACACGAACAATCAAGTAACACGTAGTTGGTGCTCGAGAACCTCTGAGAATGAAACCGTACGCTGACCATCATATACATGTCCTGTTTGCATATTAGAATTCTAATAGTAAGTACTGATGATGAGGAGTATGGAAAGAACGACCGACTTCCTGGGTGCCTGCAAGTGTTAAAACATCTTTCAAAATTCTAGCGAAGTGAGCTAATATTGGGGTAAGGAAATGAGAATCTGAATAAGAGGATCGACATGAAGCGAAAGGTTCGCCGCCTGAGACCATCTCCTAATCAATATGGTTTGGTTGTCACGCCAAGCCGCACGACTTTCATTGGGAGCAGATGTATGCACGTCATATTGTGAAGGGGATGCCACAAAACCCCCGGAAGTGGGTCTGGGATGTGCCCATGCCTGTGTTCCGCGGTAGTAACCAGCTACAATATATCCAGCATCCTGACGTCCATCATGTTAACAGAAGCTAGGTCCTTGACTTGTGCGATGATATTATTATCCGAAGCAATTCTCTTATACTCTCCACCCCACTGCTGCGCTAGCAAAAGTGCAACAAAAGGCTGTCTGAGGCGAACGATCAGCCTCAACTCTTGCGTAGTCGGTTCATTGTGTCCAGGATAGCCACCGAGCTTATCATCTGACGGAGACCCAGGTTCGGGCCAATCTTCTACACGCTGCGTCTCGTCTGCGAAGTTAATGAGCCCGAGATCATACCGATTCCATGGACGGACAAGTAAGAATGTCTGCCGAGTACGTTTTGCAGGCGAGAATTGAACGAGTTTTTCTTCCGTTGTGATCTGCAGGTCTTGTAGCCCATCTGCCTTGATATCATAAGTGAAAAATCTGGCCTCATCTTGATCAGGCCTGCGCTTGACTTCTGTGAGGGTGAATGCGATGCAAGGCAATTGCAGTCTGGCGTTTGCGAAACGAGGAACACTGATGTTCTCAAGAGTGGTATACAATTTCGAAACCGACTCCACAGCGACGGTAGTGTTTCGCAGCGTGGAGATAGATATCTGCATCTCGTCTTCGGATAGAGATGGTGGCGTATATGACGGAGCTTTGTATGAGGAAATGTCGGCTGGGAGACAACTGTTGAAACTAGAGGATTGTCCAACCCAATCAAGGGCCGTGATGTCGCCCGAATGGGCTATGATCTCCTGCAAAAGACGCCCAAGTGCGTTCTGTCTCTTTTCTCCGTAGATGACAGGAAGGTGGACGCCAAAGATCCCAAACAACGAATACGCGATGTCTTCCTGCAGCGTAGTGATACGCGTTGATGCCCATTGAAGTTTCTCTCGGGCATCTTTCATCCCCGGACGGAAGGCGACGAGCGCCCTCGCATTTATACCAGTTGAACGCTCCAACTCCTGCGTGATAGCGACAGACTCCTTGTGATTCCGCGAGTGTTTGTCGAGGTATAGGGACCAATCTGCTTGGTAGAAGAGAACAATTTTAGGAGCGAGGAACTCCTGAACGGTCCATCCTCGCGTGTTCCAGATGCTATTTGCGAGCGCGCCCGACTTTGACCAAGGCGGGACATCCGATAGGTAAACGATGGTGAGCGCTGAGAAGTGATACCAGATGAACATGGAATTGACCGATCGTCCGAGCTCGACATTGTTGTTCTGGTCGATGCAGCACGTATCGCTCCACGCCCAATGATACCCCGCATCGCGAGCAACTTTGCAGAACTTCTGCAACTTCACAATGGTTCCGACCTGATCCAAGTCGTATATGTTTCTGCCCTGAACGTTGTGCAGTTGCGGCTCATTGCTTTCCCACCTATGGGACAACATGACCCAACTGAAGTACTTCCCGACCACTTCCCCAGTGAGCTCCGTTTGGAGGGGCGCATGCATCACCAGTGAATACAAAAGTTTTCCGTGCTCTGCACTCTTCATGAATGCATTGATCTGCGCATCTCGATCGCACAAATCTCCAGTAAAAGTGTTGATCAGACGAAGGGGGGCGTTTTCCAACTGGACGTGAATAGCTTGTCGAATGGCATCTTCCACTTCAGGACTGACGTATTGCTGCTGCTGCTGCAGTAACTCTGCAAACAATGTAAGTCATCTTCAAGTCGGGGCTTTTGTGGGGCTTACGTCGTGCCTGTAGGTCGGGTGCATCATCCAACTTAGAGAGCATGATTGTGAAAGCCTCAAATGCATCATCATAGCGCTGTGCTCCACGAAGCGCTGCATGCTTCAATTCGTATCCAATATAAGACGAAGGGTTGAGCTCGATGACCTACGAATATCGTTAGAATTCGTTACAAATGTTAAACCGGCGACAGATATCCTCCGCACCTTGTTCGCGTCCAAAAGGGCCTCCGCATAGAGATTTTGTTCCAACTTCACCTTACCGCAGTGCGCAAAGTATGAGGGATCCGTCCTGAATCCTGTGGAAATTGTGTTCTTGATGGACCATAAATGAATATTCCCATCATAGTCTCCACTGACTAGCAGTTCTCCGTTCGGAGAAATTGCGACAGAGGAAACACATGTTGTGTGTTTGAGTGCCTGTTCTATCTTCTTGTGTGACTTTATGTTCCACAGTTGCACGGTACAGTCGAACGAGGCGGATGCGATGAAGAAGCCATCAGAAGAGACGGCAAGTGAGCTGACGCAGGAAGTGTGATGGGTGCAAGGTTGACCGATCTGGGTCCTATTCGACGAGTCCCAGAACTTGATTTTTTTGTCGTCTGATGCAGAAATAAGTTGCTGGCTATCGGGCGTCCATACAACATTTCGAACCCAATCGCTGTGAGCGTTGATGTCGAACAGCAGCTTGGCGTTATTAGTGCTCCAAACCCGAATGATGCCGGTTTTGCGGCAGCTGCCGGATGCCAATTTTAGCCCATCTGGGCTGAACGCGACACATTTCACCACACCTAGACCCTCGAGTGTTGAGAGGACAGCGCCAGTCTTTGCATCCCATATAATAACCGTGCAATCGTCTGACCCACTCGCGAGTCTCTTTCCATCAGGGGAGAAGCACACTGACGACACCCAGTCTGTATGCTTCACCAACGGTCCGAATACCATCTGCGTGCTATCGACGTCCCAGATGATAATCGCTCCATCTACTCCACCATTCGCAATTCGTCTGTCGTCTGGCGATACAGCGACTGATGTCACAGCATCACTGTGTTTGAATGGCCCTCCTACCAATACTCTTTTCTCTACGTCCCAGATTCGTAGAGTTTTATCCTCTGAAGCAGTAACGATCCGTTGGCCGTCTTTGAAGAAAGCGACTGCCGATACTAGTTTTGTGTGAACTCGCATTGTGATTGGCACTGGCTGGGTCGTCTGCACTGGCTGGGTTGTCTGCGCCGGCTTTGGGCGCCTTCTTACAGCGAGATATTGTTTTGCTACATTGAGCAATCCTGACATATCGCTAGACAGGAAGATGGGCTGTTAGTGATGTTTGAAGTTAACAAGTAGCGTACTTTGTGCCGCCGTGGACGTGTCGTGAGTAGAGCCGATTTTCTGCCCTCTATATATTATTTGCTCCATCGTACCACGTTGCTACGGCATGAATCTCATTTCCCTCCTATCTGGAAGGTCTAGAACTATATCTAGGCGCCTTCTGTTATCGTTGGAATGCTACATCCGAAACACACGGCGACCAATGCATCTTACTCTATCTTACATACTGATCCGTGCTCATGAGAAGTTCTCTATCGTGCGTAGTTGGACAAGCCCTAGGTTGTTGTTGAAACGTTGAAAGTCTGCTCTCCCGGCTCGTGTGGACGAGAGGCTTGATGGTCTCTCAGGAATGAACATTTCATCAACGTTCTTGACGGTTCTACGCAGTATTAATGTCAGTATTTTTTGTCCCAGGTATAATGATTGATGTATGTTGTCTAGCACCCTAGAATTCGTCACGTGTCTGCATTTTCCGGCAACTTCTGTGGCACCAAGGCTGAGAGACATTCAAGTTCTCTCACGTGGAATATGACAAGCAAGATTTCAGCAGCATTTCACAAGTAAAATTAGTACTGGAGAATCTCTGCCCTGCGGTGACTGTCATATAGTCACCTTGGAATAACCAACTTGGAGACCATCAATGTGGTTTAGGTAGGCCACATGACTTTGTTCCGAGCGGACTGGTGTATCGTGAAATCATATCACTTGGTTTAGGACTTGGAAGCCGCGGGTCGATAATATTTGGCACTGCCAAGACAAATCACACCTGCCATGCACAGCTTCTATTTAGAAGGTCTTGCATACAGTCAATCATCCAGTAAGGTCTCCAGTTTCGCAAAATTTGTCCACTCACCGACTTTTGTGGGTGCGTGTATGACCATCAGCGAACGTTTGAACATGTCACACCCTACCTGGCAGTGGTATGACAGTCTCCTCGAGCTCCATCTCATTGCTCCCGACAAGGCTATTCATTTTCCGTATTCAAACGTCATAGCACGCAAAAAGACATCAGCCAAACAGAGAGATGGGGAACGAAGAGCTGTGTTGGACCCTCTGCTGTTTGGTGCACCTCGTCGGACGAAGAAATCGAAGATGAATAAAGATTCACCATGCTAGGTTTATAGTAGTGCATGGTATCTTCAGGATATACTCTGGGAAGGTCTATAACAGTACTATCACCGCGATGTGGTATTTCTCAATCAATTACTAGAATTAGTAAAGATGACGCGCTTCTGATGGAGATGATGGTGATACGTGATCTCAAGAAACATGTTCATGATACCTTTGTGAATAGGGCCTTTACCCGGGGTTCGACTAGGGTATCAGTTCAGTGGTGATTCAAATTTCAAATGCTTACACAGTAACCACAGTAACATAGGATTGGAGCGGGGAACTGGAACTAAGATGTACGGTTGGAGAGCCTCGCCGCTCACGCATTATCTCTCTCTCAGCATCTTCAGATTGAGAAATTGATTTTGGTTTTGATCTGATGGCTATAGCAAGGATCATAGTACTTCCATGTCCATGGATCCGCCAAACTGCGTGATGCTGCTACTCTTCTAGACACCTCAGAGCAAGGCTTAGGGAGCCTCAGACAGCGCAGTCTTACACTAGTATATGACATTATTGATGTGGGGTCTGATAAGTAAGTGATACCAAAGCGACCTTTCAACAAGTCGCGGTGTAGGATATGATTGAAGCGATACTTTTGTATTGTGATTGAATGTGAAAGATGTACTTCTTGTTGGCACATAGGGTTAATGCCATGTCGGTAATTTATGGCTTGTCCAAGCAAGATTCCCGAGTTAAATTACCATTACTGGAAACTCGACATGGGAACACTTGGGAACGACAGGCAAATGGAACGGAATCGCATTCTCGTTGCGGACGAACCGCAGCAGATACTGACTAACTTTGGCACATAACGCATTATTTGTTCTACATGGGGATTGAATATCCCTCTCTCATGTCCTAGGCTATTCACGACCGTGAGCGATATGAATCGTAGCTACCCAGGCTTCACCACAGATCACGGTAGCCCTCCCAAGCTTCTCCACCAGCTTATTGGATGAGAAAGACTTCTTCAATACGCGTTTGTTCATATACAACAAAAATATACATATGTGCAACCAAGTTCAGTGTCAAAGGCAGGCTCTACGTATAGGAATGTCCAACATGGGGTCTTAGATCTCAGACCCCAAATAATAATAAACCGGGATATATATATTTTTTTCTTCAAAAAAAGACTTCTGTGTGGATGTGTTTGTTAGGGCAAAGAACAGACACCAGGCTGGATAGTGGCTCGCTACTAAAATACAAAAGACGGGGAAAATACAAGCTGAAAGGGGTGAGAGCATAGTCAGCAAGCTCAAATGAGAAGCGCTATCTGCAACCCACAGAACTATCAACAGGTCTAGGCTTCGTCTGGCTGGCCAGCTATCACACTGCCTCCGGACCGCGCTTGGAATTCATGTGAACAGGATAGCAATTCCATTGAATCCACCGATTGGGAGGTCTCCTTGCTTGCTTGAAGATTGAATAGTATTCGAGAAGCAAGAACACTGTGTGTAACAATCTGAGGTCTGAAATGAAGAATGTGAGCTTTCGACAACATATATCCTTGCTCAGACTAACGTATTTAACATTTCGCTGTACGACAGCTACGGGGCATACTCAATTCTTGAGGTCTACGAAAAAAAAAAAACAAAGAACTTACTGGCAACACAGCGATGACAATCACATTGACTGTAGATATCACTACAAAGATGTAAGCACGGAATAAATAGTGACAATGGTGTCAATACTCATGATGCAGAACATGTAGAGTAGCCCATCACGATAAATAGTCTTCACCAGCGCAGTATGAGAACCCAAATAGTGTTGATATCTCAAAAATACAGTGGTGGACATGATAACTAAAAGTGGATTATTAAGTGAAAAACTTCGAATCAATATTCGCCTCACCTATCTCGAAAAACATCAATAGTCCATACGGGAAGGCACTACTACGAGCTCCCTCTAACACGCAAGGCGGGGCGACTGAAAGGAGATGAATACTAAGACTAAGGAGTAAGTCATGAGACCTCACCTGGGCCTGAGATGTTGAAGTTGATTGGGGCAGCACTTAGAATCACAGAGGTCACCAAGATAACCTACGCCATACGGATCAATAACGTATAGGGAAATAGAGATATCATTGTACCAAACCAAAGGAGAGAAGAATGATAAGGTAAGCCTTTTTGTTGCCAGAGAAGGCGTAGACCCTGCAAATCAATAAACCTGTTGTGCGAGTGTAAATGCATGCTCGAATGTGGTGTGCGAAAGCCAACCTTCCGAGGCAATGATGCCCAAGAAATGTATGCCTGCGAAATGCCATTGCCAAGTTATGTCATGAACTATGTAGACTAACCATTTACAGCATCGTTAAAAGGTGAACACTACATGTTGATGTGAATTGCAATTGGTGCTGCACAGACCAAGGGTATACTCACATCTTGCGCCCCCCATGCCTTGACAGCGGCTGCTTAGGCATTAGCTTTTCCGTAGTAGCGCGCACCGGCGTATCTTACAGTATGAGGTCATAAGTACACCAGCAAAAGGTGCATATCGTGAAATCGTGAAGGCAGTCCGAATGATTCCCCACTTCCGTCCCCAGGTCCATTGGACCTACAAAAAATATCAGCAGCGAAGTATAGGTGACTGATTTGTCTGACTTCAGAGTGAACGGTGACAAAGTAGTCATAAATCTGGTCATGGTACATTAGAGCTATAATGAGACCAAAGAGACACGACTTGCTAGGACTGATAATGCAGCGACTTTGGAGAGTCGTAAATAATGATAAGATCGTCACCAGCCAGACCTCACCATTACTGTACTTCATTGATTGGAGACGTCATTAGAGAAAGGCTGGTCAAAAAGCACGATTGGATCACCTTGGCTAACTGCAAACCGAAAGGGTCTGAGACTGACATTTCGAGTAGTACAGTAGGTGAACGGAAGTCTGTAGCAAACAGCTGTTGACTTATAAGTTCCCGACTCTCACGTTGGTGGAGGAGGGCTTTATCAAACGCAAAAAAATTCCCATCACTAACGAGATGTGCGAGAATGCTGTGCTTGGTTGTGTATATCCGGTCCTGCTTGGCATTGAGTATTGAGTTGGCGATGAACGTTTGAACCAGCCCGGTTTAATAGTTTTGATGATCGTACAACTGGAGGTCCGTTAGGGTTAATCCGTATAAGAGTTATTTGACTTAACCCTAACCCAAGCGTTTGTATACGGCTCAGGATGTTCACACTCAGCGTCTGCTTGTACTCTTGAGTCTCAATGCCTCGTTTATGTCTCGTTTGTGCCACCGCCATGCCTATAGCCGCCAGTGTGCCAGTTAACAAAACATGCAAACTGACAATTGACATGTTATTGTGGTTCGTTTCCGGTCGCCCCCGGCCACAAGAGAAGGTTGAGTTTGTCGTTTAATAAACCATTTGGTGAGCCGTTCTGCTATTGCAGTGGAACCTGAAGGCGGGGACTTGACGCATGAGCGTAGTTATGATACCGTAGTGTGTACCTGCAACCGCGACATTGGTAATGTTGCTGCTGCAACACAGCGCCGCTGTGACTATCAAGGGCAACATCATTGATTGATCCATTTAGCCTGATATGACTATGGTTTTGTTACCCTTACACAACCCTTTCACCCAATTGTCCGTAACATACCCTGCCCTGATATACCTGACATGATGATAAGTATTTGCTTCAGGGCTCGATTATTTAAGAAATCTGACTCGACGAACCTAGTAGAGTTAGAGCGATTAAGCCTAGAAGCTCAGGTATTATTTCCATTGTATCAGTATCATCGAGGCCACAAAACCTATCGAATGTACTTAACGTATAGGCTGTACTGGTGTGACTGGTGATGGTATTTTTTAGACTCAACGATACCGTGACAACGCGATGTGACATGCGCGTGTGGCATCACATGATGTGACAACTGTCTGAGACTAGCATTCTCTCGAGTCTCGATACTAAGGCGCTCTAGGTAGGTTCCACTAAGTCGTGCAGTTTCTCACCCTAGGTCGGCGGAGGCGCTCGTTCGGTGATTGAAAAATGCCATATGAAGCCATTTAAAAATACGAAGGCAGAACTTGGGTGGTGCCATCATGGTCCAAAAAATCAAAGGTGAAAAGGCAGGTATTCTCTCATGCTAGAAGGGCTCAAAAAAACCACAGCTGAAATCAAGGAGTCGTAGAATGATAGCCTGAACCAACTACTGGGCGTCACGATCATACTGGCCATCAACGCTCCAAGGGACCCTGTGCCTATTGATCTCGCAAAAGACATCCTCGGAATAATTGCAACATTCTGATTATTATGCATGTGTGTCGGCATCACTCCCAGAAAGACCATTGAAGCCTTACATAAACCTGCGTTTATACAGTTAGTGATCAAGAACAAGTCCGATTTCCAGGCAATAACGAGACTATTAGAGAAATTCTTGAAAGTGAGTGCGACAAAAAGGCTACGGAAGACGATCTCCGAGGACACTTAAGACATGCATTATCCCAGCTTAACAAGTAAGCCAAACTAATTTTACCATCGAGAGAATCTGCTGACACTGTAGATCAGACAACTGCATCAACTGTGACGTAGCATCAAAGAAGGAGAAAGGGTTTTGGAGGAGGCTCGTTTCTGTGACGACTGATCGCAACAAGATTGCTGCATGAGAAAGAGAATTGGATCGCGTCTTTACACTCTTCGATGTATGTCCATGTAGCCTCATCTCGATTCTGTTGCGGAATGGCGTCTCAAGTTTGAAGCAATCGCTGGTTTGGCGATTGAGATAAAGTCTGTAAAGAAGGCTTTGGCACCATGCACGATGTTCCTAATACGAACGCCCCAAAGTACGTTGTCATTTCCGGCCTTCTAAATATAATCAGGCATCGCCAAATAAAGCCTCCATCACGGTTCGCAATGCTGTATGACCACAACGATCTTGTCGTTAACGATGAGCATCTGGCGTTGATCGGTCCAGGGGGCATGGGAAAAGTGTTCTGATGCTTTGCCATCATGTATTGAACACGGCTTAGATCTCCATAATGAACGCGTCTTCAATATTCGGAAGGACGATCCCGAACTCTCTAGGTGACCTTATTGACGTTAGTGTATTCAGAATCATATGTCGGTGCCACACCACAATGAGCTCACAACTGGCGGCGTGCATTGATGATCCCATACACGGTCATATTCGGGAGGCTACTAATCCTTATGTTCGCAGCCATAGACCTTGGCGGTACCATTACCTTTGGTGTCTTGTATGGTCTCTTCTCTGGTGGTTGTGCGTCACGTTCATCAATATGTTGTTGGAAGTCAACTGACTTTGCTTCCAGTCGTACCCTTCATCACTCCCATTGCTGCATCGTTTTCGAGAAACCTCAATGAAATCGGGCAAGTATTAGTGCGTCCTTTACGAGACTTCTACACTGACAGATTCACGATGTATAGTACTCGCATAGGCACAACTCCCTTCGTCATTTCCTTCGCACTTCTCACAGGTAATCTCGTTGCTGGTGCAGTAGTGCAGGTCAATGGCTTTTACATATGGCACAGACCACTTGTCTTTGCTTCTGTAGGCCTCTATTGCCAGAGTCGTCTA
This sequence comes from Suillus spraguei, assembly GCA_016800925.1. Lineage (NCBI taxonomy): Eukaryota > Fungi > Basidiomycota > Agaricomycetes > Boletales > Suillaceae > Suillus > Suillus spraguei. The sequence goes on from JABCPU010000183.1 coordinate 99,858, forward strand.
GCCGCTGAAAATCAATTTAAGGTTGTGCTGGCAGGCGCAGCCTGTCTTACCGCTTCGCGATCCATTCTGTCCAAGCGCAAGAGCACCAACAGGCTATGAAAACGATTCGCAACAACCCATGACCGGGAGTTCACTAGACAACATTTGAGAATGATTTTGATCACTAGACCACCTGACTACTATATGCGCCACCAACACCGAGGTGGATAACGACTTTAACAGACCTTTTCGAATTCTTGTATACGCTCAGCCGTAATCATGTCCGCTTCAAAGGGTGATAGAAGGATGATATTGCAGGGTTAACGAATTTCATAGCTACTATATGTCCCGCTATCACATCTTGTCCGATACGCCCTATCGTGTAATTCCGTGCCTTGCTACCTCCAGCACGTATGCTCGCGACCACGCTCAAAGCCGAAGGTGGCAAGATACATGATCTAATCATGCAAGGTCAGATAGAATCCAAGATCAAACGTCACTTTGAGTGCCCCGGCGGCTTCCCGCGGAGCAACGCGTCCCTGAGTCAAGGGGTCTGGCCATCATGGGATGGATGCTGTCCAATCTGAACAGTAAAGGTCACACGTTGATTTGAGGCAACGATAGGAAATGCACGGGCGTTATGATCGTGGGGGTTGGGAAACATTCTGGAATTATGATTCAGCACAGTGCCAAGTCAATTGTGGATACGTTGATGTTGTCCTCCGAGGGAATCGTGCTATCTATAATTGAGATATTCCATTGCATGAAATCCTGAATAAATCCACAAGCGGTTAATCCTCGTGAACCTCATTGTCGTCTGAAAGTTCGCTGGACTAATGATGGACGTAATCCCACTCTTCCTTTAGACCGTCAGTCTAGTGGAAGACACTTTTCGCATCCCAACCGATATGGTGATAAGCACGTCGGGACAGGTAGACACTCGAGGTCACGAGCCCCGCACTGATGTGTCTCTTCTTTTCCGGTGATAGTTCAGGGTCTGCGAGTGAAAATCATAGGTCAATGTTAAATCCGGCTATCAACAGCTGTCGACCAATAGCACCTAGTCTGCAAAGCCGCAACAGCTACTGACGCAACAAAGTTCCACCTGACGGTAAGCCAAATATGGGTTAGCACCTGAGCCATTCCTTATTTTCAGAACACCACGTGGGGTTGCATGCTAATCGGAACAGAGTAGAAGAATGATTGGCTGACACCACCGGAACACTCGACCCCGTTCTCCTGCTTTTCGGATGAGAGTCTGAAGTCGGCGGAGACTGAAGGCATGCTATGCGTAAGACCAGATGCACGGCAGATCTACCGAGCATGAAAAACACTGCCCTTACAGGTGTGCTTCTCTGCCTTTCTTCGTCGTAGTTTGACAGGTCCATGTTGCACGTAGATGTATATGCTAACAGGATGAATGGTGGGGATCCGAGCAAGCATGTCAGGAAATAAACTCACTAATCAAAATGAACCATTCATTGCCAAACAAGGTTGAAGAGTTGACGGTCTAAAAGTCTTCGGAGCCCAAAGGACTCACTTGGCTGCCGGAATGAGGCCTGCATGCGTCAAGATACCAGAACAATTACATACTACTTATCTGAACGCAGTATTAGCATGTACGGTTGCCACTTTAAATTTCCAGGTCGGTATGCATTTTGATCCAAAAGCGGTGCTAGACTCTAGATCGACCGATTGGCAAGATTCTGTGAATAAAGCAAGCAGTTGATCGTAGAAGGATAGTGATCGACCACCAAGCTAGTCGAGAATTAGCCGTTCCTAGGTAGTCGCCCGAGTCAAGGCCAGAGTTGTACACAAGTACAAGCGCAGACTCCTATAGAGTCCCACGCTCCTGCTCCACGTCCACTTCCCATTACAACTTCTTCAATGTTTATCTTACACCCGTCCATTGCAACCATCTGTCACTCAATTATAAACATTGCACTGACACCAAGGTTCGATCAGGAAGGAAAGGGCGTGGAAGGCCAAGAATATGCGGAACACGTTATACCGTAGCAACTTGGACGCACCAACAGGTTATCTGAGTCATCCGAGTCATTGCGGTTCGCATTGGTGAAAGGCGTGATGATGCCGATATCTTCGCGTCGGTGGTGGGACAGGACGGCGGGCCTTGTAGACACCAGCACGAGATAAGTAACAGGCCGTTTTATCTGCACCATTGACATAGTTTTATAAGCCGAGAGTTCCCAGACCACCGCAAGTGCTGCTGTGAAATGTTTCCTGGTCATCACGACACGTTACACACTTTGTAAGGTCATATGCAACACGAAAAGTCTAATATGGATGAAAGATCTAGTGACCTACTAGTGTGCGACACAACACATCAAGCTAATGTTAGTTATAAGCATTGTAGTAATTCATATAATCGCAGCGTATCAACATATCGTCAACATACCATTTGTGAAGATACGGAAGAGACACCAGCAGGCCTTCAAGATTTGATAGCAATGAGGACATGTTCCAATAAGTCGCAAATTAAATTGATGGGCTAGCCAATATACAAGTCTGCTGATCGCTGCTATTGAGTTTAATTCCCGTTGGCAGTCTGCGAATCAGCTTGAGATCGTGTGACTGCCATGCAAATAACTGAGTTTGCTCGTACTTGGTTCGTGGCTCCAAGAGAGCTTTTAGAAACTAGGCTTTGAAAGACTGCCAGAATTTTGGAAGGCGATGTGTAAATTACAGGACTTGGAAATTACCATCTCCATGTTTTGCGGACAAGACTAAAGTGTAACGAAGTCAAATAGGGGGGCTTGAACATGTGAAAAAAGGGATAGTGTAAATCATGTGCACGACCAAATTTGTTGAGCACACAAATTTCTGTTCTTACACAGGATGTATTTTGCATTTTTCATTTTCGTCATATATTAACAAGCCTCAGGCCTCAATATTCAATGGCGAGGGCTGAACGATCATGTCAGAGAACAGACTCACCAATTAAACCTGAGGTGTGAACAGCTGACTCACTGTCTGACAGTCGGAGCGCAAAGTTTGAAAGACACCACAATGAGGCCCGTGCGCGTCAAGATACCGGGACGTTTACACACAGCTACCCAAGCGCAGTACCGTACACTAGCATGAATTAGTGTTCCCTAGAACATGGCGCCGCGGCCGCCAGTGAAGTCCAGATTCTCGATTCGTGAAATCCTATGTACAATTGATCGTACAAGGATGGTGACCGGCCACCAGGTTAACCATGAGACCTTCCTAGACGGTGAATGCTTGAGTACAAAGCAGCTGTGTCTACCACTGTCGTGCGTACAGCCTGTCACGGGTACAAAATTAATGCGAGACCTCCAAGATGAATTCCCACGCTACACCAAACGCAGTTTGTATTGTGACGGTCAGGTCTTACAAGGCCAAGTCCTGCATTTACTTTCTGCCTGAGATGCCCTCTCAATCAGCCCTCTCAGCAGACGAAAAGTCTAGAGTAAAATCTACTTTAGACAGTTCCACGCAGAAGATACTCACCGCTACCGTTGCTCGTATCTACTTTGCACATCCGCAGCCAAACAAATGGTCGTATGGCGGCTTGCAAGGCGCACTCGCTTTCACGCAAGATAACTCGAAAGACGCCTTTATGTTGAGACTGGTTGACTTAACGGGGACGAGGGGCGTCATATGGGAACACGAACTATATGAATCGTTCGAGTATTACCAGGACAGGCCGTTCTTCCATTCATTCGCGGGCGATGTAAGTGTGCATTTGTAATTCAAAGGAAATCACTCACTTCTACCTAAGAAATGCATGGTTGGCTTTGTCTTTGCTGATGAGAAAGATGCAAAAGCCTTCTACAAGAAAGTAACCACCCGTAAAGCAGATAAAGGTATGGTAATTTAGAAACTCTAGCTGACTACCTTTGACCTCTGTTTTAGTTAAACCTTCCTCCTCGGAGAAAAAGAAGTCTTCCAAGGGTGGCAGAATAGATAAGTCTATGATTTCAGGTCCAACCGTTGGTTCCTTCGTCCATGTTGCACACATGGGCTATGATCCTGAGAAAGGTTTTAACTCCACTAACATTGATCCATCATGGACCGCCTTTCTGAATGACCTGGAGGGTTCAGGCGTTAGTCGTGAGGTTATCAACCAGGACATGGATTTCATAAAAGACTTTCTCCGTGATGCACAGAATAGACCCCAGCCTGCTGTCAAGAAAAAGGCACCACCACCCTTACCTGCGCCTAGAAATAGGGGACATACGCAGCAGGATAGTGTTACATCATCAGTCAATGGTGATTCCGCACCTACTCTTCATACCCCTTCACCTCCATCACGTCCAGTTTCTGCTGCCCCACCTCTTCCCCCTATTGCAGCGCCCCCGTCATCCCGTCCCACCTGGGCTGCTCCACCTCCACCACCACAACCACCACAACGGGCACCTCCTGTACCCGCGCCACAACCAGTAAGATCTTCAGGACCACCTGTGCCGCCAGTTCGTCCCGCGAGTACGGTTCTCCCGCCTCCGCCCCCTGCACGACCACCAGTTAATCCTCCTACACGACCACCAGTTAATCCTCCTACACGACCACCAGTCAGTGCTCATCCTGCACGGCCACCAGTCAATGCTTCGCCACCTCCACCTTCATATGAGGACCCTCCTCCTCCTCCATCATCACCGCCGCCGCCGCCGCCGCCGCCCCCTCCGCCACCTTCATCTGGGAATGCTCCTTCGCCCCCTCCACCTCCTCCTCTACCACCTTCATCTGGGAATGTTGCTCCACCCCCTCGACCGCCTCCTCTACCACCTTCATCTGGGAATGCTCCTCCGCCCCCACCACCACCACCACCTCCTTCATTTGGGAATGCTCCGCCCCCTCCGCCCCCTCCTCCACCTGCAGTAGCGGTGCCGCCGCCACCACCACCACCACTTCTGTCAAATGGGGCATTACCCGCTCCCCCGCAACCTGGTCGCGCGGACCTACTTGCGTCCATTCGTGGACAGAGTGTATCAAATTTACGGAAGACAGCTGGTCCTCAGTCAACCCCCTCTCCTCCCCCCGCAGCTACTGCTGATGAATCTGGCGGTAGTGGCTCAGGCGGGAATTTGACCGCCGCGTTAGCTGCTGCTTTACTGGAAAGGAACAAGAGGCTTGGTGATAGCGATGAAGAGGACGAGGACGATGACTGGGACTAATATCGCTACTTATTTTCGATTACGTTCTTACACACCTTTCATAATTGGGATTAGCCTTTATGCAAACGAGGTGAGATAGACTTGTAGGTAAACGAAGCTCGGCAAATCACTGGAAAGGGGTCTTGAGTTCCCAACCCCTAAATACATATAGACTTGCCGGAAAACTAAAAACTCAACTCTTCTTAGGCAGGGCATGCATGCCTCACAGTTCCCTCATTATTCTCTTTTGGTATCCTTGATCAGTTTGCTACAGCTGCACCTACTGCGTGCGAAATCAAAGCCGTAACAATATTTGGGTCAGTGACTCAGACAGCTTGGGCAGTGGGCTTTCTGGGGATAGTTAGCCTGATTTGGCACTGGCGATTGCCGGTGAAAACATGATCTTGATCAAATACAAGGCCGTGCTTTGCTCTGCTCATCAACCCTCGTCATTCTCTTTTCCAAATCACTGCATTCCCTTATAGCCAGCAAGGTTTTCTGTTGAAACTTTCTAGAATATGGCGGATCAATTGGTGAGTCGCGATGTCACGCGTGGACTTCCGATGGGTATCGATTAATATTGATCTGGGAACAGAGTGAAGGTGTGACTACTTTTTGGTGGGAGGCCAAAGACGTTATTGGTACTGATATGCTTTGTTGCTCTTGTGCGGCTTTCTAGAACAGATATCCGGTGAGAAATCGTTGTTGGTGTCGTCGTTGATGATGCCAGCGCTCATTCACCCGCCACAGAATTCAAGGAAGCTTTCTCATTGTTTGACAAAGGTACGACTGACTTGATGTTAGTCATCGCTCCACCTGATCCGAAGCGATGTAGATGGCGATGGCACGATCACTACCAAGGAGCTCGGCACTGTGATGCGCTCACTAGGTCAAAATCCTACCGAAGCCGAGCTACAGGACATGATCAACGAGGTTGATGCTGATGGGAACGGCACGATCGACTTCCCAGAATTCCTTACAATGATGGCACGCAAAATGCGCGACACCGACAGTGAGGAAGAGATTAAAGAGGCATTTAAAGTGTTCGATAAAGACGGGAATGGCTATATCAACGCTGCTGAGCTGAGACACGTCATGACGAACCTGGGTCAGTGGTGATACTCGGATATCGATTATGAATTAATGCCATCTCTAGGTGAAAAATTATCTGATGCTGAGGTCGATGAGATGATTCGTGAGGCAGACGTCGATGGCGATGGCCAGATCAATTACGATGGTTTGTCTCCTTTTTTGCATCGTGCTTATTTGTACTCACGTGTCAATTGTGTTGCATCGATTCAGAATTTGTCAAGGTTAGTATTTCGTCCATAGTATCTCAATCTCAGAAATCTGACCTTTTTTTTTCTTTCAAAAGATGATGCTATCGAAATGATGTGGAATGCATCCTGTACATTAGAATTTATTTCAGAATTCTACTACTTACTCTTGTCCTTATCTGCCTAAGTGACTCGGGCCCGCAGAAAGAGCTGCATGTTCAACTGTCAACCAGATTGTCTGAATCGTCACGTGTGGAATGATGTCATTCGTATGATTAGCTCCGCAGGTGCATATATAGGGGAGCACCGCTGCGCTCCAAGTCTTTCTTCACAACTATCATCATAGTCCACCGCTACCCGTAACAAATGTCTCAACAAACGAAAGATACCACCACTTCACCCAGTCACCAACAGGGACAGCAGGAGCAACAATTTAGCATCCTTCCTCACCCCGCTGTACGCAGCCGCTTTTTCTTTCCACTAGTCATCGTTTTGCTGATTAATTAATTTAGAAATCTAATAACCCGGCAGACTTGGTCGGGGGCCTCGGTATGATGCGGGTTTGACCAGCAAGCCTGAGTTCCATGCCTACCACGCTCGAGACCCGTATGTGCCTAGCAAGGACGTCGTCAACAGCCTCGAAGCCCCATTGGTTCGTTAAGATGTATTTCGAATATCATATCCCTTGCTCATAGCTGTTCGTAGAGCCGTGAAGAACTTCATAGAAGGGCAGAGGAGCTCAATAAGAAGTAGGAGTTGCGCTGTCTCATACTCTCTACAAAGGGTAGTATTTGGCAGTATATATGAATCGACGTACGGAATATTGTGTTCAGCTGTCCTACTTTGTATTATATACATGTCAGCGTTCGTGAGCGGTGAAACCCCTTCCCCAAACAATGCCCACAACTTCAAATCTTTCCTGCAGCAGTACATCGAATGGTATGCCAGCAATTTTCTTGGAGGGTGCACAATCCTACAGCCTTCCTATGTCATATTAATCTCAGCGCACACTTGAAGTATCATATTCACTTATATCCCGCGTTCATCTCATCACTGTCTTGTCCTATATCACGATAAAACTACTCGTATAATCATTAGAGATACAATGGCAGGTTGTTACATGTATATGATCTACAGAACGTTTGCAAATGGCGACCGACCCTCTAAAAATAATGACCACCCTTTAAATCTGTCTGGCAGAACATAGAATGGGTTACAACTGTACAAATGGCAGGGAGGTACTCCCATCTCGGTGCACAAAGACCGTGTTTCTGTGAAGTATCGTGCAGCTAACGCGAAGTCACCACGCACAAATACAATCTCCCCCAATCCCCGCTTGCCGTATGCCTTGTTATCAAGATTTTGTTGGATGTCACAACCTTCAATGGTGGCGATGAAATGGGACTCCGCCATGTCGTATGCATCTGCAGCGAGCTCGATGCATGCTGAGCCATAAGATCTGTGAAGAAATACGTGTGCAGTGCGCAGCGTAAAGGATTGATGTAGTCCCAGGGTTGGGTTGATGAGCTCTCTTGCAAGAGCATGATCCCCCTGCTTGCTTGCAACAAGGGCCTTAAACACGGTGTACCAAAGGACACTCTGCGAATTGTGTCCCTCGAACATCTCTACGATTTTCTGGAGGATGTCCATGGCTTCCGATAATCTGCCTTCGCAAAATGCTACCTCTGCAAGCCCCTCAAGTGCGTCGCGGCGGGCGAACTCTTCAGTGCTTGTGCATTGTGGGAGAATGTCTTCCAAGTGTGTCTTCGCCTGGACGATGTCTCCCCCATAGTAAAATTTGGCCCGCCAGTGCCGAATCTTGGACCGTAAGCCCCAGTCGTGATCGTCCGAGGACTTTACAAATAATTCATCAGCAGATGTTGTAGATGCGTACATCCGGGCTAGATCTAAGGAAAACCAAACTTTGGTTTTTGTTGGTTTACTGAGATGCTCCCATGACTCGGTGTGTTGAAAGTCCGCTAAGACCTGTTGGGTTTCAATCAAGCGGCCTTGACACTTGTATATGTCTGCACATTCGATGACACATCCACCTGCCATTTCGTGGTCGCCGGCAGTAAGATAGAGTGCCCCAGCAGCTTTGGAGGCCTTCATGGATTCTGTGTACTGAGAAAGAGTGACATAGAGCCAGCCGAGACAATACAAACAGTATGCTTTGGATGATCGTGTGGAGGAGTTCTCGACGATGTTGAAAATAGCGGGGGTAAGGGAAGTTGGGCGAGGAAGATGCCACTGCAAGCAATTCAAAAATTGGCTGCAAGCGTGACAAGTCTTTTCAGGGATCTGGGTGAGGTCGAAAGCAACGACATGCTCAATGTTGAGGTGATCCGAGATAATGATATCAGCATGACTATTTCGTTCTTCCGAACACTGTTGGACAGTGCGATAGTAGAAGGTGCGTATCTCTCGCAGACGTGCGGGGTCAGGAGGTGGCAACGAATCTTGCACATAATGTCGAATGGGTGCAAGCATTTTGACGAACCCATCCTGACGATAGATGAGAGATTGCCTCCATAAAACATCACATATAGTGTCGATTTGTGGGATAGATGGTAGGATGTGCTTGGATAGAGCCTCGTTGAGACCCTGGGGCAAGAAGGCAATGACAGCCAAAGTATACCGAGCCTCCTCTCCGAGTTTTTGGATTGACGGTGAGCTGAGCGACAGCTGCATGGTGTATGACAGGCTTTGAAGCTTTCCCTCGCCGTGGTCTAGGACTGCACTGTGTCGATCCCTCCATCTCTCCAGCAGCATGACCGGAGACCAACCGTTTTGCTGCGCAGCATTTGCGAGTAGACTGATGGAAAGCGGGTGATATCCCAAATCCTGAAGTAGGTTTGCTATTCCTCCTTCCGCACATTCACGACTGGCTAGGCAGTAAATTTGAAAAAATGCCTCCTGAGCAGAGTTCGGATCCAACGGCAGTACTTCCTTGGTGATCCATGGTACATCTGGTGCGCTCCTTCTACTACGCGATGTGAGAATAAAAGTGACGCCAGGGATGTTAGCCATTTCAGCAATGGCTGGTGGTATGCTTCCCAACGCCGATGATGCACTGGCCTCTTCAAAAGTCTCAGCATTGTCAAGGACAATGAGGGCGCTGGAAGAACGAAGAAAGGTAGATATCTGGCGCACGGAATCAGCGCTAGCGATCTCTATACCAAGGGCTCTGGCAAAACGTGTCATAAACGTTTCGAATGTGATGGTCGAGGGATCTAGCCCATCGTAAGTGACAAAGAAGCGCCTATCAGCAAATTTCTTTGTGACGAGTGGCTCGTTGACAATGGCTTTGGCCAGAGAACTCTTCCCCATCCCTCCAGGGCCTATCAACGCCAGATGCTTATCACTGACGACATGCTTCGTCAACTCAGCCACGAGGTCATCACGGCCATAGAACATGGAAGGTCGTGATGGAGGTACGGGTGGGCAATACCTGAATGCGGTGAAGGTCATACATTATTGGATGAAATGACAACTTACTGGATGTCATTGATCCCATGAGTGTTAGTCTTGGGCCGTAAAGCCACATTCAAGTTTTCCACCCCGATCGCAATGCCGATGAGCGCTTCAGCCTAAGGACATTACTTAGCAGCAGAAAATCAGGTGTAGTTAAGAAACATACTCCGAATAGCTTGAGGATCTCATCCAAGTCCTGTTTCCATCTGGAAATTCGGTCGCGATCGATAGTGACAGAGAAGAGCTTGTGGAAACGTCCTTGCTCCTTCGATGTTACTACCTCGTTATTGATGCGGCTTATTGTTCTGGACGGTGTCATCAGATTCTGGAGATCGCAACATTGGTTCGTCTCACTCTTTGAGCCGAGATAACGCATGGTCCAAGTATCCTGGCAGGTTATCTTCGGTGGCACCCTTGGTTGCTCTTTCAAGGATATCCCTGATGGTATCGCACATGTCAACTATCGCTTTAAAATCGGACTCGTTCTTTATCCTCAACTGTATAAATGTAGGTCTTCGGCAATTTTACTGAGAGTTAGGCCAACGCACCTGCGCGACAGTTAAAATGCCCGCAATTATTCCAAGTATGCTTTTCGCCATCTCGATGGGCACGATGTCTTTGGTAGTGTTGATGGCTGATATAGCGGCGTCCAGAATTTTGGCCCCATTGATATCCTGGGACTGCTGGGTTTCAGAAGAGGCTTGTTTTGAGTCCTTCTATGACAGATCAGATATATGGCGGTGACACCTCACACCTGCCTTCTTACCTTTAATTTTTTAGACCATCCGAGTTTTACTTTCATTTTTAATGGGGTCGGCTGGGGTTGTGTGGTGGACCGTGGTTCAGATTGCAGTGAGTTTCAGTCGCCGAACAAGCACCTCTACCTCGAGGTGGAGGGTGAGAAACTACGGCACGGCTTAACTGCATAAGCTAGTACGTACTGGACGTCTATCATATCCAGTTCCAGTCAGAACTTGCAAGCAGATTTGGGAAGGGATGTTGTTTGCGTCTGATAAAACCCTTCATCAACTAATCGTGGGGAGAAGGGGATACTATATGCCAGATGCAACAGCCCCCATGTCCTTCTGGTTCCCGCCTTTGTACTCTCCCGGTCCCATAGCTCGTGTACCCGCAGAGACCTTGCCACTCTCTCAGTTCATACAGGCCCATCTGTTGAATCAGTTGTGCGTACACTCGCCCAGTCAGTTATAGTTGCTTTCTTGTGACACCTCTCCCTTTCAGCTCCTCCAACTGAGTTGTGACAATAAGTCCTCCCTCCCGGCTCACCTGGGTACAAGGTATCGTCTAAATACTTGTCGGTGGATGCCATGTCCTGAAAATACACTCAGCTCGATTTGATAAAAACGGCCGTGGAGGACGAACATCATACCTTGTACCTTCGATAAAAGCTACCAAGTCTTAAAATAGAGGCTGGGAGAGGGAAATATGACAGAGTGGAATTGACTTGAGTTACGGTTGTAAGTACGCACAAACAAAGAAGAAGCTGACTGGAATTGAGAAAGCCCTGTCAACTTGAAGGTGACGTAAAAATTGAAATTGTTGTCAGTCAATACATGATTTATATATTAATTTCAAGCTTCAAGCTTTCAGACGTCTCGATCGTCTGATTCATCTCAGCTATCTTACTGACTTTGAATTCTAACAACGGAAAATAGGCGTCGTCCCACAATTCGCCTCTACAAAGCCTCTCGCCCAACTTCGTACCGCTTCTTGCGTTCATTTAGCTCGGCATGCAGTCTATCAACCCAAGCCATGATCCCTTACATCCCACATAAATCTAAGATTGGTCAGGTGACGAGTCTTGTAGCAATGAATCGAGTAGTTCGCTGAAGCATTCAAGGGACCTGAGATATTCATGTTTATTGAAGAACTCCGAACTCGGGGACTTTTGGAAGGGCTATAGAGGGCCGTCGGGGAGATGAGGATGGACAAAGCATGTGATTGTCAGATTTCCCGATTAATGAAGGAGTACTTGGGGGTCAACGGTCCGATGGTTGAGGATGCAAATAAATCTGCACTCGAATTGAGACACGACCATGGCAAAGAATATCTTGATGCAGCGAATGTTGAAGATTGGCAACTAGTGTTGTGATGGAGGATCAATGCCAAGTTCTGAGTAAAGTCAGTTGATCTAGACAAAGACTTCGCCCAGCGGTTAGGAGATAAACAAGGAAAGACTGGCTCACCACTTTGCCTTTCCTCATACAAGCATAATATCTGGTAGTGCTGTAGGGTTGTCTGGGTCCTCAAATTCTGACGCAAGCAGGTTTGTTATTTCTCCCTCCGCATTGCTAAGTCCAGCTGGATGGTGAAATAAAAATAATGCTGCTTGAGCAGAGCTCAAGTCTAGCAGCAGAATATTGCATGTTTGGTACATTTCATCGACTGTGTGACGTGAAGATCGGAATAATGCCAGGGGTAGTATTTGCAATGTCAGCAATGATGAGTGATATTTTTCTGACGATCCACTGCCCTTTTCGATGATCTCCGTCAAGGACAACGAGGGTACTGGCAGAACAAAAAAGGGTAGATATTTAGTACATAGGACGTCACCAACAAGCTCTATGCCCAGGGCTCTTGTAAAACAAGCCATGAAAGTCTCAAAGGTGATAGTCAGAGACCATCATAGATCATGAAGAGGCGTCTACCAGTAAAATTCACCATGGTAGGTGGCTCATTAATAATAGCTTTGGCAAGAGAACTCTTCCCATGCCTCCAGGGCCAAATCAACACACAGTATGTTTATCATTGATGGCAAGGTTTGTCAACTCTGCTACGGATCCTCATGTCCATAAAATATGGAGGGACATTGCGAAGCACTGGTGGGTGATAGTATCTGATTGTCTTTAGAAGATACACAATGTCTGCTGAGACTACAACTTACTTCTCGACATTCCAATCAATATTGCCCTTGAGTCCCAAAGTCTGCGTGTTCATTTTACTCGTGAGACCAACGAGCATCTCAGCCTTGAAAACATCAATCAATAGCTGTAGCTCTAAAGGAGTTCCAGGAACATACACTGAAAAGTGGGATGACGCGATCCAAATCTCTTTCCCATCCAACGATGCGGTCGCGATCGTTTGTGACAAACAGGAGTCCCTGCCAAAACCCTTGCTCCTTTTTGAGGCCACTTCACTATTGATGAAGTTTAATGATCTACAAGACGCCATCAGTTCATAGCAGCAGTGAAGTTGGGTCAGCTCACTTGTTCAATTATGATCCAAGCATCCTTGCAGATCATCGTTGGTGCCATGCTTGGTCCCCCTTTCAAAAATTTCCCTGATAGTCTCACACTTGTTGGCCATCACTTGGACTGACTCTTAGTCACTGACTGTACGGACCTCAGGATCATTCACGAACTTTATTGACGGCTATGCCAACACACCTGTGCAATGATCAGGATATTTGCGACCATTCCAAGGATGCCCTTCGCCAGGTCAATGGGTACAAAGTCTCCCATAATACTCTGATTGCTGTTATGATGACGCCCAGCAGTTGCATTGCATTGTTGTCGTCCTGACTCCTTGGTTTCGGAAGAGGGCTGAGTCCTAACGTTCGGGCCATATCATGTCAAAATTATATGGTGCTAATGCTGAGCTTTGTGTTTTCTTGCCTTCGGCCTGTTGGAGTTTCTTGCATCGCTTGCCAGTGGATGCGTGTGGTGGATCCCGAGTAATGACTGGGAGTTCTGTAAAACGCTGCTCGAAGGGTGAGATCGGTGAGAAACTGCACAGCCTCATAGATCATCTTCGGTAGCCTCCGCACTTTCAAGAATTTGTCTAATAGACTAATAGTCTCGCACTTGTCAATATCGCCTGGAAATCGGACTTATTCTTGATCATATTATTCTGGGAATGCCCCACAGAGTGAAGCTGTGACTACTTTTTGTGGGAGGCCAAAGACGTTATTGGTGCTGATCAATGCTTTGTTACTCTTGTGCAGTTTTCTAGAACAGATATCCGGTGAGAAATTGTTGCTGGTGTTGTCGTTGATGATCCCAGCGCTCATTCACCCACCACAGAATTCAAGGAAGCTTTCTCTTTGTTTGACAAAGGTACGACTGACTTGATGTTAGTCATTGCTCTACCTGATCCGAAGCGATGTAGATGGCGATGGCACGATTGCTACCAAGGAGCTTGGCACTGTGATGCGCTCACTAGGTCAAAACCCTACCGAAGCGGAGCTACAGGACATTATCAACGAGGTTGATGCTGATGGGAACGGCACGATCGACTTCCCAGAATTCCTTACAATGTTGACGCGCAAACTGCGCGATACCGACAGTGAGGAAGAGATCAAAGAGGCATTTAAAGTGTTCGATAAAGACGGGAATGGCTATATCAACGCTGCTGAGCTGAGACACATCATGACGAACCTGGGTCAGTGGTGATACTCAAATATCGATTATAAATGTCATCTCTAGGCGACAAAATATCTGATGCTGAGGTCGATGAGATGATTCGTGAGGCAGACGATGGCCAGATCAATTACGATGGTTTGTCCCCTTTTGTGCATCGTACTCATTTGTACTCACGTATCAATTGTGTTGCATCGATTCAGAATTTGTCGAGGTTAGTGTTTCGTCCATAGTATCTCAATCTCAGAAAGCTGACCTTTCTTTCGAAAGATGATGCTATCAAAATGATGTGGAATGCATCCTGTACATCAGAATTTACTTCATAATTCTACTACTTACTCTTGTCCTTATCTGTTCGAGTGACTCGGGTCCGCAGGCAGGTTCAACGTCCATTTGCTAATGTCAATCAGATTGTCTGAATCGTCGCGTGTGGAATGATGCCATCTGTACCATATGATCAGCTCCGCAGGTGCATATATAGGGGAGCACTCCAGTGCTGCGCTCCGAATCTTTCTTCACAGCTACTACCATAGTCCACCACTGCCTGTAACAAATGTCTCAACAAACAAAAGATACCACAACTTCACCCAGTCACCAACAGGGACAACAGGAGCAACAGTTTAACATCCTTCCTCACCCCGCTGTACACAGCCGCCTTGCTTTCTATTGCCTATAGTTTTGCTGATCAATTAATTTAGAAATCTAATGACCCGGCAGACTTGGTCGGGGGGCTTCAGTATGGTGCAGGTTTGACCAGCAAGCCTGAGTTCCATGCCTACCACGCTCGAGACCCGTATGTGCCTAGCAAGGACATCGTCAACAGCCTCGAAGCTCCATTGGTTTGTTAAGATGCATTTAGAACATCGTATACCTTTCTCATAGCTGTTCGTAGAGCCGTGAAGAACTTCATAGAAGGGCAGAGGAGCTCAATAAGAAGTAGGAGTTGCGCTGTCTCATACTCTCTACAAAGGGTAGTATTTGGCAGTATATATGAATCGACGTACGGAATATTGTGTTCAGCTGTCCTACTTTGTATTATATACATGTCAGCGTTCGTGAGTGGTGAAACCCCTTCCCCAAACAATGCCCACAACTTCAAATCTTTCCTGCAGCAGTACATCGAATGGTATGCCAGCAATTTTCTTGGAGGGTGCACAATCCTACAGCCTTCCTATGTCATATTAATCTCAGCGCACACTTGAAGTATCATATTCACTTATATCCCGCGTTCATCTCATCACTGTCTTGTCCTATATCACGTTAAAACTATTCGTATAATCATTAGAGATACAAAGGCAGGTTGTTACATGCATGTGATCTACAGAACATTTGCAAATGGCGACTGACCCTCTAAAAATATTGACCACCCTTTAAATCTGTCTGGCAGAACACCGAATCGCTCACAACTGTACAAATGGCAGGGAGGTACTCCCATCTCAGTGCACAAAGAGCGTGTTTCTGTAAAGTATCGTGCAGCTAACGTGAAGTCACCACGCACAAAGGCGATCTCCCCCAATCCCCGCTTACTGTATGCTTTGAAACAAAGTTGTCCTTGGATATCACAGCCTTCAATGGTGGCGATGAAATGGGACTCTGCCCTGTCGTATGCATCTGTAGCGAGCTCGATGCATGCTGAGGCATAAGATCTGAAGAGAAATATATGTGCAGTGCGCAGCGCAAAGGATTGGAATAGTCCCGGGGCTGGGTTGACGAGCTCTCTCGCAAGAGCATAATCCCCCTGCTTGCTTGCAACAAGGGCCTTCAACACGTTGTACCAATGGAATTGGACCGAATCATGTCCCTCGAACATCTCTACGATTTTCTGTAGGATGTCCATGGCTTCCGATAATCTGCCTTCGCAAAATGCTACCTCTGCAAGCCCCTCAAGTGCATCGCGGCGGATAAAATCCCCAGTACTTGTGCATTGCGGGAGAAGATCTTCCAAGTGTATCTTCGTCTGGACGATGTCTCCCCCATAGTAAAATTTGGCCCGCCAGTGCCGAATCTTCGACTGTAAGCCCCAGTCGCGATCGTCCGAGGACTTAACAAATAATTCATCAGCAGATGTTGTAGATGCGTACATCCGGGCTACATCTAAGAAAAACCAAGCTTTGGCTTTTGTTGGTTTACTGAGATGCTCCCATGACTCGGTGTGTTGAAAGTCCGCTAAGACCTGTTCGGCTTCAATGAAGCGGCCTTGAGACTGGTATAGGTCTGCACACGAGGTAACACATTCAGCTGCCATTTCGTGACCGCCGGCAGTAAGATAGAGTGCCCCAGCAGCTTTGAAAGCCTTCATGGATTCTGTGTGCTGAGAAAGAGTGTTGTAGAGCCAGCCAAGCTCCCACAAGCAGTATGCTTTGGACGATAGCGTGGAGGAGTTCTCGATGATGTTGAAAATAGCAGGGGTAAGGGAAGTTGGGCGAGGAAGATGCCACTGCAAGCATTCCAAAAATTTGCCGCAAGCACGATAAGTCTCTTCAGGGATGTGGGCGAGGTCGAAAGCAACGACACGCTCAATGTTGAGGTGATCCGAGATAATGATATCAGCATGACTATCTCGTGCTTGCCGACACAGTTGGACAGTGCGATAGTAGAAGGTCCGTATCCCTCGCAGACGTGTGGAGTCAGGAGGTGGCAACGAATCTTGCACATAATGTCGAATGGGTGCGAGCATTTTGACGAAGCCGTCCTGACGATAGATGAAGGATTGCCTCCATAAAATATCACATATAGTGTCGATTTGCGGGATAGATGGTAGGATGCGCTTGGATAGAGCCTCGTTGAGACCCTGGGGCAAGAAGGCGATGACAGCCAAAGTATACCGAGCCTCCTCTCCGAGTTTCTGGATTGACGGTGAGCTGAGCGACAGCTGCATGGTGTATGATAGGCTTTGAAGCTTTCCCTCACCGTGGTCTAGGACTGCACTGTGCCGATCCTTCCATCGCTCCAGTAACATGACCGGAGACCAACCGTTTTGCTGGGCAGCATTTGCGAGTAGATTGATGGAAAGCGGGTGATATCCCAAATCCTGAAGTAGGTTTGCTATTCCTCCCTCCATACATTCACGACTGGCTAGGCGGTAAATTCGAAAAAATGCCTCCTGAGCAGAGCTCGAATCCAATGGAAGAATATCCTTGGTGATCCATGGTACATTCGGTGCGCTCCTTCTACTACGTGACGTGAGAATCAGGACGATACCCGGGATGCATGCGATTTCAGCAATAAATGATGGTATTTCCCCAAGCGCCGATGATGCGCTGGCCTCTTCAAAGGTCTCAGCATTATCAAGGACAACGAGGGCGCTGGCAGAACGAAGAAATGTGGATATCTGGCGAACAGGATCAGCGCCAGCGATCTCTATGCCAAGGGCTCCCGCGAAACGTGTCATGAAAGTGTCGAGTGTAATGGTCGAAGGATCCAGCCCATCATAAGTGATGAAGAAGCGCATATCAGAAAATTTGTTCATGACGAGTGACTCGTTAATAATTGCTTTGGCTAGAGAACTTTTCCCCATCCCCCCGGGACCGATCAATGCCAGATGCTCATTGTTGATGACAAGGTCCGTCAACTCTGCTACAAGATCATCACGGCCATAAAACATGGAAGGCCGTGATGGAGGCACGGGTGGGCGATACCTGAATGCGATGAAGGTCATACATTATGTACTGAAACGACAACTTACTGGATATCATTGGTCCTATGAGTGTTACCCTTGGGTCCTAGAGCCAGCCTGTCCACTCTGATCGCAATACCGGTGATCGCTTCAGTCTAAGGACATTACTTAGCAGGAATTCAGATATAGTTAAGAAACATACCCTGAATAACATCAGAACTTGATCCAAGTCCTTTTCCCATCTAGCAATGCGGTCGCGATCGATGGTGACAGAGAAGAGCCGGTGCCAAAAACCTTGCTCCTTCGATGACTCTACGTCACTATTGATGCGGTTTACTGATCTGGACAGTATGGTCATATTTTGGCGATTGCAACATTGGTTCAACTCACTTGTTGAGCCGAGATAATGCATGCCCCAAGTATCCTTGCAGATCATCTTCAGTGGCATCCACAGTTGCTCCTTCAAGGATATCCCTGATTGTCTCGCACTTGTCGACTATCACTTGAAAATCGGACTTGTTCTTGATCACCGACTGTATAAACGTAGTACTTGACCAATTTTGCTGAGAGATAGGACAACGCACCTGCGCAATAGTCAAAATATTCGCAATTGTTCCAAGGATGCCTTTTGCCAGATCGATAGGCACGAGGTCTCTGGTAGCGTTGATGGCTGATATAGTGGCACCCAGAATTTGGGCCACATTATCGTCCTGGGACTGCTGGGTTTCAGAAGAGGCTTGTTTTGAGTCCTTCTATGATAGATCAGATATACGGTGGTGACGCCTCACATCTGCCTTCTTACCTCTAATTTTTTGGACCGTCCGAGTTTTTCTTTCGTCTTTTTTGATGTCATCGCCTGGGTTTGTGTGGTGGATCGTGATTCAGATTGCAGTGAGTTTCAGTAGCCGAACAAGCACCTCTACCTCGAGGTGGAGGGTGAGAAACTACGGCACGGTTTAACTGCATAAGCTAGTACGTACTGGGCGTCTATCATATCCAGTTTCAGTCAGAACTCCAGACAGATTTGGGAAGGGATGTTTGAGTCTGATAAGACCCTTCACCAACTAATAGTGGGGAGAAGGGGATACCATGTGCCAGTTGCAACCGCCCCCAAGCCCTTATGTTTCCCGCCTTTATACTCTCCCAGTCCCATAACTCGTGTACCCGCAGAGACCTTGCCACTCTCTCGGTTCAGACAGGCACATCTGCTGAAACAGTTGCGAGTTCACACTTCACTCACCCGGTCATCACTCCCTTGCAACACCTCTCCCTTTTAGCTCCTCCAACTGCATCGTGACAACAAGTCCTCCCTCCCCGCTCACCTGGGCACAAGGTATCGTCTGAATACTTGTTGGTGGATGCCATGTCCTTAAACTCGATTTGATAAAAATGGCCCTGGATGACGAACACCATACCTTGTACCTTCAATACTAAGTCTTAAAATAGAGGTCTGAGGAAAGAACGGAAGATTAGGGAGGGAAATGCGATAGTGAAATTGACTCGAGTTGCGGTTTATAAGTATTTCAGACCACCAGGCACAAACAAAGAAGAAGCTGACTGGATTCACTATTGACAGAATCAGATGACTTAGCACTCAGCGGTCTACTAGTAAGCGTTGAGAAAGCCATGACGTGAAAATTGAAATTGTCAGTCAGATACGTGCGCATGATTTCAGGCTATTTATAACTTCAAGCTTCAAGATTCTCAAACATCTCGATTGTCTGATTCATCTCAGCACGTTATAAAATTCTGACGATTAAATGGATTACCGGATATCATACCCAAAGGTTTCAGCTCAAATCGGAAAAAAGGTGTCATCCCATGATTCACCTCTACAACAGCCTCTCGCCCACACCCATGCATCACCAAAGTGCTTCAAGCTTGACATACATAGCTTGGATGTGCACTTCGCAGCGCCTCTTGAGTTCGTTTAGTTCTATGTGAAATCTATCAGCCCAAGCGAAGATCCCCTGCGTTAGTTCGATACCACATGAATTTAAGATTGGTCAGGTGACGAGTCTTGCAGCGATGGGTTGAGTAGCTTCCAAGGGACCTGAGGTATTCATGATCATTGAACGCAGACCTAGGTAAGACTTCATTAATCTTTCTGTGAGTTAGGCCGACGCACCTGCGCAATAATCAGAATCTTTGCAATTGTGCCATGGATGCCTTTCGTGAGATCGTTAGGCACAAGGTCCTTTGTAGTGTCGATGGCCGCTATAGTAACGCCCAACAATTGGCTCAGGCTATCATCCTGCGACTCCTCGGTTTCAGGAACGGGTTGTTTTGAGCCCTGATGAATCAGATATACGGTAATATCTTAGATACCTGCCTTCTCACCTTTAATTTTTTGGACCATCCGAGTTCTGTCTTCGTAATTTTAAATGGCATCGCATGGGTTCGTGTGGCAGGTTTCAGTCACCTAACGAGCGCCTCCGCGTACTAGACTGAGAAACCGCACGGCTTGGTGGCATAACCTACTAGAACGTGTATCGAGAGAGTGAACTTGGCCCAGAGTACCTAGTTGTCACATCATGTGATACCCCACGCTCATGTCACGTCGCGTTGTCACAGTATGGGAGTTTAAATAATACCATCACTGCCTACACCCGAAGTGCGCCTTTTCGTAGTTATACGTTGGGTACATTCGTATACTTTTTTTGCCCTCGATGATACTAATGCAATAGAAAAAGTCTCCGAGCTCCTAGGCTTGTTTTCACCCTAACTTTGCTAAGTTCGTTCTCACATCACTTCAATAATTGAGCCCTGAAGCAAACACTTATCATCATGTCAGCTTTTGTCAGGTACTATGTCAGGGCAGGGTATGTCGGGGCTCATTGGTTGAAAGGGTTGTGAAAGGGTAATGCAACTATATTCATATCAGGCTGAGTAAATTATTGAGTGATGTTGCCGTTGACGGTCACAGCGCCGCTGGTTGCAGCAGGAACACTACCAGTGTCACGGTTGCAGGTACGCACCACGGTACTTATAAGTCGACGACTGCTTGCTGCAGACTTCTATTTACCCACTGTGCTACTCGAAATGTCAGTCCCGGACTTCATTGGTTTACAGTTAGCCAAGGTATCAATTCAATCGCGATTTTTATCCAAGTTTTCTCTAATGTCTCTGATTATTGAAGTGCACTAATGGTGAGGTCTGGCTGATGAGAATTCTATCGTTATTCACGACTCTCCAAAGTCGCTGCATTAGCGATCTTAGTAAGTTGTGTCTCTTCAGTCTCATTATAGCTCTAGTGTACTATGACCAGGTTTATGACTACTTTATCACCTTAAACTCTGAAGTTAGACAAATCTGCTACCCATATCTCGAGTCGCTGCTGATTTTTGTTGTAGGTCCAGTGGATCTGGGGACGGAAGTGGGGAATCATTCGGATTGCCTTTACAATTTCACGATATGCACCTATTGCTGGTGCGCTTATGACCTCATACTGTAAGTGCAACCGGGTGCGCGCAGCTACGCTAATTCTTAACCAGCCGCTTTCAAAACATGGGGGATGCAAGATGTGAGGACACCTTTGGTCTATGCAGCGCCAGTTGCAACTCACATCAACATGTAGTGTACAGCTTTTAACGATGCCACAAATGGTTACTAGTCCGCATAGCTCATGACATGACTTTGAAATGACATTTTACAGGCATGCATTTCTTGGGCTTCATTGCCTCGGAAGGTTGGCTTTCGTACACCACATTACAACATAAATTTACACTCGCACAACAGGTTTATTGATTTGCAGGGTCTACGCCTTCTCTGGCAAACAAAAGGCTTGTCTTATCAGTCTTCTCTCCTTTGGTTCGGTAAAATGATATTTCTATTTTCCCGTGCGCTACTGACCCGTATGGCGCAGGTTATCTTGGTGGCTTCTGTGATTCTAAGTGCTGCCCCCATTCATTTAAACATCTCAGGCCCGGGTGAGGTCTCAAGGCTCACTCCTTGATTTCAGTATTCATCTCCTTTCAGTCCCCCCACCTTGCATGTTTGAGGGATCTCGTAGGAGTGCCCTCCCATACGCACTATTGACGTTCTTCGAGATAGGTGAGGCGACTCGATACCGGTTCAAAGTTCCTTTCTGGATAATCCACTTTTAGTTCTCATGTCCGTCACTGTATTTTTGAGATATCGACACTATTTGGGCTCTCATACTGCGCTAGTGGAGATTATCTATCGTGATGGGCTACTCTACATATTCTGCATCATGAGTATGAACGCCATTGTCACTGTCACCATTGATTTCGTGCTGATATCTTTGTAGTGATGTCTACTGGCAACGTGATTGTTACCGCCGTGTTGCCTGTGAGTTCTTCCTTTGTTACCGTCAACCTCGAAGAATTGAGTATACCTCATAGCTCTCGTACCACGAGTTGCTAAACATGTTAGTCTGAGCAGGCATATCGGTAGATATATATTATCGAAAGCTCACATTCCTCATTTCAGACCTCAGATGGTTACGCACAGCGTTCTTGCCTCTCGAATACTATTCAATCTTCAAGCGAATAGGGAGACTTACCAATTGACGAATTCAATAGAATTGCTATCCCTTCCACACGAATTCCAAGCGCAGCCTGGAGGGAGTATGATAGCTGACCCGTCAGACGAAGTTTAGACCTGCCGATAGTTCTGTGAGTCGCAGATAGCGCTTGTCATTTTCATTTTTGTTTGCTGACTGCTCGCCCCTTTCAACTTGTATTTTTGTATTGTAGTGGTGAGTTACTCTACTACTCAGGTTCACGCGTTCTCTATGCTAACAATCACATCCACGCAGAAGTCTTTTTAAAACACAAATACCCTGATTTATTATTATTTAGGGCCTGGGATTTCTGAGACCCTGCCCCCGACATCGAACTTCGTTGCATATATGTATGTTCTGTTGTATATGAGCGAACATGTATTGCAGAAGTTTTTCTCATCCAATGAGCCACTGGCCTGGTGGAGAAGTTTGTGGGGGCTACTGCGATCTGCAGTGAAGTCGAATTGCTGCGAAGCTAGGATTCATATCGCCCACGGCTACGAATAGCCTAGGACATGAGACGACGGGGGAACATTTTCCCCATGTTGAACAAACATGGAATATGCATTCTGTGCCAGAGTCAGTCGGTATCCGTCGCGTCCTCGTCTGCAACGAGAATGCGATCTCGTTCCATTCGTCCAGCCATGATAAGTATCCAGCGGTTGTAAGAATCTTGCTTGAGGTCGTGCGTCAGTACATGCTTGCATGGACAAGCTATTAGTCCCATAAACTATCGACATTGCATCAACCCTATGTGCACTTTGTACAACAAGAAGTACATCTTTCACGTTCGATCACAATACAAACAGCCCATGATGCTATATGAATACATCTTAAAAGGATAGTTATCCATTAATTCCGATACATTAGATTGTATAATTATCCATTGTCCAACCTGGATGTATCCTGCGCGCGAATCACCAGGTGCCTTCTCGGTACTTGCCATGCTTACACATCCTGCGTGCGAATCACCAGGTACCTTCTCGATACTTGCCATGCTTACAAACCACCACCCAACCAGGGGTTGAATAGCAGAAAGGGTACATATTTTCCTCCTTCCAGTGGCATCAATAGAAGTTGATTGGCAATAGCTTACTTCAGCGGCCAGATCTCGATACCTCATGATCTGGGGCATTGTTAATTGCCAATCAACTGTCATATGAGCTCATACACCTTGAAAAATGTTCTCTAAGTCCAAATTCTCACGGTTACAGCCTACTAACCACTTAGCTGCTCAGGTCAAAATTTTCAACCATGAACATCACGTGATTGCGTCAACTCGATCAACTTTTCAACGTTCAACGTTCAACGTTCAACGTTCAACGTTCAACGTTCAACGTTCAACGTTCAACGTTCAATGTTCAACACTCCTCCCACCCTACTCCTCCTGCCTCTATAACCCACTGCCTACCAGATTACATTTCTCTTATATCTAGATTTTTTCTGCCATTTTGGTGTACCAGCAGACACTGGCAGTACCTCCACTAGGTGCTGCCGCGCCTGTCTCCATTATGACACTCACAATTAAAATTATTTTATGCATTTAAAAGCCGTTCAGATTCAATTTGTAGAATTTTTTGTAGTGTGACTCAAGCGAACAATTTAAGAATCTACTACAGTCAACTTGCTCATAATGTATAGCAATGGGAACAGCCCTTTTTCTATACAATATGAGACATATACACTACCAAATAATTCCCATGGTGCGCACTGCTTGCCCATGGTCCAGAAGTCAATACATTCAGCGAGTACAACATCAGAATGGTATGCTATTTGGTATTCCAGAATTTGTCCAATGTAGCCTGCTTCGCATTCTGCAACTCCTCACACTGTAGTGCTGCTCAAAATGCACAAAGTTTGTGAACAAGATCGAGTGAAGAATCAGCACCAACTCGTGCAATACATGCCGCCTCAAGCTTTTCGCACAGTAGAATCAGTTCAATAGCACAGACCTTGGGTGGATCATCCTCATCCTCATCATCTGATTCCACTTCAACCAGCTCCCCACTCCTGATTGCTTGCCGGCACTGAATTTCTGCAACAATTGCATCGTCATCTTCATAAGCAGTTACTTCCCCAACATTCTTCTCTTCTTGAGGATCGAGAATCTCATCAGCAGTCAGTGGTGCACCAATGATCTGTCTCCGTGTTGTAAGCTCCTCTATAGACTTCATCAATTCATGTTCGAGAGTATTGAGCTGAGGTGCCTTGGGGAGAGGCAGAATTTTGACAATGAGCCCAGTTCTTTGACATGCAGCTGATGCATTTCCGCTTGTATGGGGCAAGTTTTGGATGTAACTGGCATTTCTTGGGGCTGCGCACCATTGGGATTAGAATAACTATAAATTAGTCATCTTACACTGTTGTTATGCATTAACCTCCAGCGACTCAGCAGTAGTCCTACTCAGTACAGACTATATATCATAATGTATATCAGACCTTCAAAGGCTATACATTATACATTATACAATTTTCTGGGCGTCTACCTGCATACCATGACGGGAACTGCCAAAAGTCGATACAATATGAGATTTATACACTACTAATGTATACATTATGAGCAAGTTGACTGTAGTATGGATACGACTGCTGTTCACCATGACCAGCAGGTGCTGTTCTAGCTAACTTGAAGTTCTGAAGGTCCAACATTGTCACATGACCTGCTGGGGGGCAGTTGAATGTCAACACAAAGTCGTCTCAAATTGAGCTCCAAACACAATCAATATCAATAAATGATTACACCAAAAAAATTGTATTATTTTTATACATAACAGGAGTCAAAGCAACAAACCAGTCCTACAAGACGAGACTACAAATGCTCATGACTTACCCCTTCTATATCTACATTAAGCCCTGACAGACCGGTAGTAGAAATAATAAACTTACTTGTGTTGACATGAAGGGCCTGCTGTTTGAGCTTCGCATACACATTTAAGAGTTGGCGCAGGTTGCAAGCTATCCTTGACATTATCTCCAATCAAGTTTGCAACAATATTGTGTGTGGAGGGCATGTGGACTCATCTGCTGCGATGGGAACCACTTTCAACAACGTCTGCACTCCTTTTGACAACTTAGGCGGTGCGGCATGGCAAAGGCCGAGGTTGAGGGCACTCAATGTCGGGAGACATGATGGGAGGCGACATGATGGGGGGAGACATGATGGGAGGCGACATGATGGGGGGAGACACAACAGGAGGAGGCAACACATTGGGAGGAGGCGACACATTGGGAGGAGGTGACACATTGGGAGGTGACACATCAGGAGGAGGCAATGCAACAGGAGGAGGCGACACAACAGGAGGTGACACAACAGGAGGAGACACAATGGGAGGCAACACAAGAGGAGGAGGCACAACGGGAGCCAACATGATAGGCGGGCGCATGACAGGAGGCAACACAATAGTGGGAGGCATGATGGGAGGCAACATGACAGGAGGAGACATGATAGGGCGAGACACAATGGGAGGTGAGATGATGGGAGGCAACACAATGGGAGGCAACACAATGGGTGCATCTGTGAGAGGGTCAGCCAGACCTGCAGCAGGCGCACCTGGCAGAATGCCCATAGACATTTGTTGTAATCTATTGAGGTAATCATCAGACATCCAGTCCAGCTCCGCATGCTCAGCAGCATCATAATCAATGGCCTCTGGCAGAAACAATGGCAGCAAAGAAAATTCGGCTAAGTCCGTGTTCAAAAAAGGCTGTCACATGATTGATAGATGAGATATGATGTACTACTACTACTACCAGGACCTGGTGTTATCTCACCCACATGTGCAGTTGGGCTCTTGAGGTTCCTGTTTCCCCCTTCAACTCTGCAGCATCCACTGTTGAGTTTAAACATAGTAAGTTACATGGATATCCTTCTGAATTCCACCAGCGTGATACTTATGGTACACATGATACAGGTAATTGTGAAATGGTGCAATAATCTTGCTTTCAAAGTCAGGGTATGGGTATGCTTGACTGAAGTCATTCCCTAGCGTTGTCTGTCCAACATGGAAACTGTTGAGGTGTGTTGAATTTTTTCCTTCAGTCATGCATAACTTCAACTCACCTCCACACATCAATCAGGCCTCCCAACTCTGCTGAGGGACCACCCACCAGGAGGCTAAATGCCAGGCCAGTGGTATCTGCAAGGCCTCTAAGGAGCTGGTTCGCAACTGCGGCCAACTTTTTAAGATTCCTGTGATTGTGAGTCAGCTTATTCAAAGACTGCCTCAGGGCAAAGTACTAACCGCTTTTGATCTTCAATGCTCCAAGTCTCCAGATGGTTTGCATGCACTGGTTCTTCTGAGCCACAATGTACTCCTTGACTTTACTCTTAACCTCCTCAGACTCGCCTGCATAGAGAGCCACTGTCTCCTTTTTAAGTAGGGCTACGTGCTGGCCTTTGGTGAGCAGCTGTTGCTCTTCTGCCAATTTCAGCATTTCTTGAACTGATTGTTGGATGCGGTCAGTGTAGTAAAGTTTAGAGTAAGCTTCATGTTCTTGAAGTGTGCGAGTGGGCTTTTCACTCTCAGTCATCCTTCATACCACAGCATCGAAGGTATCAGCAGCCTTTGCCTTTGCCTGTCGTCCAGCCGTCGACCCACTAAAGGTATTCTTGAAACGCATGTGCAATTTCTATCACAACTTCAACCTCTGATAAATGTTTGGTTAGTGAGTTCACTTACACGTTTGCATGCATCAACTGCCTCAATCCCATTCTTCTTTCATCAATGGTTCAACTGTTGTACAGTAGTTGGGGCAAGGCTCTGGGAATGCATCAAACCACTGTTCATTCAGGTCCGCAAAGAAGTTGCTGAAAGTTCCTGCACTCCTTGCTCAGCTTGACTGAGAATTTTTCATACCATGGTTCAAGCCATTCCTCTTGTCTTTTGTGGTCCACTTGGGAGGCGCCATCTAATTCTGTGTGGGAAATATATTAACATGTTCATTTTTGCAGCATACACATACATTTGACTGGGGATTGTGCCGTTGAAGGTAAGTGGAGACAAAATTGATAGAGCAGTGAAGTGTAGACTTAATGGGCATGCATTAGGTCTGACAGCCATTGAGTTTGCCATTGGACTATAATTCACTGTTGGACCATAATTCAAATCTTAGATTTGCTGTAGCTGATGATTCACCTCTGACTAAAATTTAAAATCATTTTGTCCTTGTCTCTCAGTCCCACAGCAGTAAATCTCCAACATTCTCAATGCCACCAGGTTGTCCCAGTCATTCATGCCACGCCAGAGGCTAAACGTGGAGCTGAACATAAAAATGCTGCAACTATTATGCTAGGCGAGTTCCCATTAATATTCAACTCAGAATCTATTGACAGTGTATGTTCACAGGAATAAAGTAAGTATCAATTTGAAATGTTGGCTTGCTGCATGTTGCATGCCAACAACCCACAAAGAAGACTCGCAGGCTATTGATGCAGTCAGGTCAGGTGTTGTGCATGATCTCTCCCCTGAGCTGTAAGTTTTCAATCCCTGACACATGATGGTGCTGACACTCAATTGTATGGATTTAAGTGATACACTATCAGATTGTCTAGGGATTGTAAGAGAGGCCAAGGACAAGTTAATTGCTCTTGCCGCAACACCTGTTGCATATGTGGAGTGTATTTTTGTCAATATGTCACATCTGTCCCAAATGACTCTGATGGTGAAGTGCTGATTGATAGAAAAGATGGTGGGGATATTTCTATCATCAAGGACACCATTTGGACTGTCGAAAAAATCCATGAGAAGGCGCTGTAAAGATACAACCTAGCCTGGGCTGTAGATAAACCACTGCCTAAACTAGTATGTTAGTCTTGCGCTCCGTCTAGTCTGCTTCACTTGTAAGAACAAGAGCGTTCGACCCTAAAGGGGGATGCCTATTTAGTATGGTCAAGTTCGAGTCTAACTTATTTGCGAAACAAGCATCCAAGTCAGTGGTAGGTTGCCGCGGTCAGTGATGATACCACCGGAACTAGTGTCGTGCGTAGCGGTGCTACCATCGTCGAGATAAAGTCAGTAACAGTTGTGTCTAGCAAGCGATGTCGAGCGGTGGTCTCAGTGGTAGCGGTAAGGTTGTGAGCGGTGCAAAGAAACAGTAAAGAAGTCTGCGGTACTTTCAGCGGTAAAGTAGTGGAGCGTGAGAAGTTTAGTCAAAAGTAACAATCAAAAGTCTGGTGGTATGCCAGTGGTAACGGAGAATGAGTGTGATGTATTAACGAGCGGTGAGGAAACTCTTTAAAGACAATGTCCACTACTGGGTTGATCCAGAGCTAGACAATAATCCTGACCTATAGTACATGCAATGGTGTAAAATCAGGTACTGTATCGTGTGTGGTATGCAGTGCTTATATCCTAATTTGTATGTACTCAGAATACTCTAGGCGAGATCAGTAGCGCTGGAGTGGAGTAACTGTCATAAGTATACATAGCGCGAGGCGCTGTGGCATAAGGCAACATATAATAACGCTTGCCGTGGAATCAGTGATAATGAACAGGAAACAAACTATGCACCAAATGGAGCTATGCGGACGCAGCAAGGACATGGAAGGACATCGGTTCGTGGAACGAGGTGCGGCAGTCGGTATGGTGTGCGGTAAGCATGGGATGCCACCGGTACTGCTAAACGGGGTAAGACGCATGTACCCTGTTACGAACTGGGGTGGCGTCACCAGCGACAGTGAAAAGACACAGACGGTCTGCTGGGAGTTCTTACAATGTTCAAAAGAGAACAAGGTGAAAGTACAAGGAACGCGTTCCGAGTACGATCAAGGGTTCAGCCTCAAGATAAGTCTAAGAGGTATCCGCGAGAATAGAGACTAAGGCTAAGGAGTGCTTAGACTTAGAGACGATTCAAGACGACTTAGGTTGGAGACCTAAGCGAAGGAGATTCCAGGTAAAACCCAGTAAGATTAAAGTAGCGAATCTACTACAAGTACACTGTGCTTAAATAGGCCAATATGTGCGCACAGACCAAGAGGGTGTGAGAACGTAAGTGCGTATCCAAAGAAGGAAGGCAACTATAGTACAGATGCGTTGAGCATATGAGTCAGAGTCATGTTACGTAATATACAAGGTAAATGAAGTAGAAAATGAATAGGGGCACGTACGATTGTAACATTACCCCCTTTTTACACGTAAAGTCACCGACTTTACTCATCTTGGTTCGCATAGTAAACGGGATCATCAGAACTCGTAGTCTTCATCAGCAAAGATCCGCTCATCATATACTTGGCTTCTTCAAGACCAGCGCGCGTTTAGAGTCCCTCTTCTTCTCTGCCTGAATATGTTCATCGTCAAGCTGTTTCTCCCAAGCATGAAGTGCGTCATAGAATCCTTCATCCTTCCAAGTTAACTCGAAAGGAGGGGGTCCAACTCGGTGAGGACAGTAAAGGATAAGTGGTAGGCGACCAATATCTGCAAACCTTGCACTGATATTCCGCACAATTCTTTTGACGATGTCCTAACAATCCACAGATGCGGCACTTCATATTCTCGTCAGGGTTGGAGTGGCTTGCGTAAGGGAGACGGAGAAATGATGGGCGTAGGGCTAGTGGATCTGGCGCGCTTCTTCCCTTATTCTTCCTCATACGTTTTAAGGCAAGTATTGGCTCGCTTAAGTTGCGCTTGCTGAGCAGGGGATAAGTGTATGCCGACGTAGGGAGATCCGGGGTGACATCTCGTTCAGCGATTGTAAGAAGTTCGGCTGATGAAGAAGGAGAAGTGATACCAAAGTCTTTTACTAAGACTGGTGAGACGGGATCCATAGGACCGAATGACGATGGGATAGACATAGGGGGTGGATATGAAGGTCGCGAAGTCGAGGACCGAGTGTTACCAGCTTGGTGGCAGGGATACCTAGTAATTAGCGGCCTCGCACTGTTCCTTTGTGCAAGGTTCATACAGCCAATCAGGGCAATCGGAGAGTCACGACGGGAGGTGATGAAGTTGACTGTGCATAGGAGATGGGGTTCTAGGAGACGCAAGGTCATCTTGCGTTTGTTGTAAGTCAACGATGGCTTCTTCTACTAGGTTTCTGGCTGCTCTGGTTTCAGCGACTGATTGCTGGATGGTATTGACAACTGTGTCGGTGAGTTGCCCAATTTCTTGCACAGCAGTGTATAGGCCAGTAAAGGCGTCAAGATTAGAATAGTCGCGAAGAGCGGGTGCTGGAACAGGAAGGCGTATCTCTTTGCGGAGAGGGAGGTCGAGCAACGCCTGCTCGACGTTCGGCAATGATGTGAATAGCTTCTTCAACATCATTTTTAAAAGAATCGGGAAGCAACAGCATAGCGTAAGCACGAATGCGTTTTTGGAGATGAATGAAACGGTGACGGAGTGTGAGTTCGTAGTTTCTTTAGCAGTGGCTTCGATAAGGGCTGCTGTGCGGATGATATTAACGAGGAGTAAGCGGGGAAAGCGCCTCGTTCTGTAAGAATTCTTTCGATTTCAAGGGCATGTCCCTCGCAGAGAATGGCGCTTCGATGTAAGAGGTGTTGTCGATTTCAGTGGTAAGATTTCTGTAATTTTCGGCTTCAGAGTCGGAGTCATTGTTGGCGGCAGTGACGGGAGTAATGTAGGCAGTGGGGAAAGACATTTCGATACAGATAGTTGATCAAGTGCTAGTGCGGTTGATTGACTGGGGAATAATCAGAGGGCGTGTTGCTTCTTATAAGCATTTAGGATTCGAGCGGAGTT
>JABCPU010000184.1:0-129011 GCA_016800925.1 Suillus spraguei
TGGGGCACATTCCCGATGCCGTCCCGGAAGCACGTAGGCTGCTCGTAACGGCGTGCCCAGCGTGCAAGTTCCATCAAGGTCCTCCGGATGGTCACGCGCCCATGAATTTCGCATTACCAGTTCCAGCCGAGAAGTTTTTTCTACATTCATCTCTATCTCCATCTTCAGCACCACCTGCACTAGAATCAACGCCACGCGATATCTTTACTGCCCTCGGTTTGCCAAATATCGCCATTTGTAAGCGTTTCTCTACCACATCAGATACTACTCTTGTAGCCTGCGACAACGACTGGTTGACGGACGTCTTGCTACCATTTCACCATTTATCGTCACCTGTACTAGAATCTGAGTGCAACATAGCGTTGACGGGTGACAAATGGCACTCGGACCGGCCAACTGATACTCTCAGTGCGAACAAACTTGAAAACACTGGTATAATGTTGTGATCACTGGTGGGTACGAAAAAAAAACACTGTGACATTTCTACTAGTTGTGATAATCAACTCTCTATATCCTCTCCGCACTGTCTGACCTGCGATCTTGAGCGACCGCTTCCTCTGATTGGGTCCGTTGAGCTGCCGCCAATCTCTCATCTTCCTGTCGTTGGAGCAACTTCGACCACGGCTTAGATTGAAGCTCTTTCGCATCCATAATCGCAAGCTGCTTCTCCAATAAACCGCGGAGGTTGAGGCCATGACGCGCGAGGCGCGGTAGAATAGACACGAACTGTAGTGCTTGAAGAGGGTCTCTGATGTCGTAGTACCGAACGTTACGTTCCATGACGTAGATTTGCTACATCACTGGTGAACTCCTTTGAAAATGGCAAACAGAGAAACACATACCTTGTTTGCCATCCATGCCATTGTAACTGCGCCAAGTGTACCATTAACGACCAGGCCAAAGACGGGCTGGTCAGTGATTCCAACCTCGGAAAGGAAGGTAACCGCCGAAACCAAGTAGGTCTTGATCTGATTCATGGACGTCGAAATTGCAGACTCGTCCCTCTTCTTGTACTCGGTCAATAACACCGGGAGTAGTAGGTCCTGCCGACTAGGCTCGTCACAGGGTATATCCTTGCCAAGAATTGCTTCTTGCGTCTGTGTCACTTGATTGCGATCAGGATGATGGAGGAATGGGTTGTGCAAATGAATTTGATCATTTTTTCTGGATTCCGATACGCGAGAAGAGGAGGGGACCTGAAGTGATTTGCCGGATGTTGTTTTGCAGCGGTGACCAACGGGCGTCTCAATCAGGTGTGAAGTTTCCCCCGTATTTGTGTCGAGCTTGTCCGGCTTTGGACCCTGGACTAGCATGAAAGATTTTAGAAACTTGTCCTTCTCCTCGATACCAGATAGGCGCTGGAACATTGCAGTAGCAACGCCAGAACATGAAATGACAAGGATGGCGTCGCATGTTCCGGTCACCGGTTCCTTAGAGGAGTGATCTGCAATCACTCCAGCAAAATCGATGTTCCAGAGGCGATACGTAATGTCATTAGAAAATTGGGTTGCTTGATCTTGCGCAGCTACGGCCTGCTTCCAAATGCCAGAGGTCTTTCCAGCGAAAGGGATAATACACCGCACTTGTTCAGTGCAGAAGTCCTGGTACTCCTGAGTGACCTTGATGGCTCGTGATGCAAAGGAAGTGTCATGCGCAGCGAGATTACGAGCCAAGTTTAGCTGTCGCTCCAGCCTAGATGAATGATTAGAATGAAGATGGCCGGGTATACGAACCACGCACAACACATCCCGTTGCGAGGGAACAGGTTGGAAGAAGTTGAGAAGGAGAGCATCCCATTCGTGACGCTGATCCGCTTCATTGGCGCCCTGCAAGTTTGCAACATCGTCACACTGGCAGGCGCCTTTGACGGCATGCAACAGCACCGACAATTTGGATGAAATAAACTCGATGTCCCCTAATGAGGGAAGATCGTTTGCACTGGACTGGCAGTTAAGACTCCCGTCCATATTGCATAGGTCTGTTCTGATGCCCGATACAAAACTATCCACCTTGGCATTCGAGAGCTGCCCGCGACGTCATGAGAAGTAGTAGTAAAGGCAATTTTTCAGACTCACTATGGTTTTAATATTGTCCGACCAGGTGAAGCCGGTCATTTCATCATATATTTTCACCATTTTGTTGATTCCAGTGTTCTTCGCTAGTTCCTCGGAGCGGACTGTAATTCGACCGACGGTGAACGCATTGCGTTCAAACAGCCAGTTGGATATTGACATGCTGTCATTAAGACCAGTATCAGACAAAGCGGCAAACCTGGAGACGAGAAATAGTCATTGAACGATGGTCAGCCGAGAAGCAGGCTCCATACTGCGAATTTGGATATGGGCTGGGTAGGCGCGATGAGGTCGATGTCCTGGCCTCAGATAACGATTGTGGCGATGGACTGGTCCTCCTTGATGATTTCTTCGAGGACGATGCTCTTCCTCAGCAGGTAAAATAAGATCATGAGTAGAACAAATAATGCGAACTTACCGTCCTTTGACGTTCGTCGCGCGGGCCTCTTGGGGCACCCTAAAGCTTTCAGTTAGTTGCGTGTTGATAAGCGCGACACAGCTCAAATGATTGACCGGATATTTGCGCCATGGACTTGTTTATCCTCAACGATTGTCGCAAGCAAGGGAGAACTCATCGTTTCATATGATACAAGCGCAGTATCCGAGAACGGGGGAGGAGTACGAGGACTAGATGAGGATGATGCCTCGCTAAACGACCATCAATATTCTGACTTACAATTAAAAATAAAAGTCGTACCTAGAACTCGTCTGCACGTGTACCTGGTGGGTCCAGGACGCCACCCGTTCGTCCAATTGTCCTTCAGACTGAGTTTCAAAGTCGGGTAAATCGGATCTCCAGCGCAACGGAGTCAGAGAATCGACTGCTTCTATCGACATCGAACCCTTGATATCTTCGAAATGAGTCCGCAACCCCAAAATGAATTGGGCAAGGTTGATAGCAGAACGTGTGTCAGTGAAATCAAACACCCCCATCGAAGCATCTAAGCCGACATCTGCCGCAAAAGCGAGGTGCGCTGCAGGCTACAGGAAGATCAACGTGGAAAAATATGGACTGATTTTGGACTCACCATGCAGCCTCCCTCTGATTGATCGGGGTTGAGCCACCCAAAAATGGCGGTGGCAATCGTACCCGTGCTGGAACAGCACAAGCCAACCACAGGCTGATGTATCCCCCACACGCGTCTCTGGTAAAGAGTGCTGCAAAGCAGAGGAACGATATTATAGGAGTCGGCGACTAGAAAGACTGGAACAACAGCAGAAACACGTCTGCCTCGACCAGAAAGCATGTGCGCTTGCAAGGGCAAGTCGAGTGACTCAACCGAACCATCGCTCGAGTCAGAGTCTGCGGAATGCATCGACTCATCCTCATCCTCATCCTCATCTTCCTCATTTCGCAAGCTGGTCCTGGATGTGTCTGAACGGCTTCTAGGCGTAGAAAAGATGGCATGTGCAGCAAGAAGAGTTGCATGTCCGTCAATGAGATTTAGCGGCTGACTCGCCACGTTCTGAGCTCGTGGCATGATGAACGGTGCATTTTCGCTGTAGGGGTATTCGAATCTTGGTTTATTGCGTGACGAGCATGTCACTTACAGAATCATAACATCTGGGGACAGCGTATTTGCCAGTGCATGGAGGAGCTGAGACCAAAGTGGAACAGTGGATCTCTCGCCACTGTAGTGAGGAAGCTCGGCAAGTGCGTTTAAACCTGCGGCTGTTGACTGAATCAAGACCTGGAAATCCTTTGCAGTGTATGATGCTACTGAAGGTGCGTCATTAAAAATGAGTGGCGCTGAGAACGTCGAGGATAATGCACTGGAAATATACTCCGAGTCGTTACTTGGACTGTCGGGACAGTGAAACGGCGACAGCAAGGAAGCAATGCCGTGCACTGGTTCAGGCCAACCTGTGGGTTGGGTCACGTAGTGTATAACCTCGCCGAAAGTCATTGCAAGTCAAGCGGTGTAGACTGGGGAAGCACTGTATTAGATATACTACGTACGTTAGTGCTAGGTTCAGTAGTATGCAATTGATCAGATGTCAATCGACTGAATCTCCAATTATTCGGTCACGTGCATTTTGTATGACGCTAGTTAGTACTGTTTACTTGTTTCACTACTTAGTATGCTTTATGTCCACCAGCGCAATCTTGCTCTGAAACAAACCCGGCATCTGCGGCGCTTGCAGATGACCTACGAATCGTGCTATCCAGTTTGGCTTGGTTGTCACATCGACCTATGAGTAGGATACATCCTAAGATTCCTACTATGTATTTGTCAATAGATCCTACTCAAGCTGACTTCAGCATGTTCACCAACACATTAACCGAGAAGTTACCCAGCGTCTGCCCTGCTTGCATTCAAGGATGGATGTCGGACAGCCACTTGTCTCTATCTTGGCTTTCAGATGCCTCTTCTTTCGGTCTGCGTACGATCCTCGGGAGTGCTGCGGTGGTTCAGGAGACTCGGAGAAGTACAAAAGCGTGTAGCTGGTGTAGAATCTCAGATGCTGTCGCCGACGGGATTGCCACGAAGAAAATGGTGATTTTTTTGGGAGAAGGCCTCGCTTTCTGCGCAGTATTACGACTCTTGTTGCTAATGAAGTCAAGAGGAAACGAGTCGTTGGAGTCAAGTCTCCAATGAAGAAAACTTTGGGTAACTTTACAAGGGTGAGCTGCGCATTCTCCTGTTGCTGACCTGTAATACTAAGTCATGTTCCATGCTTCGGTATGCGTGAAGATCGAGTGGTGACATACGAGGTGTATCTCATAAGTATGTATCAGTACTCAGAACTTTTCTGCTTCATCAAGGTCCCTTTTTTTGCGCCTGCAACAGGTGTGATAAAATGAGTGGGTGTAATTAGCATATGAATACGCTCATGCATATCTGAAGGTCCCGTAATCAAAAACAAGTGATGACGCCTGATTGTAGGAAAACAAATACGGCAAACAATCCACCAAGTAATGCAAACGCAGCAGTCCTTCCCTCTCGTTGTATTGTATCCGCCCTGTCATCGTCCCTCTGCTCGTCACGCATACTCCCATAGCCGCCTTGTACTTCTCGAGTGCCCCTCGCTTCTCCTAGACTCCATCCATTCTTTCCTTTATCTGTGTTTGGGCCTGTCGCGATCCCATTTTGCTCTCGCAAGAGCTCCCTCAACTCCGCCAATTTCCCTTCCTCCCGAATAATGACGGCCGCACCAAGTTTTGCCTTGATTAGTTCCTTGACACCCAGGTTGGACTGTTCATATTGCTCGTCGTACCAGTGCCCAGGACCGTCCCTGAGTGGTTTCCCTCTTGTAGTGGTGATGCAGGCGTGCCCATCGAACGTCAGCCCATGTTTCTTAAATTCAGCTTCGTGGTCCTTCCACCACCCCTCCATCGGATCCCTGTTCTCCAGACCCGTTACAACGAGCACTATAGGCACCTTCTTGCCTCCGATAATGCCATAAAATGCGTCGTAATTGAGATTTAGAGCATTGCTTACGCCAGCGGCGTTGACGCAGAACAGAAGGAGGTTGAGGCCGCCATGAATGTTTTGTATCAACCCTTGTAAGTTCCTCGTAGCACCCTCAGATAGCGAATCGTGATGTTCCCCCTTCTGCAGCCCCACCGTGTCCCACACCACCACCTCCCGTCCGCCCACATCGACAGCGTACCCCCTGCTCGCGAACGCTGCGAGATCTGGGTTGGATGGAGATGATACATCCCGACCAACGAGCATGTTAATGAGCGAACTTTTGCCTGCTCCGCGCTCGCCGAAGAGCGCGACATTTGGGCGGGAGGGCTGTGGGGGAAGCCGGCCGCGTGCGTTTACGGACTCGGGCTCGCCCCTGTCTTTTGTACCACCTGTAAGACGCGCCCAGAAGCCTGGTTTGGGCTGGGACTGTGTGCGGTTGTCTGTTACAACGATGTCATCTGAATG
Organism: Suillus spraguei; assembly: GCA_016800925.1. Classification (NCBI taxonomy): domain Eukaryota; kingdom Fungi; phylum Basidiomycota; class Agaricomycetes; order Boletales; family Suillaceae; genus Suillus; species Suillus spraguei. Next base: position 5,954 of record JABCPU010000184.1, read on the forward strand.
TGTGGGCGAGGGCTGGCGGCGACTGTATGCGTCGTACCCGCGGCTTGGGCCTGGGGTTGTGTACACCGACTGAGGGGGCGTGAAGAGAGGAGAACGCTCGTTGTATTGTTGGGCTTGCTGGCTCTCTGCGGGGATGCGTTGTTTGCTGCGGTCTTCTGCGGTGGGTGGGCGCTGTCTCGTGCGGTCACGATCTTCAGGGAGGAGCTCAGCTGCTGCACGTTGTTTTCCGCGGTCATCTACTGGGTTCGGGCGCTGCCTGGCGCGGTCCTCGGAGGGGGGTTCTACTGGCGCACGTTGTCCGCGGTCATCTACCGGGCTCGGGCGTTGCCTGGTGCGGTCGTCAGGGAGGAATTCTGCTGGTGCACGTGCTTTTCCGCGGTCATCCACCGGGCTTGGGTTCGGGCGCTGCCTGGTGCGATCGTCAGAGAGGAATTCTGCTGGTGCACGTGCTTTTCCGCGGTCATCTACCGGGCTCGGGTTTGGGCGCTGCCTGGCGCGGTCCTCAGAGAGGAGTTCCGCTGGTGCACGTGGTTTGCCCCTGTCTTCTGCGGTGTCTGGGCGCTGCCTTGAGCGGCTGCGCTCGCGGTCTTCTTGAGTGAGTGTGGCTGCTGCAAGCTGTCTGTTGGTGTCATCGGGCCGTGAGGGATCATCTTTTGGTGGGATATCTGCAGGGCGATGGTTTGTGTTAGTCAAGGTCGTTCACAGATTTCTGGGTGGCTCGCACTTGGTGGTTGTTGCTGCTGTTGCTGTTGTCGCGGTTGCTGCTGCTGCTGTGATTCGGACACCTGAGGCCGCGCGGCGGGGTCTGGGGGTGCGTCTTCGCGCCTTTCGAATCTTTTCATGTCCTGGGAATGGGAATCGACGGCTATGGATTCAAGATTCATGGGCGTTGGCAGTGAAAGGTCCTGGTATATGTACATCATGCCACGCAGGTGGGCACATGTTGTTCACGAGCCAAGACGCGCGTGTTGGACGCGTTTTGTGGTTCTCGTGATGCATTTGCTAGCCTCGCACGGGAGTGCTTTTATCTGGCGTCTAACGAGGTGCATGCAGGGTTCATTCAAGCATTGAGTGCTGTGCACTTCTATTCATATCCGTCAAGGTCGTGGTGGAACCGATTCTGGCCTGGCTTTCTCTGGTATAGCATGTATGGTCAAGCTTGTATTGTGCGGCCGCGATACACAGGATATCACATTGAATGGAAGTGCCACCATATGGCTATGTATAAAACCCTCGTACTCGTGTTGTGTTACCTTGCGTTTCGTAATATTGAAGCAGCAAGGGGGACGACGCAAGCCTTGGGCTGTTACACCGTTTCATGCACATTTGAGTTCATCTGGATTCGGATGTGTGCTATCGTGTGTCATATTGCGTCAAGCCGTGCATCGTGTAACACTAGCAGGACACGTAAATTGGTTCACCTCATGTTTCTCAACGCAGTGTGCGCAGGGTTTTCAAGGCCTGGAACAGAAGTACAACATTCACTTAGTTCTGATTCTTGTGACATTGCTAATGAAGATCCTGAATAACGCCTATACCACGAAAAGCAAAAAAGCTCTAAAAACAATAATAATACTATGATCATTCGACGGGAAATGCACAATTTTCACTTAGTGCTGATACCCGAGTCCGGTGCTCCCGGGCCCGCGATAAACTCTGGATCAAACATTCCATTATCGTCCAGCTTCTATCGAAGTACACAATGTACACCGGTTATCGATCCGGTCGGGTACCGCATCCAATCGAGAAAACGGGTGTTCTGTTCCGCGCACGAACGTGGTGATTCTTCCTGAGAGGCATGCCGGCTCCTTCACCGTCATACCCGATTTCGGACCAGAAGTCAGGGTTTTCGAGTCTGCGAACCGAGAAATGACGGGGTGGAGGAAGTGCTCCCCATGCTTCCATGTCATAACGGAATAATTGCATTGGTCGTTCTAACTTTATATCATTTTCTATTCAGACTTCGCCTCCAGGAGCGCCACACGTGACGGTATTCCGCTGGTCAGTCTGAAGAGTTTTTCACTGCACATCTTTATCGTATAACGGAAATACTATCATGGACATGTCGTACACATTCCGTTCTGCGTCCGTTGGTGAAAATTAAGGCATGATCCAATCCATTAGTGCTGATTCTACCGGCGTACCATGTATGTGCGCATAAAGTTCGTCTTCTGGCGTGTCACAAGCGCAAAATTTGCTGTGTTGCGGTTCCGATCTTCAACTTGACTATGTCAAGATTTTCATGGTCCTCATGCGCCACGAGATATTCAAGGAGTCCTGCAGGCGTCCAAGGCATGAGCGCAGACGCCATACCCATCGTCGATGACAAGAGCGATGCTGGAATAACAGTATGTCGGTGGAAGCAGTCCCAGTCTCACTCGATACAAACGACGTATCGCCTTCAACGCCCACATTCCCATCCACTACAGGATGACCTTCATTGCCATCATCCAGCTCATGCGCATTCCCAAACCAACGCGCTGCTCCTGCTTGCTCTCCGTGTACGTAGGCAGCGCAGACGCGGCACTGGACCCATCTGTAGGCAACATAGGCGACCGCAGACTCCCTGCATCTGATCGCAGCCCTTGCGACCTACGAGACGTGTGTCCATCATCCGACTCTGAATACCCAGATGACTCCATTTCTGTCTCCTCCGTGTAGCCCGAATATCGTTCGTTAGCACCAAACGATGCATAGAGCAAGGGCGATACCGGACTTATCACATGCGAGAGAGTCTTTTCCCCTCCCAAACTCATACCCTCACTCTCACTCTCATCTTCCATGTTCGTGTTCGTCACTCGCAGCCTGCTAGGCACCCCAGTCGGGACTTGAGGGAATCGCGCGCTGAGTAGGGACAACGCCTGCACTGAATAGCTCGAGAGCGAACTACGCATCGTGGCTTACAGAGAACTGGCGTGCAATAGGCGGGCGTAGACGCACCTCTGGGCCGTCGACAGGGTCATGAGGTGTATGCTTGAGGAAGACAGGCGAACTAGGATCCACAGAAGATGATGACCCAACGGAGGGCCGTGAGTAGACGGAGGCGGTTGCATGGGTATACGTAGATGAGATGTTGGCCCGGTCTTGCTGGCTTGGGCTGGAAGTACCTGAAACGCTAAGGTGTCCACCCAGATGCTAGGGCGTGACAATGCATCGAAGATGACCCTGTCTGGCGAGAAGCTCGGTACACAGGGGACATCGCCACTGCCCGGAAGAATGGACATGTGCATGTGTGCTTTTGACTTTATCGTGGACATGCGCTTGGATGAAAAACTGTGGCGGGAGTAGCGGTAGCCGTTGTGTATGTCGGATGCACGGGCCCAGTAGCCCTCTTCATCATCATCACCATCGTCATCTTTTCTTCCTCCTCCTTCCCTTCCTCCTCGTTTTCTTCGTCGCCTTTATCTTCACTGATCTCACCTTCCCTCTTTAGGTGCTGTCCTAGCTCATCAAACTGCGTCATGGCGTCATCTTGCATAGTCTTGATTGCAGCCGATGTCCAGAGGTCACCCGGCCAGAGGGTGAGCTCATGATGTTCGTCAAGGGCCAGGACGGTATGCATAAATCCATTTGGATTTGGAATAATGTCATGCACTGCCTCAAGGATAGTGCTTTGGCCTTGCATATAGAGACAGCTGTTTTATGCGAATAATTATGCAGAGTCTGCGGAGGTGTAAAAAATGCCAGCAAATTCAGAAGGAAGTTGAGACTGAGAACCGTCCTCAGTATTTGGCAAGTATTCAGATTACGAAGAACGCACCATGATGGGCTGGAGAAACAAACACAGAAGTCACAATACTAGATCGTAACGGGGCCTACGAGCCCAGTGAGTGCGGTCCCAGACTCCACTTCTTACAGTCAGGAAGAGGAAAACGATGTAAACTCTGAATCCCTACTTTCAGCTCTTAAGACATCCTTAGTCATGGCATTGGAAGAACGACCGACTGAAGGAGTATCCATTGATAAGGCTTCAACGAATTGAAAGTGGACCAGCCATGACATTTTGATGTGGTAGCCTCCCCATTTCGTGGAGTCGGGGAAAAGAAAGTGTTGAGCCAGAGATTGAGAGCCAGTATTATCACGTAAGTTCGCCTATTTACATTAGAGCCTGTCTTGGTCCATTTGAATTTTTCATGATGCCCGATATCTGAATTCTGGAAATTTTCAACTGAACATCCCCCACCTTTCGAAATTGACAAAGAGAAAGGCTCAGTGCTGCACTAGAGTGCGTGACGCAGAGGGTTCAGTTACCAGTGAAAACTCGAACAATACCGACTTCCGGTCAACTAACAAAGTATACCCATTCCATAGTTAAAGGTACTTACAACCGACTTATACCTTCGTCACAATCGTGTGATATACACACGCGTTCTTGTCATCGTTGTTGTCCTCGTCATCACTGATCTAGAAGTTAATTAAGTAGTTTCTGCTGTCGGAGTGCGAAATTGAAGTTGTCACTCGAAACGCGACTGGGCGTCTCAGTAGCTAAGTACATACCAGCTCACGCGCTCGCGCCTCGTTCTTGTGGAACGTGGCAGGTCAAGGTAATGAAACCCTTCTACAACATATGTTTCATTCAGAAAATGAGCACTAATAACGCTCTTGGTCAGGTTTACTACACAAGCCACCGGAAGGCTATCCCGAAACGCTTGGCAGGTGCTGCTACCGGGTTCTGGAAAGGAATAAGCTTTTCGACACCAAGGTTTTCGAATTCTTCATCTGTTTCCATCTCGTCTATCGAACCGTTGGATCGTTCTGAATCACCCGCCATGTCCACCCCAGATATCCCTACAACCCCTCTGACGAATTCAAACGGTGCCCTCCCGCATGACAGCCCTGTCGATACGCCCCCTCCCTTTGATACCTCAGTTTTTCGGACATATCTCGAATCGCTCTTGCCACCGGTACTTGGCACCCAACCTGAAGAACTTGTAGGCTTGTTTGACGATGAATTTGACGAGAGAGTCACTCGCTTTGCGGCAGAGGGAGGAGGCGTGATTTACGTGGTGAAAACGAAGGACGAAACAGAGGGTGAGCTTTTGTATCAGTTTAGAAACTAACCTAACGCGTACTAGAGGACGTGCCGCAGACTTATTCATATCACCTAACTTCGCATCTGACTTATTCTCCTGCGAGTGTTACATCACTTGCACTCATCAAACGCGGTCCCACTTTGGATCCTGTGACACCTCTTGCCACGCAACTACATATCCTCAATTTGTTTGGAGGCGAAGAGACACCGTATGAGAGTTTGCATGCCGTCGTGAGCTGTGGTGTTAAGCCCTGGTTTGATGCTTTTGTCGGAGCACGGGGTGGGGGCAAGGATGGGGATAGTAAAATGGGTACGTTTTCACTTTCTTGCTTTGGCTTCACTCACTTGCGTTTATAGGCATACCCATGACCAAGAAGAAGTTTGCCGAACTAGAATTGTCGTTATTGCACCTTCAGCAGAACGTGGAAATACCTGAGACGCATTTGATCATTCATCCAGTCATCCAGCGCGCCGTAGAGCAGGTCGGTTCCTCAGTGACATCATGTGTCTAAAGGCTGAAGACATCACATTAGGCCCATGCTTCAGGCGCACGTCCAAACATATCGCATATACCTCCAAAGCAACTAAATGAGAGTTCGTTCCTCAACACTTTGCATGGACACGTCAACATGTGGATCAAGGCCATTCAAGCAGTCACTAAGCTTTCGCGTGACGTTTCTTCTGGTACCGCTTCACAGGAGATCAATTTTTGGCTGAGTCTTGAGCGGGCACTGGAGGGTATTGAGGCCCAACTACGCAGCGATGAAGTGACCATGGTCATGGAATGCCTTCGAAACGCGAAGCGATATCTTGCAACAGTCAGTTTCATGACAGACACTGGTCTAAAGTCTTCTACGGATCTTGGTGCGCGTTCTTTCCGGCCTCCTCAATTGGGTGCTGACAGGTATCATCAGTGCATAAATACAACCAACTGATGAAAGATTTTCCTCTCAATGAACTGTTATCCGCGACGGATCTTGAAAAAATCCAAGAATCACTGGTGCTCATCTTTGGACATATCAACCGCAAGCTCAAGCTTTCGCCCTACCCGATCCGTCGGGCACTACCTCTCGTTGAAGCAATTTCCCGCGATTTCAATGACCAACTATTGCGCGTACTGACGTCACATCGGCTATCGTACACTCCATATGAAACCTTTGACCGCTTACTCGGACAGACCATGAACATCTTCCGGACATGGGATGACCTCATCAAGGAGTTTACAAATGTCGCTCGAGAGGTGATGCGCAAACGCGGAGAGAAGTTTGTCCCCATCAAAGTTGTCGCTGCGCATGCAAAACTACAGGAGCGAACGAGGTATTTGCGCGACTGGAGGAAGCAGCACGAGCAGCTGGCAGTGATGACGGGGCCCACGAAGGGTTTGGGGAGCATGGCTAAGGAGGTGGGTGGAATGGACATGGAGGAAGAAGTGAAGGAGGCGTATGAAGTGGTCAAGCGCATTGATGTTCTCGATGTTTCTGTTGGTGAGTACCTGACTTTGATACGCTGTTGTTGAAGTCATCTCACTCTCTTTGCAGAGGGCACGGAGATTTGGGTGGCTGCTGAGAACGCATACAATGAACGGGTTGCAAGGGTCGAGAACCAAATTATTGCACGGCTACGCGACAGGCTAGGCACGGCAAGAAATGCAAATGAAATGTTCAGAGTGTTCTCCAAGTTCAACGCACTTTTCGTTCGCCCGAAGGTAGTTCATTTTGTGGGATGACCGTGTAGCACATGTTTAAGCTCATATTTCACAGATTCGTGGAGCTATCCAAGAGTATCAAACTCAACTTATCGACTCAGTAAAGGAGGATATCAAGCGCCTTCACGATAAGGTAGGTAGCATGCTCTTGCATCGTCTCCCTTACTTATAATGACATCAAGTTCAAAACGCAATATCGGTTCTCTGAAGCCTATCACATGTCACAAATGCGCGACTTGCCCCCAATAGCAGGTGCCATCATCTGGGCTCGGCAGATTGAGCGACAGCTACTCACCTACATGAAGCGAGTGGAGGATGTACTTGGCAAGGGCTGGGAGCTCTATGCAGAGGGTCAGAAGCTTCAGTCAGAAAGCACCGCATTCAGAAAGAAGCTAGAGACACGACCAGTATATGATGCCTGGCTTCATGACATTAACCGGCGCGACATGGGTGTCAATGGCCGTCTCTTTGAGATTGTGAGATTACGGGGAGGAGGGTTCCAACTAGCGGTAAATTTCGACCCCCAAATCATCACGCTTTTCAAAGAGGTTCGCAATCTGTTGTGGCTAAACTTTCAGGTCCCACACACGATCACGAACATGGCGAAGGATGCGAAGCGAGTATATCCCCACGCTGTCAGTCTTATGGAGACCGTCAGAACCTATGGACAGACTCTGGATCTCGTGGAGAACAATATGGGCATAGAATGGTTGGTTGCTGAATATCGGAACGAGGCTCAGCGGATGGTTGCCAAAGGTGATCAGATTCGGACCGTCGATTCATTGCACTTCTGACGCTTTGTATCCAGGTATGAACATCAGGTGGGATTACTTTGTCAACCAGTACGATAACACACGGTATGTGACCGGTGCCGATGGACGTGAGAATCGACATATCCAATTCGTGCGGGAGTTTGCGAGCGTCGTGTCTATCCTACAAGATAAGACCAACAACGTCATTGACTTGTATCGCAACATTCTTCGAGCAGTCGAGGATCTCGCAACATGTCCTTATACTAGTGAGGCATTTTCAGATCTTCTGGGCAAGATTCAAGCTGCTGTGGGTTGTCACTTCATCATTATTGTTCATGTGCTAAATACATCCAGATCGATCGCTTGAATCTGGAGGGATACGCTAATCTTGAATACTGGGTAGCTGACCTCGACAAGCGGATAGAAGTGATCCTGCTTCAGCGGTTGGGCTATATCATCCAAGTCTGGTGTTCTGAGTTTGATCGGACAGACGATGGTGATGCCCGCCGAGATCCAATGCCTTTGCGGGACATTACAAACAAGCGACGAGCTGGCAAGGGCGGGAAAGAGGATAGGGTATGGTATACTGTTGTTCGTAAAGCTAGTACTGACCCAGCTTGCCAGGTGGCCGAGGGCAACATGACTGTAAAACCCATCGTTCACGAGATTCGGATACAGAACCAAGTGATCTTCCTTGATCCACCTATAGAATATGCACGTGCGACTTGGATAAACCAATTGCATGACTGGTTAGGTACGTACGGTATTTTCAAAATTTCACATACCTTATTGATGCTTGAATAGGTGTTATCTGTCGGTTGAGACGTATTCAAAGCTCTCGATACGAGATTGGGTTGCAGATGCAGGGCACGCAAGTGTCAGAAACAACATATACTTCTCTGGTGCGTATCTCCACAATATATCGAGGCTACCACGTTCTTAAGAGCCCTGCCCAGCTCACACGGTTCACGGACAACACTTTAGAGCGACCGTTTTCCCTTATAGAACTCAAAGTTCAAAAGCTCAAAGACTATGTCGCCAAGTGGTTACAGTTCCAGTCGCTGTGGGATCTAGAGGCGGAATATGTCTTCAATCGCCTGGGAGACTCCCTCGCACATTGGCAGCAACTTCTGACAGAGATCAAGAAAACGCGGTCGACATTTGACACGTCAGAAACGCAATTGAGTTTCGGTGTCTGTGTCGTGGATTACGAGCAAGTCCAAGCCAGAGTAAACGCCAAATATGACGCGTGGCAACGGGATATTCTCAGTCGTTTCGGTGTGAAGCTCGGAAATGCAATGAAGGAAATGCATGCCTCGATCATGAAGGCGCGGAATGAGCTGGAGCACCACTCGATAGAGGGTTTGGTTGGAGCACGACGATTTTAAGTTGTGGTACATACTTTTTTTTGATACCCATCCATGCATCGCGCCATTCGTTATCTGGACCTTGCGCTGCGTTTCGTTTTGCATGTTCTATTGTATCGGTTACACGCAGAATTCTGTAATGGATCCTCAGGCCTCGAGACCTGAGCTGGAGTAATGGCATCCCTACCTCAGCCTCCTATTTTCCAATAAAATGTTGATTCATAATCCAATAATCCTAGAGCGAGTGGCTTTGTTGCTGCAGGCAGCTTAGTGACAAAAATTGATGCACTTTGAAATTGGCGGTCCAGGTGGTAATGAAAAGGCTTGTTACTTATTGCGTTCAAGGCTCATGCGAGTATGTAGTTATAAGTGGTACTGCAATGTGCATGGAAGAGCTTTCCTTCCGCAACTCAACTTTCTCCTACTTCTCCTTCCAACATATCCATCCACTATAATGTTGTGTCAGGTACTGCAATTCCCGACGATCTCATGGAATCGTGTGCGCAACTCTTCAGTACGAACTATGGAATTTGGGGTGAAGAGGCAAGCAATATCTCAAAGTACACCAAGTCTCGTCAGCTCTCACATGTGTCAAACAAATTATCATAAGTATTAAGCCCTGTTCAACCCAGATCCGACCGCACCGCCAATAATGCCATGGGCGTCACACCCGAGTACAAAATGAAATGCGAACCTGTAAAGCCACGCACTTGAATCCTTACTGGGTCACCTCTGTCGACGTCCTTGTCTTTGACATCGCGCGACCTGGATGCAGAACTGGAGTCGGAGTCGGCGTCCAAGCGTGGAGTCTGGCGTGGATGAGACATCGACTGACGACCACCGTTGACCGGTACGCCGTGAATGCTTTGGATGTATCTGGGAATGTGAGCAGGCTGATCATATCAGTCATCTCGCATTGATTCAAGTTTGAAAATTACAGTAATGCAAATTTGCCAGAAGACTTGAAAATGCGTTCCCAGCTTGGTACGGCACTGAAGTACTGAAGTACTAGTACTAGTAAGACTATATAGTACTGAAGGCAAGAGGACACTAGTGTTGCTTCACATCAGGGATGGGCGAGCCTTGTCATTCAAGCGTTGCCCAAACATATAATTACTCATTGCCGCGACATGGTTATCTGGCTCTACATCGACTCCGTCAATCAGCGAGAACACATCGCACCTCAAAAGCGGGCCAAAACTCAATCTGGAACCTATGCCTCAATTTCCTTTGTGGATAAATCATCAGAACATTCAATTCAAAGATGCGCGAGCAGGTAAAGAACTTTATCATTACAAGAATACAAGCCTTAAAGTACAAGTCAGGAAAACAGGCAATATAGATACTGGCAAACCGATGAGGTCGTTCGGTCTTCTAAAGCAGGTCGAAATTCGTTTCGTTTGTGGAATATCGCATTTTCCGACGATCATGTAAGTCACGATGAGGTTAGTAGCGAGCGTCAGGTAGCGGATGGTGCTGTGAGTGTCATGTAACATTGTGATGGCATCGTAGCGTCATGAATATCGTGGGCGCCATGGGGGTTAGTATTGGCTGTCGTGGGTATTGTGAAATGGTGTCTGTAAATGTCGTAGCGTCGTGAGTGTTGTCTTGAGTGTCGTGATTGGTCCAGCTCGGAGTGTCGTGGGGTTTGAATCGTGATGCGGGTCATTAAATGGTCATGATAGTATCGTGAGTCATGGTGACTGGCGTTGGCTGTCGTGAGCCATGATGATTGGCGTCATCTGTCATAAGTGTTGTGTAATGGTCTTCGTCTGAATGTTATAGAATCGTTCGTATATTGTCTCGAGTGTTCGTGGTGTTAGGAGCGTGATGCATGTCATGATGGCGTCATATTCTTCTCGTCAGTCTGTGGCCCATGACCTTAGAGGGGTATCGCAGAGTCGTTGTCAGTAGGCAGTGGTTGTTAGCATCGTAGTTCGTAGTTGATAACGAGGTCGTGGTAGGCGGGCGTAAGATCCTGGAGATGTTGGAAAGTGCATCGCCGGCGCGGTGAAAGTGGAAAGGTGGCGGTGGCTGGAATCGCAGCTGCGACTGGATTCGTCCGATGGCGAAGTGATATAACGCAGGCCTTGATGCGTGAACCAGGCTCTGAAGTTGAAAATGCATCCAATATAGGAAGCGGCGACGTCTGGTGGTTACCAGCCAGCATCGACGTGAGTCCCACTGATGCCATGGAAGTGACCCAGTCATTCATAAGGTCTCCATTGTCAACATGAATCTGTTTGCAGACTCGCGCAAGGTGGCCAACTAGCAATGATGAAATCAGTAAAAAAAATTGACATGAAGAGAAATGACTGGCATGTCGCCGGAGGTGAGAACATGATTTCCTGATGTAGTATCACTCCTTATGTTATTTGTGCCTTGCCACTTTTGCCAAGGCGGAAAATGATGAAAAAGGTAGGCTAGTACACAGTATGGTGAACAGCCCTACGGTACATACTATATAGATGGAACTTTGAGAGATGAATATCTCAGTCCAATGTAAGTACTAAATCATTCCAGACATATATCATACTGACACACTTTAGTCGTCCACCTTCTCCTCTCACATCCTGGTCATAATCCCACCTCATCAATACAGGTCATCTGTCCAGCTATTTTGTAGGTTTGTGGGGGACAGTTGGATGTTGAAGCTAATCTCTTGACCTACTCTATCCTTTGTCTCAGCAACTCTTTGACATCTGCAATGTACCATGCACTCAGACTCGGATGCAGGACAGGATAGATGACAATAATGAATATACCACGTATTGATGCACAAAAGAAATATCCTATAGTATGGGACGCAAACTCGCACAGACTTGACTTCTACAAGACGAACCACGAGTATATAGAAACTCAAGTAACCTCCATAGCCTATTCCTATTTGAGAAGAGTCCGTATAACCTTCAAATCCGTATACTGCTTTGCGTCTGAAAAACAATGCTTCATATACTTTGGCAATTCTATATTAGTTGGTGGTGGCAAAAGTGAACGGGGTTCGGGCAAAGCCGACGCGGGATGTGCCAGCATCGAACACAGTGTAGAAGCGCTCGAGGAATACGTAGCCATTAATAAAGTCACACCCTTCGCCAATGGGTGTGTCAAGCCTTTTAACAACGAGAAATATATCATCGGCATTGCCATGAACAACGTGGTTGAGAGAACGAGGCCAGATTTGCGCATTACGTCTAAAATTGTATGTTTCCTGTGCAAATGGTGAACAAGGGGTGTGAGGGCTGACAAAATTGACGTACCTCGCCAATATGGAATCTCAAGGGACGTAGAGTATTGTAGTCTCTAGTGGTAACCTGAAGAAGACCATTCGCCGCATTCACAATACTGCCGGTTGCAATCCTGTAGCTTTCATAGGCATCTATCAAACGCTGATGAGACCATTGTTACTCGCTGCACTCAAAATACACACCGGAGGCAATGTAAAGAAAGGTGCAACCACAATCGACAACGCCAGCGCTGTAGGGTAAGAGTTCCATATCACCGTAGGCGATACTCTGATTGATACCCCAATACTGCGATGAGGGGAAGGTAGTGGTGACAGGACTGAAACAAAACAATTCTCAGTCTGAATTGATCCAGAAGCTGAGGTGCCTTACGTGTATTTAATTTCGCTGTAGTGCATGTCACGGTTGGATCCACCAAAGGTAAGCTGTCCATAGTTGACTGCACCTTGAACGACGGGACGGAAAAAGATACCAACAACAGGCTGAAGAATGGAGCGTTGCCTAAACAGGTGGTCAGTGACAGGCGGGATCGTGTCTCCTCGTAAATCTGGATTTCGTAGGGCGCCGAGGCTTGACACTGTAGGCCCGATGCCAAGGACACCATCAAAACCGACGGTGCCCCGCGGAGTGGAAGCAACAGCGATTGGCATCCCGATGATGGAGAGCTCGTCAGTGAAAGCTAATGAATCTTCGAATATAGTTCCTATAGATACTAATCGTAGGTATTTTCAACTGATGATTGTTGTATGTCATACCTTGGAAGGAGCCGCCATATCTGTAATCGACCGCCACAAGCTTTCCAGTGTCAACGCCGGTGAGGCTCACGTACTTATTGTCGGTGCCCACCCATGTGATCGAGCTAGAGCTCTCGACAACCAAGCGGTCTTCAATAATACATTAGCAGCCGCGTGTTTTCTGCGTTGAACTTACAGGTTGTGGGGGGAGAGCCAATGTTGACATCTACGGTGTAGCCCATACCAAAGTTTAACAAAGGGAGATCAGCACGTGGGCCATGCGTGCTGTATTCCCTAATGGCCGCCATGCGAGCTTCATCATGCCGCAAGATGTCAGTAACATTGGAGAATGTTAGCCTCCTGGTCATGGGGAGGGTGATGAGGGAATTGCGAACTTCAACGGGCGATCCCGTGATTAAAGAAACCAGGAGCGCCAACAAGGATAGAACGGAGAGCATGACTTACTGGAAAGTCATATCATACTCGGTTATATACGTGATAGCGAACGCGATGGCAATGTTGAGCACCTTAGCCACGTCAGTCCCCCTCGAAAAAGTGATGACGAGATGGTTACGATGCGAGTCATCGCGAGTGCAACGATTCGACTTCCCAGTAAATGTGGCAAGAGATGGTTTGCTTTTGATCCTGGCATGTTATTTCTGAATCTCAGTGTTGTCAGGTGTCTGTCAGTGTTGACCAAAAATAGTCAGTCAGCACTGATTTGGGATCTGTTCAAATATTACACACACACACACAACTAACACACGACGCACACACAGATGTGAACGTTGAACACACACAGACGTTGAACATTCACACAGGTCTTATATTGCAGAAAATTCAGTGCTACTCGCGCATTTCTAAGTTAACTATGTTCTAGCTAATCCGTTCTCTGTCAGGTCAAATCAAATCAAGTCAGTCAGTGCTGACTGACTATTTTTGGTCAACACTGACAGACACCTGACAACACTGAGATTCAGAAATAACATGCCAGGATCAAAAGCAAACCGTCTCTTGCCACATTTACTGGGAAGTCGAATCGTTGCACTCGCGATGACTCGCATCGTAACCATCTCGTCATCACTTTTTCGAGGGGGACTGACGTGGCTAAGGTGCTCAACATTGCCATCGCGTTCGCTATCACGTATATAACCGAGTATGATATGACTTTCCAGTAAGTCATGTTCTCCGTTCTATCCTTGTTGGCGCTCCTGGTTTCTTTAATCACGGGATCGCCCGTTGAAGTTCGCAATTCCCTCATCACCCTCCCCATGACCAGGAGGCTAACATTCTCCAATGTTACTGACATCTTGCGGCACGATGAAGCTCGCATGGCGGCCTTTAGGGAATACAGCACGCATGGCCCACGTGCCAATGTCCTTTCGTCAAACTTTGGTATGGGTTACACCGTAGATGTCAAGATTGGCTATCCCCCCGCAACCTGTAAGTTCAACCCAGAAAACATGCGGTTGCTAATGTATTATTGAAGACCGCTTGGTTGTCGAGAGCTCTAGCTCGATCACATGGGTGGGCACCGACAATACGTACGAGAGCCTCACCGGCGTTGACACTGGAAAGCTTGTGGCGGTCGATTACAGATATGGCGGCTCCTTCCAAGGTATGACATACAACAATCATCAGTTGAAAATACCTACGATTAGTATCTATAGGAACTATATTCGAAGATTTATTAAATTTTACTGATGAGCTCTACATCATCGGGATGCCAATCGCTGTTGCTTCTACTCCGCGGGGCATCGTCGATTTTGACGGTGTCCTTGGCATCGGGCCTACAGTGTCAAGCCTCGGCGCCCTACGAAATCCAGATTTACGAGGAGACACGATCCCGCCTGTCACTGACTACCTGTTTAGGCAACGCGGCATTCGTCAGCCTGTTGTTGGTATCTTTTTCCGTCCCGTCGTTCAAGGTGCAGCCAACTATGGACTGCTTACCTTTGGTGGAACCAACCGTAACATGTACAGGGGCAGAATTGGATACACGTAAGGCACCTCAGCTTCTGGATCAATCCAGACTGAGAGTAATTGTTTTGTTTCAGTTCTGTCACCGCTACCCCCCCCTCATCGCAGTATTGGGGTATCAATCAGAGTATCACCTACGGTAATATGGAACTCTTACCCTACAGCGCTGGCGTTGTCGATTGTGGTTGCACCTTTCTTTACATTGCTTCCGGTGTGTATTTTGAGTGCAGCGAGTAACAATGTCTCATCAGCGTTTGATAGATGCCTATGAAAGCTACAGGATTGCAACCGGCAGTATTGTGAATGCGGCGAATGGTCTTCTTCAAGTTACCACTAGAGACTACAATACCCTACGTGCTTTGAGATTCTATATTGGCGAGGTACATCAATTTTGTCAGCCCTCACACCCCCTGTTCAGCATTTGCACAGGAAACATACATTTTCGGACGTAATGCGCAAATCTGGCCTCGTTCTCTCAACCACGTTGTTCATGGCAATGCCGATGATATATTTCTCGTCGTTAGAAGGATGGACACACCCATTGGCGAAGGGTATGACTTTATTAATGGCTACGTATTCCTCGAGCGCTTCTACACTGTGTTCGATGCTGGCACATCCCGCGTCGGCTTTGCCCGAACCCCGTTCACTTTTGCCACCACCAACTAATATAGAATTGCCAAAGTATATGAAGCATTGTTTTTCAGACGCAAAGCAGTATACGGATTTGAAGGTTATACGGACTCTTCTCAAATAGGAATAGGCTATGGAGGTTACTTGAGTTTCTATATATCGTGGTTCGTCTTGTAGAAGTCAAGTCTGTGCGAGTTTGCGTCCCATACTATAGGATATTTCTTTTGTGCATCAATACGTGGTATATTCATTATTGTCATCTATCCTGTCCTGCGTCCGAGTCTGAGTGCATGGTACATTGCAGATGTCAAAGAGTTGCTGAGACAAAGGATAGAGTAGGTCAAGAGATTAGCTTCAACATCCAACTGCTCCCCACAAACCTACAAAATAGCTGGACAGATGACCTGTATTGATGAGGTGGGATTATGACCACTGGCAGGATGTGAGAGGAGAAGGTGGATAACTAAAGTGTGTCAGTATGATATATGTCTGGAATGATTTAGTACTTACATTGGACTGAGATATTCATCTCTCAAAGTTCCATCTATATAGCATGTACTGTAGGGCTGTTCACCATACTGTATACTAGCCTATCAGTAAAACCTTTTTTATCATTATGTCACTTTTTCTGCCTTGGCAAAGTGCCAAGGCACAAATAATATAAGGAGTGATACATCAGGACATCATGAGTTTCCCTTCTCAGCCTAGTGTTACTTAATACATCTTTTTTCACTTATTCTTCGGATGTGAAAAGTGGGTGACACAAAATTAAGTTGAAGGATCAAAATAAGCAAAATAAGAGATTTGTGACAGCTGACTCAGAAATAAGTGTGTAAGTGGCTAGTATCAAAGGTAGCTATTCCTTGTAGAATTGGTCAATAGCGTGCTCGGCCTTCCCAACAATTTATTGGCATTTAGCCTTATTGGCTTCATCACAAGCCTGGATTTCCTCTAGCTGGCTCTCACACCATTTTCTTTGGTAGTCAACTGTCAGCAATGAACTTGGTATATAATGACTGGGTGATGTACCTGATGACTTTGGGCTCATCCTCATCAAGTGGCTGGTTGAGGATGGGCATAGACAAAATGCTGATGGCTGTGGATGAGGAGCAAATGGAGGAGGAGCACCTAAAGTTGGCAGGGTGTGTGCAGGAGAAGATACAGACTATGCAGCAAACAGGCACCTTAATACAGTGCAATTACCCATGAAAACTACTCACCTGTCCAATGTTCAGCTCTGGAAACTGATCCTTGAACTTTCCAATCTCATCATTGCCTGTAACCTTCGCTTCGCTTCAGTCTGTCCCAGCTGTAAGGCTTGCAGTGGTTTGAAGGGGAAAAGAGCACAGAACAAAAGGGAAAGATAAGAGAGGTCAGAGGTGATAGTGACAAGGGATGGATTGATGTAGTTAGGACACGAATAGGACTATACTTTCGAGACAAGTTAGCAGATGAAACACTCTAAGGGCTTTCTAAGGTGCTTTTGAGTGGGGATCTAGGATAGAATTTGCTGTTGCTGCCCTCTCAAAGTAAGGACTGTACATGAGCTACTTATGCTGCAACATGGTAAGGGTCCTCAGTGATAGATGAGCCAAACAATTAGGTGAAAGCAGAGGGGGAAGAGAGTGGTGTCACACTTGACAGGGTAGAGTAGAACAGAAAGGAATGAGAGTATGAAAATTTGAATGAGTGGTGATATAATGAGTATGGTTTTGGCAGAATAATGAGGGTCAAATATTAGTTTTGAGAATGGCAAATTGAGAGTAGGGTGACTTATGGACTGGGACCATATGAGATGACAACAGCAGTGAAGTAATGGAAGAGAGAGGAATGAATGTATCTGTGTGACTTTTGAATGTGAAGTGACATCATGTTAAGACCATACTCAAAGGGTAATGGATCTGAAGGGCTTTGGCCTCAGTTTGTACACTGTGCCCCTTTCCCGAGTATTGCCCCTTATTTCAGAAGGAAGATATACATCCAAAGGTAGACATGTGTTGGGTCCAGACATCCAAAGGATATCCAGAATGTAGGAATGGAATAAGGTATAAGACTAGTGTTGGACAGAGTCCTAACTAGAAACTAACAGAAATAGACTACCCGAAGGTAGAGTCAGAGATATAGACTATAGGGATTAATCCTAAGTCTCAGAGGAACAGTTAGATGATGAAGGGGATACTCTGGACAGGTAAAAGATGGGTAATGAACCGCGCGCATAAATGGGAAACCTGCTCACCATGTTTGCACAACAGGAATATAATCTGCAGTTGAATGGGAGACAGTTTGGTGTGGTGAAGGGCATAAGTGATGAAATGGGGAAGCTTTACTTGGGAGTTAGATGACGAAGGGGGATACTCTGGACAGGTAAAAAGATGGGTAATGAACCGTGCACATAAATGGGAAACCTACTCACCATGTTTGCACAACAGGAATACAATCTGCAGTTGAATGGGAGACATAAGATGTGTTGGTGGGTGAGACAAAGAAACAGACTCACCAGTTAATTAACAAGCTGATGAGCGGCCAATTAACAGAAGATGTGGTGGTGAGGACAGCAGTCATAATGATGAGTGGAACAGGCAGTGTGGTGTCGCAAAGGTTGATAAACCGCGTACATAAAGAGGAAACCTGCTTGTGACCATAAAGGTGTGATGGCAGGAGGATGGGCAGGTACTAAAGGTCCATGGACGGCAGCCATAATGATGAGTGGAATGGGCAGTGTGGTGTCACGAAGGTTGATAAACTGTGCACATAAACAGAAAACCTGCTCATGACCGTAAAATGGGTAAGAGTGTCTTGTTGTAGGCTGAGTGGACTGAGGTTTAGGTGGTGCCTAAGTATGTGTGTTAAATTTCTACTATGTACTTAACACATGGAATCGAGCTATGCAATCATTGCTACGCTGATGTGAAACTAACATGTCTTTGAATTGTGCCCAAACCATCCTATCCTCCTCATCATCTTGCCAAATTGGCATGTATACGCTCCGTATTTGATTAATTCCTACCATCCGAACACGTACATTGTTGAACCAAACACATGATTTGAGCACATCATAATGCTGCTCGCTGAAGTTAATGTTGAGGGGAATGCAAAGACGTCCAAAGGAGCCCTGAAGAGCACGCATGCCCCACTCTGCTGTTTGCCGAAAAGAAAGCAGTTGCTGGTCAAATAAAAGCAGCTTCTGTCTTTCGGCAGGATCATCAGGGAGGCATTGTCCTGACTTGAGTGGGGCTTTGATGTGATCAGCAATCTGATCTGTACCTCACGGGAAAGCCATATCAGCGACAAGGTAGTATCCATCTGGTGTGTCTGCACTAAGTTTGTTGTAGATGGGTCGGGCCATGCGCGAGTCATGCCAGCTGCCTGGCACATTGAGGGGCATTGAATTATTGAGCCTGCAAGTAGTAGCAATCAGAATGAGAGACTGAGCAGATGATTTGAACAATGGTGCACCATCAGCACTAAATGCAATGACTGAACTGACAAAGTGACTGTGCAACCACCCATGATAGGTTGCGTTCTCGATCTCTTGGTCCTGGGATGTTTGCACAGGTAAGTTTAGTCCATCAAGTGTGCCAAAGCCCCCCATAAACAAGGGATGATGCGCAACAACAAGTTCATTTAAAACTTGAAATTGATCCCCAGGAGGTCACTGGATGTAGGCTTCGGGGATGTTCTTGAGTGCGCAAAGTAGTATAGTGAGGGAAAAATGTAGATAGCATGAGACGGTTGTTGGGATAAGCACAAAAATTTGCATGAGGCTGACCTCTTGCATGGTTGAGTTGAGCCAATGAAGAACAAGGCCTAATGCACGCGGCAGCGTCCAGGGAACGTCGATAAGCACGAGAGTGAGCAGTGGCAGAAATATCATTGCGGGGGATGGGAGTGATATCCAAAAGAGTTGCGAAGCACATGAGAGAATGTAGTGAAACGTAGGGACGTCAATGCCCATGGTTGTGATAAACGCGCGGTTTTCTGTCCTGAGTAGAGCATGATGCCAAGGACACCGTCAAAACCGACGATGCCCCGCGGAGTAGAAGCAACAGCGATTGGCATCCCGATGATGTAGAGCTCATCAGTAAAAGTTAATAAATATTCGAATATAGTTCCTATAGATACTAATCGTAGGTATTTTCAACTGATGATTGTTGTATGTCATACCTTGGAAGGAGCCGCCATATCTGTAATCGACCGCCACAAGCTTTCCAGTGTCAACGCCGGTGAGGCTCACGTACTTATTATCGGTGCCCACCCATGTGATCGAGCTAGAGCTCTCGACAACCAAGCGGTCTTCAATAATACGTTAGCAGCCGCATGTTTTCTGGGTTGAACTTACAGGTTGTGGGGGGAGAGCCAATGTTGACATCTACGGTGTAGCCCATACCAAAGTTTAACAAAGGGAGATCAGCACGTGGGCCATGCGTGCTGTATTCCTAAGGCCGCCATGCGAGCTTCATCATGCCGCAAGATGTCAGTAACATTGGAGAATGTTAGCCTCATGGTCATGGGGAGGGTGATGAGGGAATTGCGAACTTCAACGGGCGATCCCGTGATTGAAGAAACCAGGAGCGCCAACAAGGATAGAACGGAGAACATGACTTACTGGAAAGTCATATCATACTCGGTTATATACGTGATAGCGAACGCGATGGCAATGTTGAGCACCTTAGCCACGTCAGTCCCCCTCGAAAAAGTGATGACGAGATGGTTACGATGCGAGTCATCGCGAGTGCAACGATTCGACTTCCCAGTAAATGTGGCAAGAGACGGTTTGCTTTTGATCCTGGCATGTTATTTCTGAATCTCAGTGTTGTCAGGTGTCTGTCAGTGTTGACCAAAAATAGTCAGTCAGCACTGATTTGGGATCTGTTCAAATATTACACACACACACACAACTAACACACGACGCACACACAGATGTTGAACGTTGAACACACACAGACGTTGAACATTCACACAGGTCTTATATTGCAGAAAATTCAGTGCTACTCGCGCATTTTTAAGTTAACTATGTTCTAGCTAATCCGTTCTCTGTCAGGTCAAATCAAATCAAGTCAGTCAGTGCTGACTGACTATTTTTGGTCAACACTGACAGACACCTGACAACACTGAGATTCAGAAATAACATGCCAGGATCAAAAGCAAACCGTCTCTTGCCACATTTACTGGGAAGTCGAATCGTTGCACTCGCGATGACTCGCATCGTAACCATCTCGTCATCACTTTTTCGAGGGGGACTGACGTGGCTAAGGTGCTCAACATTGCCATCGCGTTCGCTATCACGTATATAACCGAGTATGATATGACTTTCCAGTAAGTCATGTTGTCCGTTCTATCCTTGTTGGCGCTCCTGGTTTCTTCAATCACGGGATCGCCCGTTGAAGTTCGCAATTCCCTCGTCACCCTCCCCATGACCAGGAGGCTAACATTCTCCAATGTTACTGACATCTTGCGGCACGATGAAGCTCGCATGGCGGCCTTTAGGGAATACAGCACGCATGGCCCACGTGCTAATGTCCGTTTGTTAAACTTTGGTATGGGCTACACCGTAGATGTCAACATTGGCTCTCCACCCGCAACCTGTAAGTTCAACGCAGAAAACATGCGGCTGCTAATGTATTATTGAAGACCGCTTGGTTGTCGAGAGCTCTAGCTCGATCACATGGGTGGGCACAGACAGTATGTACGTGAGCCTCACTGGCGTTGACACTGGAAAGCTTGTGGCGGTCGATTACAGATATGGCGGCTCCTTCCAAGGTATGACATACAACAATCATAAGTTGAAAATACCTACGATTAGTATCTATAGGAACTATATTCGAAGATTCATTAGCTTTCACTGACGAGCTCTCCATCATGGGGATGCCAATCGCTGTTGCTTCTGCTCCGCGGGACATCGTCGGTTTTGACGGTGTCCTTGGCATCGGGCCTACAGTGTCAAGCCTCGGCGCCCTACGAAATCCAGATTTACGAGGAGACACGATCCCGCCTATCACTGACTACCTGTTTAGGCAACGCGCCATTCGTCAGCCTGTTGTTGGTATCTTTTTCCGTCCCGTCGTTCGAGGTGCAGTCAACTATGGACAGCTTACCTTTGGTGGAACCAACCGTAACATGTACTACGGTGAAATTAAATACACGTAAGGCACCTCAGCTTCTAGATCAATTCAGACTGAGAGTCATTGTTTTGTTTCAGTTCTGTCACCGCTACCCCCCCCTCATCGCAGTATTGGGGTATCAATCAGAGTATCACCTACGGTAATGTGGAACTCTTACCCTACAGCGCTGGCGTTGTCGATTGTGGTTGCACCTTTCTTTACATTGCCTCCGGTGTGTATTTTGAGTGCAGCGAGTAACAATGGTCTCATCAGCGTTTGATAGATGCCTATGAAAGCTACAGGATTGCAACCGGCGGTATTGTGAATGCGGCGAATGGTCTTCTCCAGGTTACCACTGGAGACTACAATACTCTACGTGCCTTGAGATTCTATATTGGCGAGGTACGTCAATTTTGTCAGCCCTCACACCCCTTGTTCACCATTTGCACAGGAAACATACATTTTCGGACGTAATGCGCAAATCTGGCCTCGTTCTCTCAACCACGTTGTTTATGGCAATCGCGATGATATATTTCTCGTCGTTAGAAGGATGGACACACCTATTGGCGAAGGGTATGACTTTATTAATGGCTACGTATTCCTCGAGCGCTTCTACACTGTGTTCGATGCTGGCACATCCCGCGTCGGCTTTGCCCGAACCCGGTTCAGTGATGCCACGAATATCAATTAATATAGAATTGCCAAAGTATATGAAGCATTGTTTTTCAGACGCAAAGCAGTATACGGATTTGAAGGTTATACGGACTCTTCTCAAATAGGCTATGGAGGTTACTTGAGTTTCTATATACTCGTGGTTCGTCTTGTAGAAGTCAAGTCTGTGCGAGTTTGCGTCCCATACTATAGGATATTTCTTTTGTGCATCAATACGTGGTATATTCATTATTGTCATCTATCCTGTCCTGCATCCGAGTCTGAGTGCATGGTACATTGCAGATGTTAAAGAGTTGCTGAGACAAAGGATAGAGTAGGTCAAGAGATTAGCTTCAACATCCAACTGCTCCCCACAAACCTACAAAATAGCTGGACAGATGACCTGTATTGATCAGGTGGGATTATGACCAGGATGTGAGAGGAGAAGGTGGACGACTAAAGTGTGTCAGTATGATATATGTCTGGAATGATTTAGTACTTACATTGGACTGAGATGTTCATCTCTCATCAGCAAACTATTGATTTCGTGACAATTCCCACACTTGTGACAACTCCGAACAATTCCCCACAAGATGTCACAGGTCTCACAGACAACACAAACAAATAACGGTTCTCAAAGTCAAACCTAGAAAGAAATTCTCAGCCAAAATTTGCGAATTCGGATGCTGCCGGTACGGCAGCTTTCGAACTCCGGTATGCCCTGCCTGCTCGTCGTTGTCATTGGCGTCGATGGTGGTCAAGCTCCAATCTGATCCTTAATCGCTGTGTTAAGAACACCCTGTATCATGTCACGCACAAGTCAAAGAGGTCGAGGTGGTGGAGTCCGAGGCAATACATCCACTAGTGTGGACACTGGGAAGAAATGTACTATTCATTGGGAGGGGGTCTGTGGTGCTTGTACTGAACACT
Source organism: Suillus spraguei (assembly GCA_016800925.1). Taxonomy (NCBI): domain Eukaryota; kingdom Fungi; phylum Basidiomycota; class Agaricomycetes; order Boletales; family Suillaceae; genus Suillus; species Suillus spraguei. The sequence continues at coordinate 29,078 of JABCPU010000184.1, forward strand.
TACTTGCCTGGTGCAAGGAAAATGAAGATGCCCGCATCAAGCTTTTCTCTGATTCAGCAAAGGATGCCAAGGAGCAAGGTCGGAAGAAGAAGCAGAGCGGTAGTTCAAGAGATGTTGTCTATTTGCAGGTTGCACAAGCTGTATTTTCGAATGATGAAGATCCAGAGGTTCAACGACTCTTCAAGGAGGACCCTAAGGCATTTATCAAACCTGTTTCAACTCGTTTTGGCACGTAAGTATTCAGTTCTTGCATCATCTGTCTACTAGAATCACTGATAGGATGTTTCAGACTCCAGAAAAAATACAATGAGTTTAATAAGGACCTCAAGCAGTCAGGAGCAGGAAAGACATATGCAGAGCTTCAAGAGGATCCAAAGATGAAGTCGTTGATCGGTAAGTCTCTGCTGCGTTGATTTGCGCATGTCTTAATCATGTCTCCATCAGATACAAGGCTTGAGAAATTTCCCTGGTGGCCTGAGCTTCATGGCTGGTGGCGGACCAATCCAGCCTTCAATCATGCCTTCTCTACTGCAGATGCAGGGCAAGACTTTGCCTCTGCTGCATTGGAACATTTTAATATTTCAAAACCACCGGCTACAGGTGATGATGACGCTCATGCAGACGATGATCCTGAGGATGGAGAAATAGTTGAGATTAGTCACACTATGGACAATGGTGTGACAGATGATATGATTGTTGACCAGCCCCCCTGCATAGCATCACTCCAGCCATCGCCACTATTACCTTTGGACCATAGTCCTAGCAACACACTGGATTCATTCTCACTGGTTCCATTGCCACAGTGGTACCAACGACCCCAGCTCCCTCCCATCTCAACCTCTGACACACTTGGCCCAGGCATGATATCATTAAACTCTCCTGAACACTCGCCAGTAGCCAAAAAAAACACAGTCGACAATTCACTGTCTTTTTTTTCGATTACAAGGAGTCTTCACCCAGTCGTCAGTCTATGCCCATTGACTCAGAGGACTCAGATATTGGTGCCAGCCAAGCACTACAGTCTCTTCGTGTCATTCACTCAAGGGAAGTCGTGAAAGTTCACCTTCTCTTGCTACAAAACAGTCTCGTCCATCTCCTTCAAGTGCATCTCAGTGTCCCCCCTCATCATCATGCAAACGCCCTGGCAGCAGTACTCTTGACCAGACCACAGAAAGGATGTCCCAAACAGCAGAATCTCTGATGCTGCACCTTGATAGCAAACATGAGGTTCGTGCTGAGCATGAACGCTATAAACGCATGAAGCTCAAGAGCAAAATATGGGCTCGTGATCTCAAGGCCCGCAGTGCTCGTGATGAGCAGGAGCATGCAATGCGTCTTGCTGAACAAGATCATCACCACCAACAGGAGAGGATGACTTGGCAAATGGAGATTGCAAGAATTGAACTCGAGCTGTCTCATGCACATCGAGAAGAGGAGGAGGCTCGGATTCGTCGTATTGCTATGGAGCGTGGTTTTGATCAAAGCTGAAGTAGGTTCGTACCGTGTCATCATGCAACTGTTCATTTAGAAATATGAGTGGTACTTTCTCGAGAAAATCTCAAGCATGATTGCTACAGGTTTGCGCAAATTTCCCTCATTGGGTACTAAAGAAGATGAAGAGCTTCTAATTGACGACCATAAATACTACAGGTTTGCGCAAATTTCCCTCATTGGGTACTAAAGAAGAGGAAGAGCTTCTAATTGATGACCATAAATACTACAGGTTTGTGCAAATTTCCCTCGTTGGGTACTAAAGAAGAGGAAGAGCTTCTAATTGACAATCCTAAATGCTACAGGTTTGTGCCATATATACTTGCTAATTCCTTTGCGCCAACGAGGAAAGCAACCGTGTCTTTAATGTGTTGCGAAAATCCTGCCCCACACTTCCAATGTAAGTTTGATCACCTACTGCACCACCGCCCTCTCGCTGATCATCCTCTCCTGCATCAGCGTCAGCACCAGTTTGCCTTGACCTCCGAGGTTCTTCATAGAAACGGACATTTGAGTTCTCATGGTTTGATTTTTCCTCAATTTCTACAATTAAATTGTGCAGAACAAAGCATGAACGGATCCACATGTTTGCGTAGTCGAGGTCCTTCTGGCTTTGGATTGGGATGCGAAGCTCCCGCAGGGATTGAAACCAGCCTTTGATAGAGCTGAAAAAATGTTCTGAACGAACACGAACCTAGACATTGGGTGAGGACTACTAATATATATTGCCATTGATACTCACCGTCGACAGGTTAGTATTGAATATCTTTTGGTCTGCCGTCAAGCTCCCTCCTGGTGGCCGTTTGTATGGTGGCACACACCAGGTTCGTGCAGCATATGCCGAGTCGGCCCACAACCACTCTCCTGCACCAAAAAACGACTCAGGGTTCTGGGAAACCCTCGTTTGTGCAAATACGTTCGAGTCATGAAGACTTCCAGGTACGCCGATGACATAGTCCACAATACAAAGGTTATGAGGGAATATAATGACCTTTTAAATTGTAAGTTACTGTGCTGCACACCGAACTGATACTTACCTGTGCTGTCAAAGAGTAGTCTGAATTTTTGTCAAAGAAACCCTCCCCATGCCAACCAGGTTTTTCATGTAAGGGGGATGGAGTCCCATCTACACAAAGAAAACCTCCACGCCACTCACGACATGTTTTTCTTTCTACATAGGCTTTCACTCGCTCTCGTTCAACTTGGTCCTCGTGGTCAAGCGGATCAAAATGAATGGCTCGGTCATGAAGCTGCAACAGCGCAATCATCATGCATTTGTAGCAGTTATAGACGGTCCCTACGGACACTCCGGCCCAGTCAGAAATGTCTTCAGTAGTTGCTGCATTGCCATAATGGCCGACACCATTGAGAAAGACAGTGAGCTGAACTGCGACGGGAAGTTGGGGATTGTTTGAGTTGTTATGGAAGATAGGGTGCCCTTGGATTAACTTCGTAAGTTCAGCAAATATGTCTGCATCAATGCGAAGCTTGCGTTGAAATTTGTCAGTTGAGAACAGAGCCCACTCCTCCAGCAAGTGTAGCTGAGGAGCGCGACTCAGATGTGGACGGACAGTAAGGACCCAACATTTCTCCACCTCATCATGCAATGCACTGATTGCATCAATGAACTGTATAAAACTCGTTCACACATGTCTGGGATATTGTGTGATAGGACGCTCGAGTATGCTGTTGAGAGTGATACAAGGGAATTGATTGACGAGGCAGATGTGACTGATGAGGTAGGGGATTCAGGCCATGCTGGTGATGCTGTCCGTATGCTGATATCAGACCCACTATGACCACTGGCAGTGTCGCTGATCTCTGATGAGTCCTCCTCCTCATCTACTAGTAGTTCATCTACCATAAACTCAACTAACTCCATGTATCGCGTGATAGTAAGGTCATGACTAGTTTGTTTGAGGCTGTGAAGGAGCCTTGAACGATCAGATTCCCGAGGCATAATGATATTGAAAGATGGTGTCGCAGACTGCAGTAGATGATGACGGTCTGAGTATAAGGTTAGGGTTAATGTGTCAGCGTCGGAGCCCCAATTAACCGGCAAATTCCAAAATGCTCAATGTTTGAAATTTCTATATGAAGTTAACTTTGAGAACCACTAATGACTATAAATTTGAATAAAAGCACACAAGTCGCACAAGCAAGCACAAGCACACAAGCCCGCACAAGCACACAAACTGTACAAGAGACACAAACTGTAGTGTGAGATATAATACTAGTGTACTATACTAGCAACAAATTTATATACATATGTGCAGTGAGAGAACAGACTGTTTACATCTAATACATTGATTAATAACACTAGTATGAGAGCAAAATGCACTTACTACTCAGTGTCACACTCGAATAGTAGTAAACATTGTGATGCTGCTTTTCCTCCAGTGCTCTGAGTGCATGCATCTGACATTAAGGTCAGCCAATCATAGATGCTTGTTTGCAGCTTCTGCCTGATGGCAGCAGATATGGGTAATTATTTGATGTTGTTCCAAAAGGCAGTCAGCCAGGTGTTTTTGAGCTTGACAAACTTTACGTTTAGCTTGGGCTGCCTCGAGCACAAGGTTGAAGTTATCTTCTTCTGGTTGATCAAACAAGTAGCAGGACTCAGCTGAGTCTCATTCCTGCAGCACATACTGCAGTCACTTTACCCATGATAAATACATACAGCTAATGTTGAAAGATCCATGTTCTACACATGCCAGCTAACATGGGCCCATCAATGTATTGTTGTGATAAATACAGGTGAGCCCATGTCAAGTGTATATGTGATACTAACAGTGGGCCCATAGTGTGTGGTATAGTAGATAAGTGTGAACTTTCCTATTGCCTTTGGTAGGTATTGTATAGTAGGTAGTGTGTGAAATATGTACTTGATATGAACAGGTGGGCCTATTGCAAGCATATATTTGATACCAACAGGTGGGCCAGTGGAAGCATATATGCAATACCAACAGTGGGCCCATACTGTGTGGTATAGTACATGATTCCTATTGACTTACAGTGGGTATTGTATGATAGTACTGTATGAAACATGTGCCTGATATGAACAGGTTGGCCGAGTGGGCAGTGGTGCTGATATATACAGATGGGCTGACATTCTAGGCATATAGATGTACCAGGGACACTGGTCAGTCAATGGATCGGTCTTAGAAAATATACTTGCCCATGATAGACTTAGGAAGTTGGTCAATAGGTCAGCAAAATATAATGTATGGTGAATGGTGGGTCAATGTCCCATACATAATGCAGACAGAGTATACTGTCCAGGACTGCCTCTGTCAAGTATGTTAGCTCGGTCAATTGATCGCTCATACAAAATATACCTGCCCGTGATGAACTAGGGAAGTCGGTCAATTGGTCGGTCAAATATGATGTATGGTGAATGGTGGGTTAATGTCCCATAAATAATGCATACAAAGTATACTTGCCAGGACTATCTCTATCAAGTATGATGGCCCAGTCAATTGATCTGTCTTACACAATATATTTGCCCATGATAAACTGGGGAGGTCAGTCGGTTGGTCAAATACACAGCATTGCTAACAAGCTATTGATGGTTGGAATCACACAATCAATGCAAATACAATCTGGCCCAAATCAATTTCATTCAATCAATGTAATAGGCACTAACTAACTAATGATCTACTGCATAAGGGTATGATAGGCATCAAGGGAGAGTGTGTGCTTTAGAAGCTGGTGATGATGGAGTGGATGAAGGACCAGCCTGCATTGGCGCAGATGACAGGCCAGCCAGCACTAACACAGATGAAGGGCCAGCCTGCACTGGCTCAACTGTCACTTGGCTGCTGGTGAATGTGGTGCCATGGGCATCAGGGCAACCAAATGGGCGTGATGCCAACCAAGTTGGTAGTGGGAGCGACCAAAGAGTTGAACACACTGTTCAAATACATCCTGCCCAATGCGGTGTAAAGATACGACCTAACCTGGGCTGTAGATAAACTACCTCCTTAGTTAGTATGTGTGGTCTTGCGCTCCATCTAGTCTGCTTCACTTGTCAAACAAGAGCGTTCGACCCTAAAGGAGGATGCCTGTTAGTATAGTCAAGTTCGAGTCAAACCAATGTGCGAATATGGTGTTGTAGTCAGCGGCAAGTTGCTGCGGTCAGTGAAGATACCGCCGGAACTAGTGTTGTATGTAGTGGTGCTACTGTGATAGAGATAATGCTTGTGAATGTAACATTGAGTGAGCGATAACGAGCAGTAAAGTCAGTGGTAGCAGTAAGGTGTGAGCGGTGCAAAGAAACAGTAAAGAAGTCCATGGTACTCTCAGTGGTAGAGTAGCGGTGAGTGTGAAGTTCAGTCAAAATAGGGGTCAAGGATCTAGCGGTGTGCCAGCAGTAATGGTGAATGAGTGAAATTGATTAATGAGCAGTAAAGAACTTTAAAGACCAAGTCCACTACTGGGTAGATCCAGAGCTAGACACTAATCCTGACCTATAGTACAGTGAAAATAAGGTGCTGTATTGTGCGGGGTATGTGGTGCTTATATCCTAAATCATATGTACTTGGAATGCTTTAGGTGAAATCAGTAGTGCTCAAGTACAGTAACTGCTGTATGTAAATGTAGCACGAGGCGGCTGCGGCACGAGGCAACATGTAACAAGGCTTGCCGTGGAATCAGTGATAACAAACATAAAACAAGCTATGCACCAAATGGAGCTATGCAGACGCGGCAAGGACATGGAAGGACATCGGTATGTGGAACGTGGTGCGGCAGTCGGTACAGTGTGCAGTAAGCGTGTGATGCCACCGGCAAAGCTAAAAGGAGTAAGACGGTCTTTGGATGAGTGGAGTTCCCTGTAGATGTGAGATGTGCGCCAAAAGATAGGGTTTTGAGCCCAGCACCAATATGTTCGTTACACCAGTGCAGCCAGAATCGATGGTGAAATCATGGAGACCTTGTGGGCACCCTTGAACATTATATCATCATTGGCGAGGGGGATGTAAACCCCCCACCAAAAGGAGTGTTTGGATTTTCAAATGAACGACTGCAATTTCATGAAGATGATACACATCAGTAAGCAATATCATTTGACCCATGGTGTAATCTGAATGCAGACAGGCAAATTCCTTTGCTGAAAATTCAAGGAGGCTGTGCAGGGGGTCAGAGACAGCTGATTGGCATTCGACAGATTGAGCAAGACAGCCAATGATGAAACCCTCATTATTACAATCATATGTGCCCCTATTCATTTTCCTTTCATCTTTACCTTGTATATTATGTAACATGATCCCGACTCATATGCTCAATGCATCTGTACTATAGTCACCTTCCTTCTTTGGATATGCACTTACATTCTCACGTCTCTCTTGGTCCATGCACACATATTGGCTTATTTAAGCATGATGTATTATGCTTGTATACTTCACTTTAATCTTACTGGGTTTTACCTGGAATATCCTTTGCTTAGGTCTCCAACCTAAGTCATCTGAATTGTCTCTAAGTCTAAGCACTCCTTAGCCTTAGTCTCTATTCTACTGATCATCTTAGAGTCGCGACTCTTAGATCGAACCCTTGATCCTACTTGGAACACTTCCTTGTAGTAGTCCTCGTTCTCTTTTGAATGTAGTCGAACCTCCCAGCAGACCGGCTGTGTCTTATCACTGTCGCTGGTGACACCACCCAGTTCGTAACAAAAGATTAAAGTCTACATCGATCGTTGACTATCCAGTCTTCGACCCCCTCCCGAACCCTGATAAAGCCCTAACGGACAGCAAGACTGTGTGTGTAGGCACTGAGAAAGCATAACTCACCAGACGATTCATCATTATGACTACTACAGCCACCACCAAGGATTTTGAATATAAAATCAGTTTCCCAACCGCTTTTGATGGAGATCATGACAACTCCCTGGAATTCATTCTATCATGCAACTCGTACTTCGACATCAATGAAAAGTTCTATACCACCGACAAGCAGAAGATCATTTTCATAATGTCCTTCATGACAGAAAAGAACACCAAATCTTGGAAAGAGCAATTTCTCATTCACACTCAATCCGTTGACACTTCTGGACAGAAAGTTGGTTATGGGATGATGAAAGATTTCATGAAAAGTTTCAATGAAGCTTTTGAACCAGTAGATTCCGTAGGAACCGCATTAATGAAGTTCAGGGATCTTAAACAAGGAAACAGCGAGCTCCAAACCTACATCACTGACTTTGAGGCGTTTGCAGCTAAGGCCCATATCACCAACAATGCAACAAAGATCCAATTCTTCCAAGATGGCCTTAACTTAGGCATCTTGACCAAACTATTTGCACCAGGCGACGTCCCAGATGTATTCTGCAATGTTGTATCACAATGCATCTCCATCGACAACTCCCACCAATGCCTTCTGGCATTACGAGCATGTCACACTCCGCAGAAGAAGAAGAGCTATGGAAATGCACGTTACACACTCAGTTGCAATTCAAATGCGATGGTTGTAGATCAAATCTCCAATACGGAAAGATCCGAGTGCATGAGAAAAGGTCAATGCTTCGGATGCAGAAAGACAGGACACCATATTGGTAACTGCCCTGATAAGAAGAAGAGGACTTTGCTCCATCAAACGGAAGTCAAAGAAGTTCAAGATGAAGAAGATGAAACCATTGTAAAGATACAACCTAGCTTGGGCTGTAGATAAACCACTGCCTAAACTAGTATGTGAGTCTTGTGCTCCGTCTAGTCTGCTTCACTTGTAAGAACAAGAGCGTTCGACCCTAAAGGGGGATGCCTATTAGTATGGTCAAGTTCAAGTCTAACTTATGTGCGAAACAAGTGTCATGGTCAGCAGTAAGTTGCCGTGGTCAGCGATGATACTGCCGGAACTAGTGTCGTGTGTAGCGGTGCTTTGTGGTCGAGATAAGGTCAGTAACAGTTGCATTGAGTGAGTGATGTTGAGCGGTGGTCTCAGTGGTAGCGGTAAGGTTGCAAGCAGTGCAAGGAAACAGTAAAGAAGTCCACGGTACTTTCAGCGGTAAAGCAGCGGTGCATGAGAAGTTCAGTCAAAGTAACAGTCAAAAGTCCAGCGGTAATGGAGAACGAGCGTGATGTATTAACGAGCAATAAGGAAACTTTAAAGACTATGTCCACTACTGGGTTGATCCAGAGCTAGACAATAATCCTGACCTATAGTATGTGCAATAGTGTAAAATCAGGTACTTGTATCATGCAGGGTACACGGTGCTTATATCCTAAATCATATGTACTCGGAATACTCTAGGCGAGATCAGTAGTGCTGGAGTGTAGTAACTGCCATAAGTAAACATAGCGCGAGGCGCTGCGGCATGAGGCAACATGTAATAAGGCTTGCCGTGGAATCAGTGATAACGAACAGAAAACAAACAATGCACCAAATGGACCTATGCGGACGCAGCAAGGACATGGAAGGACATTGGTACGTGGAACGTGGTGCAGCAGTCGGTATGGTGTGTGGTAAGTGTGGGATGCCGCCAGTACTGCAAAAGGGGTAAGACGGCCATGGACAAGTGGTAACTCCTGTAGACATGAGACGAGTGTCAAAATATGGGGTTTTATGTTACAGTCGTATGTGCCCCTATTCATTTTTCGTCTCCTTTACTTTGTATATTACATAACGTGACTCTGACTCATATGCTCAACGCATCTGTACTATAGTTGCCTTCCCTCTTTGGATATACACTTACATTCTCACATCTCTCTCTTGGTCCGTGCGCACATATTGGCTTATTTAAGCACGATGTATTATGCTTGTATACTTCACTTTAATCTTACTGGGTTTTACCTGGAATATCCTTCGCTTAGGTCTTCACCTAAGTCGTCTGAATCGTCTCTAAGTCTAAGCACTCCTTAGCCTTAGTCTCTATTCTACCAATCGTCTTAGAGTTGCGACTCTTTGACTGAACCCTTGATTCTACCTAAGAACCTATCTTAGGTAGTAGTCCTCATTCTCTTTTGAACGTAGTTGAACCTCCCAGTAGACCGTCTGTGTCTTATCACTGTCGCTGGTGACGCCACCCCAGTTTGTAACAAAAGATTAAAGTCCTATCGATTACAGACTATCCAGTCTTTGAACTCCTTGAAACCTGATAAAGCCCTAATGGACAGCAAGACCACGCGTGTAGGCACCGAGAAAGCATAACTCACTAAAACGACTCATCATTATGTCTACTACCGCTACCACCAAAGACTTTGAATATAAAATTGGTTTCCCAACCGCTTTTGACAGAGATTGCGACAACTCTCTGGAATTCATCCAATCATGCAACCTGTACTTCGACATCAATGAAAAGTTTTATACCACCGACAAGCAGAAGATCATTTTCATTGCGTCCTTCATGACCGAGAAGAATGCCAAGTCTTGGAAAGAACAATTCCTTGCTCACGCCCAATCAACTGATACTTCTGGACAAAAAGTCGCTATGGGACGATGAAAGATTTTATGAAAAGCTTCAATGAAGCCTTTGAACTGGTGGATACTAAAGGAACCGCGTTAACGAAGCTCAGGGACCTCAAACAAGGAAGTGGTGATCTCCATACCTACATCGCTGACTTTGAGGCACTCGCAGCTAAGGCCCATATCACCAATGACGCAACAAGATTCAGTTCTTCCAAGATGGCCTTAATTTAGGTATCCTAACCAAACTCTTTGCGCCAGGAGACATTTCAGAGGTATTCCACAACATTGTATTGCAATGTGTTTCCATCGATAACTCCCACCAACGCCTTTTGGCATTGTGAGCACACCACGCTCCACAGAAGAAAAAGAACTATGGAAATGCGCGTTACACGCCAAGCCAAGATTCAAATGCAATGGTAGTAGATCGAATCTCCGATATGGAAAGATCCGAGTGTATGAAAAAAGGCCAATGCTTCGGATGCAAGAAGACAGGACATCGCTTTGGTAACTGTCCAGAAAGGAAGAAGAAGACCCCACTTCATCAAGCAGAAGTCAAAGAAATTCAAGATGAAGAAGATGAAACAGTGAGACGGATTGTAGAGGATTTTTAACTTGGAGAAACAAAAATTTGACATATGTTTCTCCCAATGTATTACTAAGACTTGTACGTGCTGTAGGTGAAAGAAAAGAACTTTGTATCCCTATCACTCTTCACTCGTGTACTCGCTTAAAACCCATCGACACTACTGCCGTTATCAACTCTGGCACAGCAGGAACATTTATTTCCAAGGAGTTTGTGAAACTCCATCAAATCACACGACGAAAACTCAAAACACTGTTTCGAGTTACTACAGCAGATGGAACTCTTATCAAAGGAGGGCCGATCAGCATTATTGTCTCCTAGTGGTAAAGATTGATGAATGAACCATGTATGGAAAGTTCAATATTACTAAACTTGGACGAAGAGATAAAATCCTTCTGGGAATTCTGTGGTTATGCGCCATGAACCCAAGTATAGATTGGACCGCCAAAACACTTGTTCTCCCACAAACAATGAAGTCTGACGAAATTGAAATTGACTTGGATACAGATCGGAAGAAGAACGGGCTACCCCCTGCTTTCCATTGCCACACCAAGAAATGGCAAAATTCAAAACTTCCGAAACTCGTCATCGCTCCTTTCGTAAACATCCCTGATGAATTAACAATGGACGACTCTTCCCCACAAGTAAAATTACCACAGCATTCCCCATCACCCATTCCTCGAGTGGAGAAATGAAAGAACAAATCAGAACCAGAGTCTCAACCACCCCCATCACAACCCATTGAACAATGACCAGTTGAAGAGCAATGACAAGGAAAGCAGAAACCTGACGATGATCTCAGAGGAAGAGCTCATAATATTCCAAAGTTGACTGAATACTTCATACCGCCCAAGTTGCTCACCCCTTCCATCGAAGAAATTCCTGATCAGAATGAACCCATGACGACCACCATACCTACCGAAGACAATGAACAATTTAATACGATGCAGGATGTTTGACATGCACCAGAAGTACACGAAATTTCTTCTTATGAGCTCGGAGATGGAGAGTTCCTTGTGGAGTATGACATCAATGGAATTAACATGAGAATCATCGACGAAGTATCCATGGATACACCTCTCACACACGATGGAACTTCTCGACTCGAACAACTCCCTAACTATTCCACAATCTCCCTTCCTCCTCCGAAATACAGTCATAAAGCTCAGGAATTCGCCACAGATGAGAAGGAAAAGAAAAAGAAGTCCTTTGAAGAATTGGTTCCAGAATACCTGCACGACTTCGTGGATGTCTTTGCTAAAGATGGGCTGAACAAACTACCCCCTGAACGCCCTGGTATCGATCATCGTATTGATACCAAACCCGGTTTTATCCCTCATATGTCTAAGGTTTACCCATTGTCAGAAAAAGAACACACTGCCATTAAAACGTTCATCGATGAAACATTGCGAAAGGCTTCATTTTGGAATCGAAGTCACCTCAAGCTAGTGGCTTCTTCTTTGTAGGAAAGAAGAGTGGAGAATTACGTCCCTGTCAAGATTACCGCTACATCAATGATTGGACGGTCAAGAATGCTTACCCACTTCCACACCCTATCTCTCTTGTCGCACGCCTTCACAATGCACAATTCTTTACAAAAATGGATATCCGGTCTGGTTACAATAATATTCGCATCCATCCTGATGATCATTGGAAAGCAGCATTTACTACGGAATTCGGCCTCTTCGAACCAAACATCATGTTCTTCGGCCTTTGCAATTCCCCGGCAACCTTCCAAGTGTATATGAATTGTACCTTCCAACAAGAAATCAATGAAGGATGGATGGTTATTTACAGTGGCTCAAAAAACTGTCCGCATGTTTTGACATTTTTCACTATCTATGATATTGTGTGAGAATGAACAAATTCCTCAAGGACATACTTATACCACATTGTAGTATGGCTTCAGGGCTTTCATTTGAGCCCTACACCGTGGGAATCGGTGGAGATATGGTGGAGATACAAGGCTCACAAAATGGTGACTCATGCGGACAGTTTTTTGACTCAAGTATTTTACAGTAATAACCAGGTATTCTAGTATTTTGTATGACCTCCCTTGGCTTTAATTACTGCCTCTATCCTTCTAGGCATACTCTCAATTAATTTCTGGCAATCCTCAGCTGTGATCTTCCCCCATTCCACTGCTACTCTCTCCCAAAGCTCCCATACTCCTTTAGGGGGGTTTTCATAGGCTTGAAGCTTTTTCTTGAGTGTTCCCCAGAGATGTTCAATGACATTGACATCAGGAGACTGTGCTGGCCAGTCAAGAACATTGATGTTATGTTCTTCAAACCATTCCCTAGCTCTTCTGGATGTGTGCTTGGGATCATTATCCTGTTGGAAAATGATATCTTCTTCATCAATCCCTGATTCTGCCAAGCTAGGCAGCAAGTGGTCATTTAAAATGTCCACATACTGCTCAGCATTCATCTTCCCCTCAACCTCAGCAAGCATTCCCACACCATTCCATCCCATACAGCCCCATACCATTAAAGAACCTCCTCCAAACTTGACAGTCCCATTAACCTCTCTGTCTGTTAGGCCATCTCCCTTCTTTTTCCATACATACACCTTCCCATCTGACCCAATCCTATTGATTTTGGTCTCATCTGACCATATAACACGCTTCCAGTCCTCTACAGTCCAGTGTTGATGAGCTAAGGCAAAGGCTAGTCTTCTCTGCCTATGTTTGATGGAGAGAAGAGGCTTTTTCTTCTTTGTTACTGCCTTGAGATGAGCTGCCTTGAGAACATTCCTCACAGTTTGTGAAGAGACAGGGGTAGTGATGGTGGAATTGATATAATGGGTGGCTTGGACAGCATTATCAGCCTTTCCTGTAGTGATATGTTGGATAATAGCCCTTTTGTCAGTAGAGGTAAGCTTGGATGGACGTCCTCCACAAGAGTTTTCCTTGTCTGGGTGGCTTTCTTTGATGAACTTGGCCACAGTGGACTTGCATACTCCAGTTCTAGAGGAAATTTGGCGAGCAGAGAGGCCAGCATAAGACAGAGAGAGGATATTATCTCTTTGAGCAGAGGAGATGGCTTTCATGGTGATTATGACTATGATACATGAGATATTCTGGTTTATATAGTTAGATATAGTCATAAAATAACATAATGACACCACTTTATAATTTATATAATAGTGGCATGATTTTTATGGTGTCATAAATAATGATTTATATAGTTTTAATATACACTCAAAAAACTGTCCACATGAGTCATCATTTTATAAGCCTTATATCTCCACCATATCTCCGCCGATTTCCACGGTGTAGGGCTCAAATAAAAGCCCTGAAGCCATACTACAATGTGGTATAAGTATGTCCTTGAGGAATTTGTTCATTCTCACACAATATCATAGATAGTGAAAAATGTCAAAACATGCGGACAGTTTTTTGAGCCACTGTACTTGCAGTCATCCGTGCATTAAACAAATGGCATTACTATCTTGAAGGAAGCGCCCATACTGTCCTCATCTTCACTGATCACAAAAACCTTCTATACTTCCATACCGCACAGAAGTTAACACGACGACAAGCTCGCTGGCAATTGACATTGTCACTCTTTGACATTGAATTACATCATGTTGCGGGTACTAAACTAGCTGCTCCAGACGCTCTCTCATGTTGACCAGATCATGATGATGGCTCTCATGATAATGAAGATGCTGTGCTCCTTCCTGATTCCCTGTTCGTCCAGCTTATCGACAATGATCTACTTGATGTATTGGCTACTTCTGATCCCCTGGAAGACCCTGTATTCAAAACAGCTGTTAAGACCATACTCAAGGGGTGAAAGATCTGAAGGGCTTTGGCCTCAGTTTGTACACTGTGCCCCTTGTCCGAGTAATGCCCCTTATTTCAGAGAGGAGATATATGTCTGAAGATCCAGAAAGAGTTGCTTAGTGGATCCGGACGTCTGAAGGTATCGGATATGGTATGTCTGAAGGTTATCCGGAGCGCGGGGATGGAAAGAGGACTAAGGCTAGCTTCAGAATGGATTCCTAACTAGAAACTGACAGAGGTAGACTATATGAAGATAGAGTCGGAGATATAGACTATAGGAATCAATCCCAAGTCTCAGAAGATGACTTTGAGCGGAAAGTGACTCAAGTCCGAAGGAAGCAGAATGAGCAGAATCTAAGATGATATTCGAACTAAGGTTCTACGGAGATCTACAAGTGGTTTATATATGGTAAGTATCTAAGATGGATAATCAACAAGTCCGGGACCGAGGCTATGTACAAAGTGTAATGGAAGTCTATTAGTTAATGTGCAGCGGATCAGTAAGCACGAATCGGAAATGAAACACAGGTAACAGATCAGTGACACAGGAAGGAATTATACACAGCCGGAGTACTGGAAACAGGATGAGCGACAAAAGGAGATAGACGCAGGTATACACAAGGGAGATAGAGTGCGAGAAGTGAGCACATTCGGATGAGCGATCCGGACAGGATCTGTGGACCGGACGGAAATAGAATTGATCGGATCTGATTGGATATGGTCGGATCTGGGATTAGAAGTATGGTATATGACAACAGCGTCGGATGCATTAGACGGTGTTTGTCTTCCTCCAATGAAGTTGGCATTGTCCGATTGGAAGATTGATCATGACGTACTCTATTTCAAGAACTGCGCTTACATTCCCCCCGCCCATTGTGCTGCCATGCTTAATTGTTATCATGATCATATTGCTGCTGGTCATCCTGGTCATTTCAAAACTGAAGAACTTGTTAAGCGGGAAGCTTGGTGGCCCTCTATGGGTGCTTACATCCATAAATATGTCGAGGGTTGCGCCCTTTGTCAGCAAATGAAATCTGATACTCATCTGGTCCGCCCACCTCTTGTGCCAATCCCTTTCTCTGCTTCCCACCCTTTTTTGCAACTCTCCGTCGACTTGATCACCGACCTCCCCATGTCAGGGGGCTTTGATAGTGTCATGGTCGTGGTGGACCATGGCCTTACAAAGGGGGTAATTATCATCCCTTGCCTTAAAACCATCACTTCCGAAGGCGTTGCCAAGTTATTTTTGAAACATGTTTATTGCCGATTTGGACTCCATGACAAAGTTATCTCTGATCGTGGCCCGCAGTTCCTATCTCGTTTCTCAAAAGAACTTGCCTGACTCCTCGACTATACCATCGCTCCATCTATGGCTTACCACCCCCAGACTGATGGTCAGACCGAGCAGCTCAACCAAGAATTAGAAACATATCTGCGTATCTACTGCCACAACAACCCTGGAGATTGGATAGAACATCTCCCTATCGCGGAGTTTGTTCACAATCATTGAAAACACGATGCCCGAAACGCTTTGCCATTCTTTCTCATGATGGGATATGAACCCCGCGCCATTCCCCATTTAATCCCTGACTCTACCGTACCAGCAGCAGAAGATCCGAGAAGAAGCCATCACATGCCACAATATCACCATGCAAACAATGGCAGAACGATCCCGAGGAGATAAGTACCAACCATGGAAGATCGGAGATAAGGTTTGGCTATCTGCTGCTAATCTTAGACTCACACTCCCATCGCAAAAACTTGCACCAAAGCGATACGGACCTTTCCCGATCACTAATGTCTTATCGCCTATCACATTCATGCTCAAAATCCCTCCACAATGGAAAATTCACCCCACTTTCCATGCTTCCGTGCTATCATCCTATAGCGAAACAGATATACATGGCCCAAACTTCCTCAAACCACCGCCTGATATCATTGAAGAAGAAGAAGAATATGAAGTAGAAGCAATTCTTTGCCATAAAGGAACTGGCAATTGCTGATGCTATCTCATCTCTTGGAAAGAATATTCATTGGGAGATAACAAATGGATCCCTGAAAAGAATTTAGCACACTCCGCACGAATTTTGAACACTTATAAGAAACGACATGCCCTTTGAAGTCGAACCAGCCCCATAAACCATTCAATATGACTTCTCCCATAAACGCTTCATTCCCCACTGCTTACATTCACCCTGTTGCTGAAGAAACTTATACCACCACTGACCACTATGCTGACCTCATCAGAAACATCGATGGAAACTCCTTTGTTGAAGCTGCCCTCCTTTGTCCTGGACACACAACCGAGATTGAAAAGATCCTTACCGGCAAGGGTGCGTTCGTCACTATCCTCCTCACCAACATCATCCACACAGCTGCCCTCATCGAAACTATATGCCACGACATTCAAGATGATGCTATCCATCAGCAAATCCTACACTGCCAGAAACGCATTTGCTCTTATGGGCTGCTTCTTCTTCCCAATTCTTTTAAGGCTGATGTTGAGACGGCTATTCACATCGTGGACGAGCGTTGAGCAGGTGTGGCTAGACCTCCCTCCCTGCAAAGAGATCAACTCCCAATTCCTGCTCCTCCCACCCATGATTCGGGCACTTGTTCTAATATCGCTGCCCTTACTGGCTTACTTGCTGCTGTTCAGGAAGCCAATAACACAGCTGACGCCATCATCGGAGAACTTGAAGGGGCAACGGTCGATTCTAGAGAAGCGAGAGGATTGGTAGCTTGCTTAATTGACGCTATCCACCATTATGAAACACAACCCACACCATTGCCAATCAACACTACCGTCATGCTTGATGAGGACACAGAACCTCCTCATCTGTTCACCAAATGCCGTGCCACACACAAAAAAGCGGACGTAACTAACGCACTACATAACGAGCTTGCTGAGATTATCATGCTCGGGAATTGTGTGACAAAAGAACTAGATAATGAATCCGTTGAAGTCAATGCACTCGGTCAACTGTTAAAAGACCTTCATATCCATCCTCCTATGGTTGTCCCTCACGTTCTCAATTCTACCATTCCTGTCCTCATAGAAGCCCTAGGGCCCACGACCTCCTCAGACCCAGGCAAATTGATTGCTGCAGCCGTCGTGACACCAGCACCCTCTATTTATACCATTGATGATCATCAAATCGACGACATTCACTCTAGCAATGAGCAAGCCCTTAGACGTATTACTCATAAACGAGGGAAGAAACGCACACATTCTACTAGTCCCCATTGCCGCATTGTCTCTCCAACTCCACTTCGAAAAGCAAACTCCAATCCTGACGAGAATATGAAATGCCGTGTCTGCGGACTACTCAGGCATCACCAGAAGAATTGTGGAGAGTACCAGTGTGGGGTTTGTTGGTATTGGGCGCCAACTCATTTATCCATTTATTGTCCCCAACGGGTTGGAACTCCCCCTTTCACATTAACCTGGAAGGACGGTGGCTTCTACGACGCGCTTTGTTCTTGGGAACGACAGCTTGACGATGAATGAACTCAAGCAGCAGCTAGGCAGGATTCTAAACAACATGCTGGAGTTGAAGAAGCCATGTATATGATGAGTGGTTCCATTCTTGATGAAGACTATGAGTATAGCGACGATCCCATCTATTACGCTAATGAGGACGAATAAAGTTGGTGACTTTACGTGTAAAACGGGGGTAATGTTACAGTCGTATGTGCCCCTATTCATTTTTCATCTCCTTTACTTTGTATATTACATAACGTGACTCTGACTCATATGCTCAACGCATCTGTACTATAGTTGCCTTCCCTCTTTGGATATGCACTTACATTCTCACGTCTCTCTCTTGGTCCGTGTGTCACAACCCACAAACGAATTAATGCAAGGGCAGAGACTAGGACTCAAACTAAGGTTATCACAAAGAGAGAGAGGAGCAAGGACATCTTGGATTGCTACAGTTGTAGATACAAGAGGTTTGAACTAAAGAACTACTACAGCGAAACTAGCTAACTATATACACGTATTGAAACTGAGATATAAACTGAGTTTAAAACTACTAGCCAATCATAAAATAGAAACGAGAATCGTACGATGTGATAGTTGTGACATTGTTATGACATCATATTCTAGAAGGTTCTAAGATCACGTGATACTATCTTATCTTATCCAATAGCATCATAAAAGATCTCTTCATCTTCATCAGGAAGTTCGGTTATAGAAGTGGTTATAGGGATTTCGATGGAGTTTGTGTTTGTCTTAGCGCTGGGTTTAGACGCTTTAGAGAAATTGAGAAAAGAGTAATGATTTGTATTTGGAATTCGTGACACCGTGCGCACATATTGGCTTATTTAAGCACGATGTATTATGCTTGTATACTTCACTTTAATCTTACTGGGTTTTACCTGGAATATCCTTCGCATAGGTCTCCAACCTAAGTCGTCTGAATCGTCTCTAAGTCTAAGCACTCCTTAGCCTTAGTCTCTATTCTACCAATTGTCTTAGAGTTGCGACTCTTCGACTGAACCCTTGATCCTACCTAGGAACCTATCTTAGGTAGTAGTCCTCGTTCTCTTTTGAACATAGTTGAACCTCCCAGTAGACCGTCTGTGTCTTATCACTGTCGCTGGTGACACCACCCCAGTTCGTAACATTTTAAGTCCAGCACCAATATGTTCGCCACACCGTGAGACAAATTGTAGAGGATTTTTAACTTGGAGAAACAAAGACTCGATGTATGTTTCTCCCAATGTATTACTAAGACTTGTACGTGCTGTAGGTGAAAGAAAAGAACTTTGTATTCCTATCACCCTTCATTCGCATACTCGTTTAAGATCCATCAACACTACCACCGTTATTGATTCTGGCACAGCAGGAACGTTCATCTCCAAGGAGTTTGTGAAACTCCATCAAATCACACAATGAAAACTTAAAACACCATTTCAAGTTACCACCGCAGATGGAACTCTCATCAAAGGAGGGCCAATCATGCATTATTGTCTTCTAGTGGTAAAGATTGATGAACAAACCATGTATGGAAAGTTCAATATCACTAAACTTGGTGTTACGAACTGGGGTGGCGTCACCAGCGACAGTGAAAAGACACAGACGGTCTGCTGGGAGTTCTTACAATGTTCAAAAGAGAACAAGGTGAAAGTGCAAGGAACACGTTCCGAGTACGATCAAGGGTTCAGCCTCAAAGATAAGTCTAAGAGGTATCCGCGAGAATAGAGACTAAGGCTAAGGAGTGCTTAGACTTAGAGGCGATTCAAGACGACTTAGGTTGGAGACCTAAGCGAAGGAGATTCCAGGTAAAACCCAGTAAGATTAAAGTAAAGAATCTACTACAAGTACATTGTGCTTAAATAGGCCAATATGTGCGCACAGACCAAGAAAGGTGTAAAGATATAAGTGCGTATCCGAAGAGGGAATGCAACTATAGTACCAATGCGTTCGAGCATATGAGTCAGAGTCATGTTACGTAATGTACAAGGTAAATGAAGTAGAAAATGAATAGGGGCACGTACGATTGTAACACTTGGATGAAGAGATCAAATTCTTCTGGGAATCCCATGGTTATGCGCCATGAACCCGAGTATAGATTGGGCTGCCGAAACACTTGCCCTCCCATGAACGACAAAGTCTGATGAAATTGAACAAGATGTGGATACAGACCGGAAGAAGAACGGGCTACCTTCTGCTTTCCCTTGACACACCAAGAAATGGCAAAATTCAAAACTTCTGAAACCTGTTGTTGCTCCTACCATTGACATCCCTGATGAACTCATGATCGACAAAACTTCTCCACGAGTAAGAATACCACCGCATCCCCCATCACCTATTCCTTGTGTAGAAAAACGAAAGAACAAGTCAGAACCAGAATCTCGACCACTGCCATCAAAACCCATCGAACAATGACCAATCAAAGAACAACGACAAGGAAAGCGGAAAACTGAAGAAGATCTCAGAGGACAAGCTCATAACATTCCAAAGTTAACCAAATACTTCATACCACCCAAATCGTTGATTCCTTCCACTTCTATAGAAGTAATTCCTGATCAAGACAAACCCATGACGTCTACCATGCCCGCCGAAGAAGATGAGCAATTCAATACTATGCATGATGTATGGAGTGCCCCTGAAGTACGAGAAGTATCATCCTATGAACTCAGAGAAGGAGAATTCCTGGTCGAATATGACATTGACGGAAGTTACATGAGAATCATTGACAAAGTATCCATGGATACTCCCCTTACTCATGACAGAACCTCCCGACTTGAACAACTCCCGAATTACCCCACCATCTCCCATCTTCCGCCGAAATATAGTAACAAGGCACAAGAATTTGCAACTGACGAAAAAGAGAAGAAAAATAAATCATTTGAAGAACTCGTACCATCCTACCTCCATGACTTCGCTGACGTCTTTGCTAAAGATGGACTTAACAAACTTCCCCCGGAACAACCTGGTTTTATTCCCAGAACATCTAAGTTTACCTGCTGTCAGAGAAGGAATGAACTTTGGTAAAAACATTCATTGATGAAAACGTTGCTAAGGGGTTCATTTCCGAATCAAAATCACTCCAAGCTAGTGGGTTCTTCTGTGTTGGAAAAAAGAGCGGAGAACTCCGTCCTTGCCAGGACTATTGTTACATCAATGATTGGATGGTCAAAAATGCTTATCCACTTCCTTTACTGGTATCTCTTGTGGCACGGCTTCACAATGCACAATTCTTCACGAAAATGGATATACAGTCAGGATACAACAACATCTGCATCCATCCCGAAGATTGATGGAAAGCTGCGTTCACAACGGAATTCGGTTTCTATGAACCATATGTCATGTTCTTTTGGTTATGTAATTCACCAGCCACATTTCAAGCATATATGAATTGCACCTTCCAGCAAGAGATTAATGAAGGATGGATGGTTATCTATATGGATGATATCCTCATTTTCTCGACAACTATGGAGGAACATCGCAAACATACCAGATGAGTACTGATGAAGATACAGAATGAACATCTTTTCCTGAAACCAGAAAAGTGTACCTTCGACGCTGATGAAGTGGAATACCTTGGAATGATTATTCGGCCCGGACAAATTGCTATGGATACTGCCAAGACAAAAGGAATTGCTGAATGGCCTGTTCCAAAAAGCGTAAGAGATGTTCAGTTGTTCTTAGGATTCTGCAACTTCTACTGCACATTTATCTCCCATTACTCCGATATAGCACAACCCCTCATTGATCTAACAAAAAAGGATACTTCTTTCCTTTGGACGACTCAATGTCAGGATACCTTCCAAGATCTCAAAGAACACTTTATAAAACAACCGGTACTTTGCAATCCAGATCCATCCTGGCAATTTGCGGTTGCAACCAATGCCTCTCTTGTAGCAACTGGAGGCGTCCTATTGCAAACCGGTGAAAATGGCATTTATCACCCATGCACTTACCTATCTCAGTCGCTAAATCCAGTGGAATGCAACTATCAGATTTTCGATCAGGAATTACTTGCAGTTATCTGTGCCTTAAACAAATGGCATTACTATCTTGAAGGGAGTGCCCACACTGTCATCATCTTCACTGACCATAAAAACCTTCTGTACTTCCGTACTGCACAGAAGTTAACTCGACAACAAGCTCATGTTACAATCGTACGTGCCCCTATTCATTTTCTTACCTCATTTACCGTGTATATTACATAACATGACTCTGACTCATATGCTCAATGCATCTGTACTATAGTTGCCTTCCTTCTTTGGATACGCACACACATTCTCACACCCTTCTTGGTCTGTGCGCACATATTGGCCTATTTAAGCACAGTGTACTTGTAGTAGATTCGCTACTTTAATCTTACTGGGTTTTACCTGGAATCTCCTTCGCTTAGGTCTCCAACCTAAGTCGTCTTGAATCGCCTCTAAGTCTAAGCACCCCTTAGCCTTAGTCTCTATTCTTGTGGATACCTCTTAGACTTATCTTTGAGGCTGAACCCTTGATCGTACTCGGAACGCGTTCCTTGTACTTTCACCTTGTTCTCTTCTGGACATTGTAAGAACTCCCAGCGGACCGCCTGTGTCTCTTCACTGTCGCTGGTGACGCCACCCCAGTTCGTAACAAAAGATTAAAGTCGCCTTTTGATCGTCGACTATCCAGTCTTCGACCCTGAACCCTGATCGCTTAGATCAGCAGACTAGCGTACGCGTACGCTGAGCAGATTGTCAAGAGAAGTCCTCTGACAGAAGAAAGCCCTAACGGACAGCAAGACAGCGCATGTAGGCACCGAGAAAGTATAACTCACCAGAAGAATCATCAACCATGTCGACCAAAGAATTCGAATACAAGATCGGTCAACCGATAGGTTTCGATGGAGATCGTGATAACTCTCGCGAGTTTATCCAGTCGTGCAATCTGCACTTTGACATCAATGAAAAGCTTTACACTACCGACAAGCAGAAGATCATCTACATAACATCCTTCATGACCGAAAAGAATGCCAAGTCATGGAAGGAACAATTCCTTGAACACGCCCAATCTACCGACACATCGGGACAAAAAGTTGGTTATGGGACGATGGTGGAGTTTATGAAGAGCTTCAAAGAAGCATTCGAACCAGTGGATACCAGAATGACCGCACTTACACGCCTCAGAGATCTCAAACAAGGAACCGGAGATCTCCACACCTACGTTGCTGATTTCGAGGCACTTGCAGCCAAGGCTCAGATCAATGATAACGCAACAAAGATCCAGTTCTTCCAAGACGGTCTTAATTGGGGTATCCTCACAAAGCTTTTCAATACAGGAGATGTCTCCGAGGTATTCAGAGATGTTGTGTTGCAATGCGTTGCTATTGACAACGCCCATCATCGGCTTAATGCCATGAGGACACGTCATGTTCCACAACAGAAGAAGAAGAACTACGGGAATGCACGGTATACTCCGAACCGTGATTCCAACGCAATGGTCGTAGATCGAATCTCCGACATGGAAAGATCCGAATGCATGAAGAAAGGGCAGTGCTTCGGATGCAGAAAGACAGGACATCGTATCCACAATTGTCCTGATAGAAAGAAGAAGACTCCACTTAGACAAACTGAAGTCAAAGGAGAAGAAGAAGAAGATGAAGAAACCGTGCGACGGATTGTTGAGGATTTTTGACTTGGAGAAACAAAGATTCGACGTATGTTTCTCCCAATGTATTACTAAGACTTGTACGCGCTGTAGGTGAAAGAAAAGAACTTCGTATCCCCATCACCCTTCACTCGCGTACTCGTTTGAAATCCGTCGACACCACTGCTGTTATTGATTCAGGAGCAGCAGGAACATTCATTTCTGAGGAGTTTGTAAAGCTCCATCAAATCATGCGACGAAAACTCAAAGAACCATTTCAGGTTACTACGGCAGATGGAACTCTTATCAAAGGAGGACCCATCACACACTATTGTCTTCTAGTGGTCAAGATTGATGATCGAACCATGTATGGAAAATTCAACATCACCAAACTAGGAAGAAGAGATCAAATCCTCCTAGGGATTCCATGGTTACGAGCAATGAACCCAATTATAGATTGGGCTGCTGAAACACTTGTCCTTTCATGGACAGCAAAATCAGATGAAATCGAAATCGATATGGACGAAGATCGAAAGAAAAACGGGTTGCCCCGACTTTTTAACCATCATACTAGATGGCAACATTCCCGTCTTCCAAAACCGCTTATCGCT
Source organism: Suillus spraguei (assembly GCA_016800925.1). Taxonomy (NCBI): domain Eukaryota; kingdom Fungi; phylum Basidiomycota; class Agaricomycetes; order Boletales; family Suillaceae; genus Suillus; species Suillus spraguei. The sequence continues at coordinate 53,041 of JABCPU010000184.1, forward strand.
TCTCCTATTGATGTTCCCAAAGACCCGGAACCAGAAGTACGAATGCCACGTACCATAGAACCCACTCCGCGTGTACAACTGCCACGAGCAGTATCACCAATCCCTCATGCAGAAAAGCGCAAGAATGAATCCGAACCCGAGCATCGAGTCAGACAAGAACCTATTGAGCAACGGCCAATAGACGAACAGAAGCAGGGAAAGAGGAAAACAGAAGAAGAACTCCCAGGGCGAAGTACCAACGTACCGAAATTATCCAAGTTCTTCGTTCCCCCGAAAACTCTTTCACCTTCTATAGAAGAAACTCCCGATAAAGACGAACCCGTGCCCTCGTTGATTCCAACCGAGGATGATGACCAATTCGACACCATGAACGACGTCTGGCATGCACCAGAGGTACGCGAAATTTCCTCGTACGAACTAGGAGATGGAGAATTTCTTGTGGAGTACGATACCGATGGGGTTAGCATGAGGATCATAGAAGAAGTATCCATGGATACACCCTTGACACGCGATGGAACTTCTCAACTCGAACAATCCTCCAACCACTCCATAATTCCTCTCCCTCCTCTGAAATATAGTAACAAAGCTCAGGAATTCGCCACGGAAGAAAAGGAAAAGAAAAAGAAATCCTTCGAAGAATTGGTCCCAGATTACCTGCACGACTTTGCAGACGTCTTTGCTCGAGACGGATTGAACAAACTACCCCCCGAACGCCCTGGTATCGATCATCGGATCGACACCAAACCCGGTTTTATCCCTCGCACGTCTAAGGTCTACCCACTATCGGAAAAAGAACGCGCTGCTGTCAAAACGTTTATCGATGAAAACATTGTGAAAGGCTTTATCTCAGAATCGAAGTCACCCCAAGCTAGTGGCTTCTTCTTTGTGGGAAAGAAGAGTGGAGAACTGCGTCCCTGTCAAGACTACCGTTACATCAATGATTGGACAGTCAAGAACGCATATCCGCTCCCACTCCCTATTTCCCTTGTCGCGCGTCTTCATAACGCACAGTTCTTTACGAAAATGGATATCCGGTCCGGTTATAACAACATTCGTATCCATCCTGACGATAGGTGGAAAGCTGCTTTTACCACGGAACTTGGTCTCTTTGAACCGAACGTCATGTTTTTCGGCCTCTGCAATTCCCCAGCAACTTTTCAAGCATACATGAATCGCGCCTTTCAACAAGAAATCAATGAAGGATGGATGGTTATCTACATGGACGATATCCTGATTTTCTCCACGACAATGGCAGAACACCGTGAACGGACCAGATGAGTTTTGATGAAGATAAGAAAAGAACATCTGTTCTTGAAACCAGAGAAATGCACCTTTGATGCCAAAGAAGTGGAATACCTCGGAATGATAACACCCCGTCTTGGTATTCACCGACCATGTCATATACCATACTTCTAATCTCAGATCCGATCATATCCGTCCAGATCCGATCGTTTCCATATCCGTCCGGTCCACAGATCCTGTCTGGACCACCCTCCCGAATGTACTCACTTCTCGCACCTTAACTCCCTGGTGAACATCTACGTCTATCTCCTTTCGTCATTTCTCCTACTACCGGTACTCCGGCTGTTTATATTTCCGTCCTGTGTTACTGATCCGTTTCCTGTGTTCATTTCCGATTCATGCTTACTGATCCGCTGTGCAATAACTAATAGACTTCCGTTACACTTCGTACATAGCCCTCGGTCCCGGACTTGCTAATTATCCGTCTTAGAAACTTACTGTATATAAACCACTTGTAGATCTCTGTAGAACCTTAGTTCGAATATCATCTTAGATTCTACTCATTCTGCCTCCTCCGGACTTAAGCCACTCTCCGCTTTAAGTCACCTTCCGAGACTTAGGATTGACTCCTATAGTCTATACCTTCGACTCTATCTTCGGATAGTCCATCTCCGTTAGTTTCTAGTTAGGAACTCGTTCCGAAACTAGTCTTAATCTCTGTCCTCTCCTTACGTTCCGAATTACCTTCGGACGTGTTATATCCGACACCTTCGGACACCCGGATCCGTCACGCAACCCCTTCCGGGTCTTCGGACGAATAACTCCTCCCTGAAATAAGGGGCATTACTCGAGAAAGGGGCACAGTGTACGAACTGAGGCCAAAGCCCTTTGGATCTCTCTACCCTTGAGTACAGTCTTAACAGTATATTCGAACTCAAACCTTTCCGAGTAACTTAGCAACCATCCCATATCATGCCTCCCCGTAAAGCTCAAAACACACTCCGAGGAGCCGGACTTGGTCCGATCCAACGAGATCCCACACCCATCGTCCAAACATTTACCAGTTTCTCTCAACGCCGCGCAAGCATGAGCGACATAGGTCAGAGTATCTCCGCCCGTCAAGTCAGACCGGATCCGATAACACCAACTCGGAACCCGGATAACCCAGACCCAAATTCGCGCCCGACCATTCGCTTTGATGATGAGCTGCGCAGTAATCTACCAGATGATGAAGTTGATGATCCGGACAACGAGGACCTGGATGACGAAGAAGATAAAATCCACCTAAACCCTCAGGACCGGGTCCTAGCCCAACTATCCGTAGCCATTAACCACCTCGCTCGCAGTAGCCGTCGCACCCCCACCTCGGATGATAGCAAAGTCAAAGTCCGTGAGCCAGATACCTTCGATGGGTCCGAACCTCGCAAGCTCCGGGCATTCTTCGTCCAATGTGAGCTCAACTTCCAGAGCAAACCTAGCGCTTTCCGTTCCGGACGCGCTAAAGTAAATTTCGCCCAATCCTACCTTAAGGGTATGGCTCTCGAGTGGTTTGAGCCGGACCTCCTTTCGGACGGATATAGCAACCGTCCGGACTGGATGGATGACTACTCCGAGTTCATGCTCGAGCTCCAAACCAATTTCGGACCACACGATCCCTCCGGAGACGCAGAGATGCAGCTAGAACAACTCCACATGCGTGACGGACAACGCATCAACAAGTACGTTGTAGAATTCCAGCGACTTGCCTCCCAAGTACGCGAATGGGGAGACGGAGCCCTACGACGCCAATTCTACAATGGACTTCCGGCCCGAATCAAAGATGAGATTAGTCGCATGGGTAAGCCCACTACCCTTTCGGAGTTCAAGACTCTCGCCCAGACCATCGATGCCCGTTACTGGGAACGGAGGGGCGAAGTCACCCGAGAGAGTAGAACCACCTCTTCCAATCCCCCCAGGCAGTCAACATCCGACCGGACGAACTCCAACTCATCCGGATCCGATACGCCCAAAATCAATAAACCCACATACTCCACAGCATCCTCTACCCCGAAAGTTTCGGATCTTCCTAGTGTTGTTGGTACAGACGGAAAGCTAACCACCCAGGAGCGTCAGAGACGTTTTGATAAAAAGCTCTGTATGTTCTGCGGCGGACCTGGTCACACTGCCCGGGAATGCACCAAATCCACTTCGCGCGCTGCCAAAGGCCGCGCCGCTGTGCTCACTCCGGAAACGGAACCGGAAGCCTCGGATGAGGCAAAAAATTAGTCCGCAACCCTCCTGACTCCGTACGGGATGAGGGTCGCGTTGGCCCAACCCGTGCAATGGAACTACGACTCAACGCTGTAACTCTTCCTGATCCGAACTCTCTGTGTCCATATGTCTCTCTTCCATCTTTCTCCAATATATCTGACTTTCCGCCCTCATAGACTGTGGTTCCTCCCACTGCTTCATAGACACTGATTTCGTCCGAGAACATAAAATTCCTACCTATCAGATTCCTCCGCTTCCACTCCGTTTATTTGATGGTACATGCAATAACAATATTGTCGAAGCCATAAACTTATCCGTCCGATTCTCCTCCGGTGTAATCACTTCCGACACGTTCTACGTCACCCCTTTGGATTCCTCATGTTATATCGTTCTCGGATATAGCTGGCTCACCCGACACAATCCGTTGATTGACTGGGTATTGGGCAGCATCGAGTTCCGAACTACTGAACAAGGAGTGCCATTAACCCCATCCGCATCATCGCTGCCTCCGGACACACCGACCATGGCAGGAAAATCCAATCGACACCTCTGTTACCTTCGGGTATTCCACCCAAGGAAGATTCCTCCCCTCCAAAATCTCCGTCGCATCAGAGCATCCCATCTGTGGCGGAGGCTCCGCCTCTGACCAAATCCGAACCCTCCGCTGGTACCCCAGTCCCTAACATATCTTGATAAACGCAGTGGCCTTTTGCCGTGCCTGCAAGTTAGAAGGATCCACTCAGTTCAGCATCTACCTCCGTCCCTCCGAAGTAAACCTTCGATCCGCATCCGTATCATCCGATCCTCCAGACCTCTCCAGAATCCCTTCCGACTACCACGAATTTGCGGATGTCTTCGACAAAGGCAAAGCCGGACAACTTCCCCCACATCGACCCTACGACCTCAAGATTGAGTTGGAAGAAGGGGCTAGTCCGCCTCTCGGAACCATATACTCTCTTTCTCCGGTAGAGCTTGAGGCCCTTCGGAAGTTCCTTGACGAAAACATCTCGTCCGGACTTCTCCGCTCCTCATCTTCTCCCCACGGAGCCCCCTCCTATTTGTCAAAAAGAAGGATGGATCCCTCCGCCTTTGTGTGGATTTCCGCGGCCTTAACCACATCACCAAGAAAGACCGATATCCGTTACCCCTCATTGCCGACCTTCTTGACTCCCCGAGCCGCGCTAAGGTATATACCAAAATTGATCTCCGATCTGCATATCACCTCGTCCGGATAACAGAAGGAGACGAGTGGAAGACTTCCTTCCGTACGCGCTATGGCTCCTATGAATGGTTGGTGATGCCGGAAGGCCTCACGAATGCTCCGGCAGCTTTCCAGCGCTTTGTCAATAGCGTGTTTGCCGATATGCTGGACGTATGTGTTGTTGTATATCTGGATGACATCCTTATCTATTCCCAAGACCTTGCAAGTCATAAGGAACATGTCCGAGAAGTTTTACGACGTCTCCGTAAACACCGACTATATGCCAAACCCGAGAAATGCGAATTCCACTCCTCCTCCGTCGAGTATCTTGGTTACCTCCTATCTCCGGATGGCTTGACAATGTCGTCCGAGAAAATCCAGTCCATCATAGACTGGCCAGAGCCTCGGAAAGTCAAGGACATCCAATCTTTCCTCAGATTCGCTAATTTCTATCGTCGCTTCATCTTCAACTACTCGGATATCGTGGTTCCCCTTACTCGACTCACTCGCAAGGGCGTCACTTGGGACTTTTCCGAGGAATGCCGGAAGTCATTTAACGCACTCAAGAAAGCCTTCACGTCCGCTCCGGTGCTTACGCATTGGATTCCGAATGTTCCTATAGTTGTGGAAACTGATGCCTCGGATTATGCTATCGCTGGAATACTATCCATTGTGTGCCCAGACTCGGAACTTCGTCCGGTGGCTTTTTACTCCCGGACACTGTCCGGTGCAGAACTCAACTATGACGTCCATGATAAGGAACTACTAGCCATCTATGCTGCGTTCCGAACCTGGCGCCATTACCTAGAAGGCTCGTCCGAGCCTATAGATGTTGTCACGGACCACAAGAACCTTGAGTATTTCTCTACCACCAAACTGCTATCCCGTCGTCAGGCCCGCTGGTCCGAGTTCCTCCATCAGTTCAACCTCGTTATCCGTTACCGTCCTGGAAGACTCGGAGTCAAGCCAGATTCCCTCACTAGACGATGGGACGTCTACCCTAAAGAGGGGGATAAGGACTACGCTCAGATTAACCCTCACAACCTCCGCCAATATTTGCTTCGGAACAATTAGCTTCGTCCCTACGAGCTTCCATTTTAGCAACTCCGGTCCTAAGAGCAGCTGTTCTTATGGACACCGAACACCTCCGGAAAGACATTCTGATAGCACTCCCTAATGACCCCATTGCACAAACACATTTTCCGGTTCCCTCAGATCCGAGATGGACAATAGACGATGGTGGATTCCTTTGTTGTGACAACCGCATCTACGTTCCGGATACCAATGATCTACGACTTCGCATCCTCCGGAATTGCCATGACCACCCCCTATCCGGACATTTCGGACAGAATCGCACTCTCGAGCTCATCCGACGCAACTATACCTGGCCCGGAGTACGGGCCTTTGTCAAAGAGTATGTCAGATCCTGCACATCCTGCGCCCGAGCCAAAGTTCCGAGACATAAGCCCTACGGTTACTCAAGCAACTTCCCGTCCCAGAAAAACCATGGAATTCCATCTCTATGGATTTCATTGAACAACTTCCGGACTCATCCGGCTTTACAGCCATCCTCGTCATCATAGATCGTTTATCCAAGCAAGCCATATTCGTCCCGACCCACGACACCATCACTTCTCCTGATCTCGCCCGCCTATTTCTCCTCCATGTCTTCTCTAAGCATGGAGTCCCGTCCCATGTAACCTCGGATCGAGGAACAGAGTTCGTATCCCACTTCTTCCGTTCCCTAGGAAAGGCATTGGACATGGTCCTACACTTCACATCCGGATATCATCCCGAAGGGGACGGACAAACAGAACGTGCCAACCAAACGCTGGAACAGTACCTCCGGATCTACTGCAACTATCAGCAGGACAACTGGTCCGAGCTGCTGCCCCTCGCAGAGTTTGCATACAATAACGCTCCGAGTGCCACTACCGGAGTTTCACCTTTCTTCGCCAATAAAGGTTATCATCCGAACATTTCCATCCATCCGGAACGCGACCTATCCTCCATCCGTGCCCAGGAATATGCCCTAGACCTTAACAAACTTCACCAGTTCCTCCGAGATGAGATGTCCGAAGCTCAGAAACGCTATCAAGGACCCGCGGACGCTAAAAGACAGCCTGCTCCAGACTTCCGGATTGGAGAACAAGTCTTCGTCAAAGCCAAGTACTTCCGCTCCACCCGTCCGTCGAAGAAACTTTCGGAAAAGAATTTGGGACCATTCGAAATTATATCCCGCCCGGGTACTCATTCTTTCGCCATCCGACTTCCGGATTCTATGCGTTCCGTACATCCTGTTTTCCATGTCTCGCAGTTAGAGCCAGCAGTTCCGAACACCATTCCCAATCGCATCCAGCCTCCTCCGCCACCAGTCGAAGTCGACGGAGAACCAGAGTACGAGATATCCGAAATCCTGGACTCTAAACTGGACCGTCGTAGGCACCACTGTCAACTTCTATACCTCGTCCGTTGGTCCGGATACGAGGGAACGGACGAAGAAACTTCCTGGCTGCTGGCCACAGAACTCGGAAATGCATCAGATCTCGTAGCGGATTTCCACTCAGCATATCCGGACAAGCCTGGTCCCATTGCTTGAAGAGTACATAACGAAATATAAGTACAGTGAGGGCAGTAGCGGAAATCCGGATCTGGACTAAGCACCAGTCTCCATTTCACCTCCGGCACCCCCAGTCTCCTCCCCAGTCCCATCCGCCATCTCTTCCCCAGTTCCATCCGCCATCTCCCCTCCATTCTCATCCGCCACCTCTTCCCCAATCTCCTCACCAGCGCCATCCTTGTCGGATCCGGCAGAAACGGAAAGCCTAAATCCGGTCCGGATTTCCTCGATGAGCAGGGCCTGGAATTCCCTCTGTTGCTGGAGGAAGGCCTCCATGGTGGAGCTCATCCGCTCCATGGCAATCCGACTCCCTTCCGCCGCCGCAATACCATCTTGGAGAAGTCCGTTGGTCCGCGCCAACTCAGCAATGATGCCATTAGCAGCGGCCACCCAAGCCTGATCATCGTACTCCACAAAATCCTCATCCGTACCTTCGATAGTGACTGGATTAGAGAAGACATCCGCGTCCGCCACATCCGGAGTAGGACTCCTCTGACGGCGCTTGCCTTTGCCCTTCGGAGACGGAGTACCAGCAGGACGCTGCCTCTTCCGGCCCTTAGGCCCCTTAACGAATCCGGGCCTTCCAGGACAAGTGGCCTTGTCCTTCCGGCAGACGTCACAGGACTTAATCTACGAAACGTCGAAATCAGCGGATCCGAAGTTTTTCGGACGACTCACCATGGCATTCTTCTCAGCATCATCCCACTGGCACATCCGGCCCTTAGTGACGCAACGAGAGCAGTACCCATCCTTTGCCCCAGACGCAGGAGCAGCCTTGGCCTTTACCAACCCATTAATATCCGGATCCGGAAGAGTCCACAGCACTCACCCGAGCCTCAATCAGTGCTCTCCGCCTCTTCTCCTCCATCTCCCTCCGGATCTCCGCCAACTCAATCTGCTTCAACTCCTCCTGCCTTTTCCGCTCCTCCGCCTCTTTCCGCTTCCGTTCCGCCTCGGCTTCCGCTGCAGCCTTAGCAGCCGCCAGTTGCTGCTCCAGATCCGCCACAAGGTCAGCAGCAGACTTAGGGGCATCGGATTTCTTTCCAGACATGTTAGGAGACAAGTTTTGTTAACAAGGATATGAAGTGGGGGTAGGAATCATTTCGGACGTCTGACGTCCGTATATCTGTTGGATTACAGACTCAGCACTACAACCATCAAACTTCCCCATCGTCTCGCATTAATCTTGTCCGATCCGGATCGACGCTTCTTGTGCCTCAGGGGTTCGGCCCTAAGGGGGGGATACTGTCATATACCATACTTCTAATCTCAGATCCGATCATATCCGTCCAGATCCGATCGTTTCCATATCCGTCCGGTCCACAGATCCTGTCCGGACCACCCTCCGAATGTACTCACTTCTCGCACCTTAACTCCCTGGTGAACATCTGCGTCTATCTCCTTTCGTCATTTCTCCTACTACCGGTACTCCGGCTGTTTATATTTCCGTCCTGTGTTACTGATCCGTTTCCTGTGTTCATTTCCGATTCATGCTTACTGATCCGCTGTGCAATAACTAATAGACTTCCGTTACACTTCGTACATAGCCCTCGGTCCCGGACTTGCTAATTATCCGTCTTAGATACTTACTGTATATAAACCACTTGTAGATCTCCGTAGAACCTTAGTTCGAATATCATCTTAGATTCTACTCATTCTGCCTCCTCCGGACTTAAGCCACTCTCCGCTTTAAGTCACCTTCCGAGACTTAGGATTGACTCCTATAGTCTATACCTCCGACTCTATCTTCGGATAGTCCATCTCCATTAGTTTCTAGTTAGGAACTCGTTCCGAAACTAGCCTTAATCTCTGTCCTCTCCTTACGTTCCGAATTACCTTCGGACGTGTTATATCCGACACCTTCGGACACCCGGATCCGTCACGCAACCCCTTCCGGGTCTTCGGACGAATAACTCCTCCCTGAAATAAGGGGCATTACTCGAGAAAGGGGCACAGTGTACGAACTGAGGCCAAAGCCCTTCGGATCTCTCTACCCTTGAGTACAGTCTTAACAGGAAGGCACCTCTTTCAGTAAGGATTCTTTCGATTTCGAGGGCGTGTCCTTCGCAGAGAATGGCGGCTTCAATGTAGGAGGTGTTGTCGATTTCAGCGGTAAGAGTTCCGTATTGTTCAGCTTCGGAGTCAGAGTCATTGGTGGCAGCGATGACGGGTGTGATGTAAGCAGTGGGGAAAGACATTTCAATGGTGGTAGTTGATCAAGTGCTAGTGCGAGTTGATTGACTGAAGGGTAATCAGAGGGCATGTTGCTTCTTATAAGCATTCAGGATTCGAGCGGAGTTCTTCAAGTTCTTTTCTGGGAGCCATTCGTTATCTCCTGATGAATATCCTTTCCAAGAGACGAGATAGCGTCGGCGGATGCTGGTTCCTTTGTGAGAAAGAATAGCTTCTATTTCATATTCTTCTTCTTCTTCGATGATATCAGGTGGTGGTTCGGGGAAGTTCGGGCTGTGTACGTCTGTTTCGCTATAGGATGATAAGACAGAAGCGTGAACGTGGGGTAGATTTTCCACTGCAGAGGGAGTTTGAGCGTGAACGTGATGGGAGATAAGACATCGATGATCGGGAAAGGTCCGTATCGCTTTGGGGCGAGTTTCCTTGATGGGAGTTTGAGTCTAAGATTGGCGGCAGATAGCCAAACCTTATCTCCAATCTTCCATGGGGTGTACTTATCTCCTCGGGATCGTTCGGCCATCGTTTGCATTGCAATGTTATGACAAGCGATTGCTTCTTCTCTTATCTTCTGCAGAGATCGTACTCGGTCTTCTGCTGCAGGACTGATGAATCGGGGATAAGATGAGGGATAGCGCGTGGTTCATATCCCATCATCAGATAAAAGGGTGATGCATTCCTTGCATCGTGTTTTCGGTGGTTGTGGACGAATTTGGTGATTGGTAGGTGTTCTACCCAATCTTCGGGGTTGTTACGGCAGTAGATGCGTAGATATGTTTCGAGTTCTTGATTTAGCCTTTCAGTTTGACCATCAGTCTGCGGGTGATAAGCTGTGGATGGAGCGATGACGTAGTCGAGAAGTCGGGCAAGTTCCTTCGAGAAGCGAAATAGGAACTGCGGGCCTCGATCCAATATAACTTTGTCATGGAGTCCAAATCGATGGTAGACGTGTTTTAAAAATAGTTTAGCAACGCCTTCGGAAGTGATGGTTTTCAAACAAGGGATAATAATTACCCCCTTCATAAGGCCATGGTCTACCACAACCATGATACTGTCAAAGCCACCAGAGATAGGGAGGTCAGTGATAAGGTCAACAGAGACCTGGGAAAAAGGTCGAGTCACAGATGAGGGGATGGGAGTGAGCGGTGGGCGAACAGGATGTGTATCCGCTTTCATCTGCTGGCAAAGGGCGCACCCTTCCACATATTTCCAAATGTAGGAGCCCATAGCGGGCCACCAAGCTTCTCGTTTAACAAGCTCTTCTGTTTTGAATCTACCGGGATGACCCGCGGTAGGATGATCGTGATACCTTTTCAGGATATTGGAGCGATGCGCCGGTGGAATATAGGCGCGATTCTTAAAATAGAGGACGTTCTCCTCAATCTTCCAATCAGAGAGTGCCGATTTCATAGGAGGAAGGCACACGCCATCAAGGGCATCAGACGCCGTCTTGAAGACAGGGTCGTCGAGGGGGTCAGAGGATGACAGCACATCCTTCAAGTCGGTGTCAATAAGACGAACGAATAGAGCGTCAGGGAGGAGAGTCTGGTCTTCGTTATCGTCTTTACCGGAATCATAGTCGGGCCGGCGAGATAGTGCATCAGGTACTGCTAATTTAGTACCTGCAACGTGATGCAGTTCAATGTCATAGATAGACAAAATGTCACAACCCACAAAACGAATTAACGCTAGGGCAGAGACTAGGACTCAAACAAAGGTTATCACAGAGGAAGAGAAGAGCAAGGACGTCTTGGATTGCTACAAGTGTAGATACAAGAGGTTTGAACTAAAGAACTACTACAGCGAAACTAGCTAACTATATACACATATTGAAACTGAGATATAAACTGAGTTTGAAACTACTAGCCAATCATAAAATAGAAATGAGAATCGTACGATGTGATGATTGTGACACTGTTATGACATCATATTCTAGAAGGTTCTAAGATCACGTGACACTATCTTATCTTATCTTATCCGATAGCATCATAAAAGATCTCTTCATCTTCATCAGGAAGTTCGGTTATAGAAGCGGTTATAGGGATTTCAATGGAGTTTGTGTTTGTCTTAGCGCTGGGTTTAGACGCTTTAGGGAAATTTAGGAAAGAGTAATGATTTGTATTTGGAATTCGTGACATTACCCCCTCTCTAGGATGAGCGTCATCGCGAATGTATGAAGGTCTGATGTTACGTGTTCTCCATTTCTTGAAATCTTCCGAATTAAGTATAGAACCTTGAATTCTTTTGGTTTTAGCCGCTGTGGGATTCTTTTTATGAAACTCTGCTATAAGAATCGGGGAATTCTTTACGTTTTCTTCTGGTTCCCATGTCGATTCTTCTATCGGATATCCTTCCCATTTTACTCGGTATTGCAGCTTTCCTCGGAATAGTCGGCTATCTAATACTTCTTCTACAACAAATTCTTCCTGATCGTCAACTATGTCAGGAGGTGGTCGGGTGGGTTGAGAATGAGGGATCATTTGAGATGCATAGTATGGGGTGAGTAATTGAACGTGAAAAACCGGATGGATCTGATAATTTGCTGGTAATTTCAATTTATAGTTCACCTCGCCAATCTTCTCTAATATTTCAAAGGGCCCAAGACGACGATCTGACAGTTTTTGACTTGGACGACGTTGTTTAATGTTTTTCGCGTCTAACCAGACTTTGTCTCCCTTTTTATACTGTGGTGCGTCTTTTACTCCTTTGTCATAGAACCGTTTCATTCGTTCATTGACTAGTTTCAAAGTATTTTCTGCATCATCTCTTGCTTCTTTCATTTGATCCACTCTTTCATCGGCAACAGGAATACGGGAGTTGGAATTAGGAGATATCGTGAATTCTGGATTGTATCCATATAGAACTTTGAAAGGGCTATGACCGGTGACTGTGACTGCGTTATTATGCGAGAATTCTGCAATCGGCAACCAAGATACCCAATCGTTTTGTCTATAAGAGGTAAACAGGCGTAAATATTGTTCAACTTCTTGATTTACGCGTTCTGTTTGTCCGTCCGTATGGGATGATAGGCGGTCGAAGCAGACCATTTTGTGCCTAATCTTTTTGACATTTGTCCCATAAATTTTGATATGAACTGTGTTCCTCTATCTGAAATCACTTTCTTTGGTGTTCCATGATGTTTCCATACATTTTTAAAAATAGCTCGGCAATTTCCTTCGAGTCTACTTCTTTATTGGTGGGAATGAAGTGTGCTTGTTTCGTAAATCGATCAACGACAACAAAAATGCTATCACACCCTTCACTCTTTGGTAGGTCCACAATCAGGTCACATGTAATCGTTTGCCAAGGTCCTTCTGGAACTTCATTTGGCTGTAAAGGTCCCGTCGGTTTACTAGGATAGACCTTTGTTTGTCTGCAACGATCGCAACCATCTACATAGTCGTGAACACTTTTTGTCATCGTTGGCCACCAATAGTTTCTGGAAATCAATTCTAAGGTTTTGGCACGTCCAGGATGTCCAGCCGGTGGTGAGTCATGGAATAACTCTAGAATCTCTCGGCGGATTTCTTTATCATGTGGAACGTAGACCAATCCTCGAAATAACACCAATCCATCCTCAACATTCCATTCTTCAACTCCTCTACGCAATTGCACCGGTGCTGCTTTTAACGTTTCTAGCGCTTTCATCACTTCAGGCTCTCGTTCTGTACTTTGTCTGATTTTTTTAAGAAGAGATTTTTCTCCTTCTATAAGAACTTGGCCTCTTTTAGCAGCATTGATTTTGAAAAATTCCGGTTTAAGCAAAATGCGATCAGAATTGTCGTTTTCTACCCCCCCTCTGTGGTCTGATCTCCGAGACAGACGATCGGCCTTATCATTGACTACACCAGGCTTATGTTGGAGTGTAAATTCGTACTCCGCCAGGAACAGACTCCATCTGGCTTGCCTTCGTGTCAATTTTTGACTCGTCATGAAATACTCAAGATTCTTATGATCAGTCCAGATTTCCACAGGATGAGGTGCTCCCTGTACATAGTGCCTCCACTCTTCTAACGCTCGAATGATTGCTAATAATTCTTTGTCATGAATGTCGTAATTTCGTTCTGCATCATTCATTGACTTTGAATAATAAGCAACAGGATGCCATAGTCCATCTTCCATTTGTTGAGAAAGTACTGCACCAGATGCATAATCAGAAGCATCGGTCTCTATTCTTTTCTTTTTCTCAACGTCTGGCATTACTAGGAGCGGAGCTTCTGTGAATCGTTTCTTTAATTCATCAAATGCATTCTGTTGTTTCTCCGTCCAATTCCATGGAACATCTTTTCTTAGCAAATCATTCATTGGTCTGGCTATATCTGAGAACCCCAATATGAATCTTCGATAGAAGTTGGCAAAACCCATGAATGCTTGTATGTCTTTTACGCATTTGGGAACAGGCCATTTTAATACTCCTTCTACTTTCACAGGGTCCATAGATACATTGCCTTTTTCCACGATCAACCCCAAGAATTCGACTTTAGACTGTTCGAAACTACATTTTTCTGGTTTCAAGAACAGGTCATTATCTTTTAATCGTTTGAGTACTTCTCGCACGACTTTTCGGTGTTGCTCCTTATTTCCATTTGTAAAGACCAAGATGTCATCGATGTAGACAACGACCGTCTTTCCATCAATAAGATCTCTAAATATTTCATTCATCATGGTCTGGAAAGTTGCTGGAGAATTCGTCAACCCAAAATACATTACGGTTGGTTCATGGTGACCAAAAGGCGTTTTGAAGGCTGCCTTCCACTCGTCTCCTTCTTTCATCCGAATATTATTGTATCCCCATCGTACGTCCATTTTGGAGTACATTGTGGCACCAGTTAAAGCATCAATTAGATCTTGAGATCTCGGTAAAGGGTACGCGTTTTTAACCGTTTTCTCATTGAGCTTTCTATAGTCCATTACTGGTCGTAATTTGCCATCTTTTTTGGCCACAAAGAAGAAAGGTGCTGCAACAGGAGATTGTGAATCTTTAATACGTCCTAATGCAGTTTCGGCTTTTAACCAATCTTTCAGTGTGTCCATTTCTTTGGGTGATAAAGGATACGGTTTTGCATTCGGTGGAAGATCATTCTCATCTTTAAGATCTATCGCATGATCCCATTTCTTTCTTTCAGGAAATCTCTTTGATTCCTCTTCTGAGAATACACCCAGGTAATCATGAAGCCAGTCTGGAACCATTTCTTCTACAGACTTTTTCTTCTTAGTAGCTTCCTCTGCTACCTTTTGTTCTGTGGCGATAGAAGCTTTATATCTAATCCATTCATTCTTTGGACTATCTTCATCTTCTATTTCCTCAACCATCGCCCTCTTCTTCGCCATGCCTTCGTCATCATCTTCCTCTTCCGTGGGAATCAGATTTGGCAAGTCACCCTGTTTTTGGGTTTTTTCGTTTTTCTCTATTTTTTTGTCTTTTTTCTTTTTTAGTCTCACATTTGATTGGGCATCGTGTAAGAGCAAATCGTCCTGCGTTCCAATCAATCTCCGGATTATGATACCTTAGCCAATCTATACCGATAATAACATCATCGCTTCCTAGGTCTGTAACCATGAAGGCTGCTTTGTCTTCTTCATGATCTCCAATCCTTAATCCTATTTCAGCGAATCTTGTCATAGCTCCGGCGGCATTTAAGGAACCATCAATGTTCTTGACTGGTATGGGATGCAATAATTTACGACACCGGACATCATTGTTCTTCACAAATCTTTCACTTATAAATAATGTTGATGCACCACAGTCCACAAGTGCTTTTACGTCTGCTTGTCTGTTCTTTCCTTTCAGTGTAATCGGAATATAAAAATGCTCTGATTTGGATCATATATACACTTCCGTTACATCTGAAAAACTAGAAAGAATAGAGAATCGATTGTTCGGGTCTAGGTCTGCAGACTCTGACTTCAACCCTTCTAAAAACCCTTGCCTTCTTTGGAGGATAACCAGTCCTTGAACCATTTAGGCGCGGTTTCTTCTTCAGCAGACGATGCCTTCACTTGCGCTGGTTTCGGCACTTCTTTACAGTTCCTAGCCATGTGGCCTTCTCCACCGCATCTGTAACATTTAAAAGCACCAGGCTTTCCTTGCGGTTTGGGGGCAGTCTTTTGCCTCCCGGAGTCGACATCCATAGCGTCACTGTTACTGGGTCCAGCCCTTGATGAAGAAGGAACTCCACTGTTAGACTTGGGAGTCCACCAGGTGTTTCGCTTCTTCTCTGCGTCCAACTCTTCAAAGTTTTGCCCAATTTCTACTGCTCTTTCAATCAGTTTGTTAAGAGTATTCTTGTCTTTGAGCGCAACATGAGCGAGTTGTTCCTTGATCCGGGTTTGTAGACCAGATCGGAGTTTGAGGCGGAGGTTGTAGTCGGAGAAGTTTGTGAATACCGACTTTTGTTTGAAGGATGCAACGTATTCTGGAACAGAACTAGATCCTTGCCTAAGGGTCTCTAATTCTCTGATGGCCTTCGCTTCTTTGTTCTCATCTTTAAACATGCGTGAGAACTCCTCTAAGAATTTATTGAAGTCCAATTCTCCTGCAGCTTGTTTCTTAACGTAAGGTTCTGCCCATTTTCTGGCATTTCCCTTAAGATAAGACAACATTAAGCTGAGATGTTGTTGTTGCGTTGCGTTGGGATATTGTGTGAGGTAAAGGGATACTTGTGCCAGGAATGTTTCGACATCGATGGAGTCTTTTCCTCCAGTGAACTCTGTTGGCTTCGCAATTTTGGGAGTTCCTCCTGTTGATGTTGGTTTTGCTTCCAGTTCATCAATTCTTTCCCTATATTGGCGAAGTTCTTCGTGGAGTTTTTCGTTCTGGTCTTGTAAGACATCGTTCATATTCCTGAGCCTTTGAACTTGCTCTTGGACTGGAGCAATTGCAACATTAATAGCGTTTGCTATGTACTCAGCCAAAGCTTGTTCGTTGTGAATGGTAGTGGCGGGAGCAGACATAGTACCAGTTGTGTTCTGGAACCCGATTTACTGATGTCTGTGGTTGACTAGTCGTAACGGTCAACCCGAAAAGGAAAGATGGTAAAGAGGAGATGGGAAAAGAAGTATGTAAATGGAAAACTGAGCGGTCCCCAATATCTGATCGGATCTACCACGTACTCAGGTCCTAAAGGGTTCTTTAGTCAACCCAACTAGGCGCTTCCCTATTTACTAACTAAGAAAACTATAGTAAAAGGTTTTTGTGATCTTCCAAGTGGGAAAAACTCGAGGGACATGGTGCTCTTCCAGCCGAAGCTTACAAGCGACCAGTCTATCTTGGACAACGAGGCAATTCCACTAAATACTTCGAAGAAAACTAGACCTTCTATCGTATGAAGAGAAAACTATTGTAAAAAGGAAACTATCGTAGAGCTCAGCAGGCAGGGTCTTGGGCCAGCACTGAGGTCACGGATCGAACACCTAATGTTGCTCGTCCACCGTCTACTAGCAGCAGCAATGTAAGGCTGGGCCTGGTAGAGGTCTACTAACTACAAAGGACTATTGGTAGAAATGCGCTCAAATGAGCAAAGGGGAGAAGAAAGATCGCGACTTTTTTAGGGTCGGGCAAGACAAAACGTTTTGTACTAGTCTGCAAGTGCAAGTGCCTTTACAGACGCGTACAGAAAATGATAAGAGACTTTTGAGAGTCGTCTACAACGGTACTATCGTTGAAGAGGAATCCAAAAGAAAAGTATGCAGCGGTATGCGAGTCGGAGTCCCCTAAAGTTCAAACCTAATGTCACAACCCACAAAACGAATTAACGCTAGGGCAGAGACTAGGACTCAAACAAAGGTTATCACAGAGGAAGAGAAGAGCAAGGACGTCTTGGATTGCTACAAGTGTAGATACAAGAGGTTTGAACTAAAGAACTACTACAGCGAAACTAGCTAACTATATACACATATTGAAACTGAGATATAAACTGAGTTTGAAACTACTAGCCAATCATAAAATAGAAATGAGAATCGTACGATGTGATGATTGTGACACTGTTATGACATCATATTCTAGAAGGTTCTAAGATCACGTGACACTATCTTATCTTATCTTATCCGATAGCATCATAAAAGATCTCTTCATCTTCATCAGGAAGTTCGGTTATAGAAGCGGTTATAGGGATTTCAATGGAGTTTGTGTTTGTCTTAGCGCTGGGTTTAGACGCTTTAGGGAAATTTAGGAAAGAGTAATGATTTGTATTTGGAATTCGTGACACAAAATCAGTTGCCAACGTGCTTGGCGGCGGGTAAGCTTCTGTGCACTTCTAAAGTACAGAAGGTTCTTGTGGTCGGTGAATACCAAGACGGGGTGTGAGTTTCCTTCGAGATAATGACGCCATTCGTTCAATGCCCGGATTACGGCAAGGAGTTCCTGGTCAAAGATCTGGTAGTTGCGCTCCGCAGGGTTCAAAGATTGTGAGAGATATGCGCATGGGTGATAAACACCATTCTCATCAGTCTGCAGGAGAACTCCTCCAGTTGCTACGAGCGAAGCGTCGGTAGCAATAGCAAATTGTCGGGATGGATCAGGGTTACGGAGTACCGGTTGGGATGTGAAGTGTTGTTTCAGTTCTTCAAAGGTGTCCATACATTCGGTTGACCATTCAAAGGTTTTATCTTTCTTTGTTAAATCGATAAGGGGTCGAGCGATGTCAGAGTAGTGGGAAATGAACGTGCGGTAGAAGTTGCAAAAGCCGAGGAATGACCGAACATCTTTTACAGATTTCGGGATTGGCCATTCGGAGATTCCCTTGGTTTTGGCGGTATCCATAGCAACTTGTCCAGGGCGAATTATCATTCCGAGGTATTCTACTTCTTCTGCATCGAAGGTGCATTTCTCTGGTTTCAAGAACAGGTGTTCTTTTCGTATCTTCATCAAAACCCGTCTAGTCCGTTTGCGGTGTTCTGCCATAGTCGTAGAGAAAATCAGGATATCGTCCATGTAGATAACCATCCATCCTTCATTGATTTCTTGTTGGAAGGTGTGATTCATATATGCTTGAAAAGTTGCTGGGGAGTTACAGAGGCCGAAGAACATGACATTCGGTTCAAAGAGGCCGAATTCCGTGGTAAAAGCAGCTTTCCACCTATCATCAGGATGGATGCGAATATTGTTATAACCGGAGCGAATATCCATTTTCGTAAAGAATTGTGCGTTGTGAAGGCGTGCAACGAGGGAAATAGGGAGTGGAAGCGGGTAAGCGTTCTTGACTGTCCAATCATTGATGTAGCGATAATCTTGACAGGGACGCAATTCTCCACTCTTCTTTCCCACAAAGAAGAAGCCACTGGCTTGAGGTGACTTCGATTCTGAGATGAATCCTTTCGCAATGTTTTCATCGATAAACGTTTTGACGGCAGCACGTTCTTTTTCTGATAGCGGGTAAACCTTTGACGTGCGGGGAATAAAACCGGGTTTAGTATCGATCCGATGATCAATACCAGGGCGTTCGGGTGGTAGTTTGTTCAGTCCATCTTTAGCAAAGACGTCTGCGAAGTCATGCAAATAATCCGGGACCAATTCTTCGAAGGACTTCTTTTTCTTTTCCTTCTCATCCGTGGCGAATTCCTGAGCTTTGTTACTATATTTTGGAGGGGGAAGGGGAATAGTGGAGTAGTTAGAGGATTGCTCGAGGTGAGAAGTTCCATCACGTGTCAAGGGTGTGTCCATGGATACTTCCTCTATGATCCTCATGCTGACTCCATCGGTATCGTATTCCACAAGAAATTCTCCATCTCCTAGTTCATACGAGGAAATTTCGCGTACTTCTGGCGCGTGCCAGACATCTTGCATAGTGTTGAATTGGTCATCATCCTCTGTTGGGATCAACGAGGGCACGGGTTCTTCTTCATTGGGAGCTTCTTCGATTGAAGCTGAAAGAGTTGTCGGGGGAACATAGAACTTGGATAGTTTCGGCACATTGGTATCTCGCCCTGGGATTTCTTCTTCAGCTTTTCTCTTTCCGTGTTTCTGTTCATCTATTGGCCGTTGCTCAATAGGTTCTTGTCCGGCCCGATGCTCGGGTTCGGAGTCATTCTTGCGCTTTTCCACGCGAGGAATCGGTGATACTGGCCTTGGCAGTTGGACACGTGGAGTGGGGTCTGTAGTATGTGGCGTTCATACTTCTGGTTCTGAGTCTTCAGGGGTATCAATCGGAGAAGCGATGAAGGGTTTTGGAAGACGGGAGTGTTGCCATCTGGTATGGTGGTTGAAAAGTTGGGGCAACCCGTTCTTCTTCCGATCTTCGTCCAGATCGATTTCGATCTCGTCTGATTTCTCTGTCCGTGAAAGGACAAGTGTTTCAGCAGCCCAATCTATCATTGGGTTCATTGCTTGTAACCATGGAATTCCAAGAAGGATTTGATCTCTCCTTCCTAATTTGGTGATGTTGAATTTTCCATACATGGTTCGTTCGTCAATTTTGACCACTAGAAGACAGTAGTGTGTGATCGGCCCTCCTTTGATTAGAGTTCCATCTGCCGTTGTAACTCGAAATGGTGTTTTGAGTTTTCGTTGTGTGATTTGATGGAGTTTCACAAACTCTTCCGAGATGAATGTTCCTGCTGCTCCTGAATCAATAACAGCGGTGGTGTCGACGGATTTCAAGCGAGTACGCGAGTGGAGGGTGATAGGGACATGAAGTTCTTTTCTTTCACCTACAGCGCGTACAAGTCTTAGTAATACATTGGGAGAAACATACGTCGAATCTTTGTTTCTCCACATCAAAAATCCTGGACAATCCGTCTCACTGTTTCTTCATCTCCTTCTTCTTCTTTAACTTCGGTTTGTCGAAGCGGGGTCTTCTTCTTTCTGTCAGGACAATTATGGATGCGGTGTCCTGTCTTTTTGCATCCGAAGCATTGTCCCTTCTTCATGCATTCGGATCTCTCCATATCGGAGATTCGATCTACGACCATTGCGTTGGAATCGCGGTTCGGAATATACCGTGCATTCCCGTAGTTCTTCTTCTTCTGTTGTGGAACATGACGTGTCCTCATGGCTTGAAGCCGATGATGGGTGTTGTCAATAGCAACGCATTGCAACACAACTTCTCTGAATATTTCGGAGACATCTCCTGTTGCGAAAAGCTTTACAAGGATACCCCAGTTAAGGCCATCTTGGAAAAACTGGATCTTCGTTGCATTGTCGGTGATCTGAGCCTTGGCTGCAAGTGCCTCGAAGTCAGCGACATAGGTGTGGAGATCTCCAGTTCCTTGTTTGAGATCTCTGAGTCTTGTGAGCGTGGTTCCTTTGGTATCCACTGGTTCGAATGCTTCTTTGAAGCTCTTCATAAAATCTGCCATCATCCCATAACCAACTTTTTGTCCGGAAGTGTCGGTAGATTGAGCATGTTCAAGGAATTGTTCCTTCCAAGATTTGGCATTCCTTTCGGTCATAAAGGATGTTATGTAGATGATCTTCTGTTTGTCGGTGGTGTAAAGCTTTTCATTGATGTCAAAGTGCAAGTTGCACGACTGGATAAACTCGCGAGAGTTATCACGATCTCCATCAAAACCAATCGGTTGACCGATCTTGTACTCGAATTCTTTGGTCGACATGGTTGATGATTCTTCTGATGAGTTATACTTTCTCGGTGCCTACACGCGCTGTCTTGCTGTCCGTCAGGGCTTTTCTTCTGTCAGGGGGCTTCCTCTTGACAATCTGCTCAGCGTACGCGTACGCTAGTCTGCTGATCTGAGCGATCAGGGTTCAGGGTCGAAGACTGGATAGTCAACGATCAAATGGACTTTAATCTTTTGTTACGAACTGGGGTGGCGTCACCAGCGACAGTGAAAAGACACAGACGGTCTGCTGGGAGTTCTTACAATGTCCAAACAAGGACAAGGTGAAAGTACAAGGAACATATTCCAAGTACGATCAAGGGTTCTGCCTCAAAGACAAGTCTAAGAGGTATCCGCGAGAATAGAGACTAAGGCTAAGGAGTGCTTAGACTTAGAGACGATTCAAGACGACTTAGGTTGGAGACCTAAGTGAAGGAGTTTCCAGGTAAAACCCAGTAAGATTAAAGTAGAGAATCTACTACAAATACACTGTGCTTAAATAGGCCAATATGTGCGCACAGACCAAGTGAGACGTGGGAACGTAAGTGCGTATCCAAAGAAGGAAGGCAACTATAGTACAGATGCATTGAGCATATGAGTCAGAGTCATGTTACGTAATATACAAGTAAATGAGATGGAAAATGAATAGGGGCATGTACGATTGTAACAATATACCTTTTGGAGGCCCTGCTTACTAAGCATGATTCTACACATATATTGGTAAGAAACCTTCCTATTTAGTGTGTTGAGTCATCTCAGGGATTGGTCATGCAAAAGCTGACAAACCAAGCCTTTTGGGTGAGCTTGCTCATCCTTTTTTACTAAGTGCATTACAAATAAAGTTCAAATCTTACAAAGATCTTACAAAGCATGATAAATCATGACAAAACATAATGAGTCAAGTCTGAAAGTCTTATAAATCATAAAATTCGAGGATAGAAAGTTCTGGAATAAAATGAAAGAGGATAGAATATGAAGGAACTAAATCAAAGTTCAAAATATAAGAGACAATCAAAGTCTGAGCAAAATAATAGGGCAACTTAGAGATATAGTATGGACTATTGGATCTTTCCTATCACTCCTTCTTATCTTAGCTTTATCTTAGCTTGGTATGAATCTCATATCATGTATGACACTGGTATGTGCAGTGCATTAGATAGTTCAACATCATATACCTGTCTCTTTATGGTAGTGTAAAAAGTGACAGTTCCTTTGCCAATTGCATACACTGTGGAGTCATCGCTGAAACTGATCTTGTGTGCTGGATGGATTACACAATATGTATGTATCTGGTTTGAACCAAGTGTGGTGTGGGACCATGTGCAATGAGGTGCCTGAATTGATGATGATGTCCAAACAATCCTTAGTGACAGACACAGAATAAGCCTGAACATGCTTTGCCAATGCCTTAGAGATATGTACACATTCTCTAACTGTGGTGCTCTTAGTGTCTACTTCAGAGTCTGAGTCTGCAGGTGAGTCCACTTTCTTTGCCTTATCCTTCTTTTTCTTATCTTCCCAGTTTGACTTCTTTCCTTCCTTGAGCGTGCAGCTCTGCTCCTTGATCACATTGCAGTCACATGTGTCATGCATAGCTGTCTGATGGAGTGTGCACCATGTCTCAGGTTTTGCTGTCTTCTTAGATAGATGATCTATAGATAAACACCTATAAAACCAAATATCTCCACGGTCAGTGATTCAGACAAATACCAATGACTGATAATGTGGTTGTACGTGGGTGGCTGTTTATGTTCCCCAGGCTACAGTCAGCAAATGAGTCACTTCTGTGAGATCAGCAACTCTTGGACAATAACAAAGATTCTTAAAACAACTAGACTTTAAAGAAAAACACAGAAGCCGAATAAACTAAGAAATGGAAGTAACTGGCCAAATTACTCTCTTCAATGGAATGCAGGTGTTCTGCAACAACTGTGCTTCTGCAATTCGTGGGAAGTTACAACAATCACCTTCTCAGACAAGCAGATAGAATCCCTGGTCAAGACTGGTCAATGCTCCAAGAGTCTCTAGCTTAACTATTGAACCTGCTGCCAAGGAACTCACTATGAGTATTAAGCACTTAGCAGGAACAGATGTCCTTGGATTTCAATACCAAGCCCCCTTTCAATAACTAGAGTCTATCAGTCAATGAAGACCTTAACTCAGTATCGCTACTCAGATGTGCAAGATAGAGTGTTGCTATCAACTTCTGAAGTCTCTCCCACTAAGCTACTCTGGCCTTAGATGGACTAAAGAGACAACACAAATATCAGAAACACAAGGACACTTAGCACCAACAAACTTCAAAAGAGAGAGAGAGACCAGCAATCAAAGAAAAAGAAGAAAAGAGAAAGATTCAAAAGAAACAGAAGCAAGGAAACAGACAACAGAGAAAGAAAAACAGAGAGGAAGATGATGAAAGAAACTAGAATGAATTTGTCAAAGAAAAAAAAATTGTTGTCTTGCTAGTTGTCAGACACAGTGAGCTCAGGGTCTTGCTAGTTGTTGAGCACAGTGAGCTCAAGGTAGTGCTGTCTCACAGAGTAGACTTCCAATCTTATTGTTGTTGAAAATGTACTTGACAGTGTACTAATAGTGCTGGTTACACTTCACTCTCAGTTATACTTCTGAGGGGGAGAAAAAATCTCTCTTTTATTGACAAAAAGGTGGGTCTTATATAGACAAAATGAATGGCTATGCTACTGTTTTCCCACGTTTTGTAGGGGTGCTAACCTACCCTATTTATTGAATATTGTCATAGTTGATTTGTAATATGCTCAAGGGTGTGAGAAGAAGTCATGTGAGATATCGATGGCTATCCTAGGAGGAATATCAATTATGTAATATTTGAAGTATAAATTCGCACTTTTTTGTAGATGCATAGAAATGATGCAAGTAAAACATAGTGGGTTTCATGAGTTTCTCTGCAGGGTAACTTTATGTAATTATCTTTCTGGGGTCACCTGACATCTGTGGAAATCTTATGAAGTAGTTTCTGGAGCGAAACATACATAAACACACCCATGAAAAATGAATTAGAAATAATAAGTGAAACTTTTACGAGCAAAAAGAAACTTTCGGTTCTGAGTCATGGATTGATTTCTGAATAGAGGAACACTAAGCTATTATAGTCCTGGTACTATTTGTCAGCTGCAGTAGTGCTTAGTCAGCCATGCACCAGACCAGTTTGGTGCGTGTCATTGTGCTTGTAGCAGTATGCACAGTTGAGGCATCAACAGGTTGGTGTGCAACCTCTGCAATGACTCTGGTCTTGATTGCATTGAAAGTGAGGTCCTTTTCTGTGATGGTGTTGAGAACAGAGGAGGTGAAGGTGAACCAGTCAGGGGTGTCAGGGAGGGAGCACATAAGCACAAATGCAATAATTTTGGAATCAATTGCAAAACGCATGCCTGTTAGGCATGACTCAAGACTGCGAAACTTTGCAATGTGGTCACTAATATCTGCAGTACTATCCCACTTCAAAGCAATGAGTTGCTCAAAGGTATAATAGGCATTGGCAACACTTGACATATTGTGAATGGTTGCAAGTTCATCAAAGAGTGCTTTTGCTGTTGCACATGCTTCTGTCTTCACAAGGAGCACATCTGAGATATGATCTTGTATGATACCATGCGTTTTTTCATCATGCATGGCCAATAATTCTGTCGTGCTACTGCTGGTAATTGATGGAAGTGGAGCAGAAGAGGCTGAGGCAGTGGAGGCATTAGGAGTGGTGGTAGGAGTAGTAGTGGCAATGGTTGAGTTAGAATCTGCGCCTGTGACAACATGCAGTACTTTCTCTTGGCAAAGTTTTCTGGTGATGTGAAGTTTCCATAGCTGGAAATTCTCTGGACCTGTAAGGACTGGGGTTGCAAGGGTGTCACTGGTGGAGGATGTGATGTCCAAGAGGTGCATGACCTTGTGAGTCGTTTCTGAGAGGTTGCTGGCTAGTTAGTGTAACCAGGGCTCATAACCTGACAAAACTAAGTAAAAGTGGTGTATAATGCACTCAGCCACTATCCAAAGGAAGGATGAGAGAGTGACTGAGGGAAACATACACAACAAGGGTCCATTATATGATAGGAACGATGTAACAAACATATTGGCGTTGGCCTCAAAACCTTACCTTTTAGCACTCGTCTCACATCTATAGGAGTTACCACTTGTCCATGGCCATCTTACCCCTTTAGCATTGCCAGCAGCATCCCACGCTTACCGCACACCGTACCAACTGCCGCACCACGTTCTATGTACCGATGTCCTTCCATGTCCTTGCTGCGTCCACATAGCTCCATTTGGTGTGTAGCTTGTTTTATGTTCATTATCACTGATTCCATGGCAAGCCTCATTACATGTTGCCTCGCGCTACATTTACATACAGTGGTTACTGTACTTGAGTGCTACTGATTTCACCTAATGCATTCCAAGTACATACGATTTAGGATATAAGCACCGCGTACCCCGCACAATACAGTACCTCATTTTCACTGTACTATAGGTCAGGATTAGTGTCTAGCTCTGGATCTACCCAGTAGTGGACTCAGTCTTTAAAGTTCTTTACCGCCCATTAATCAAATACACTTGTTCACTGTTACTGCTGGCACACGCTATGTTTTCAGGCTTTATCTTCACAACACTAGTACCACTACCAACAACGCTAGTTCTGGCGGCATCACCGCTGACCGCGGCAACTTACTTACTGCTGACTACGATGCTATATTCGCACATTGGTTTGACTCGAACTTGACCATACTAAAAGGCATCCCCCTTTAGGGTCAAACACTCTTGTTTGACAAGTGAAGCAGACTAGATGGAGCACAAGACCACACATACTAACTTAGGAGGTAGTTTATCTACAGCCCAGGTTAGGTTGTATCTTTACAATGAGCTCGCTAAGATACCATGAGGCTTGCTTGAGAAATCCCTAACCTCTCCACTATTACATGTACACCTGAGCACTTGTGAGGTGCACTCAAGCACATGTGCGCCAAGAAAGTGCACAGTGATGCAAAAATGCGCTTAAGCGCTGTCTTGTTACTTGAGGGTCTTATAGGTGAAGGTGGAATACAATGACTATCATGATTGCAGTCCAATAAGACTATTAGGTGCCAGCTCCTCAAGATCACAGTCTCCGACTTTTCTACTTCATGGGAGGTAATGTGATGTTTGTGGGTGGTCAAAGAGTAATAAATTACCTTCTTGATTGATTACTTCCAATAGTAGGGATTGGGAAATAGGTTTATTATAACCTAGAAATATGTACTGAGTGGCTCATGAATTTGTGTCTCTTCCTGTAAAGAGAGGTTGTAGATACAAAACTTAGATAGAATGATAGTTTGTTGTATAGGCGATCCCTGTAAGATAGTATACAAATTAACTGAATGTGATATACAATATATACGATGGTTTTCAAGGCAACTCGTAGGCCTACACTTTCTTCTGGATCTCACATGTATTGAGACAGAAAGGTGAAAACTCCAGCACTTCTGATTCTTATGGTTCCCACACAGTTTGGGACAAGAAAGAAGAGGGAAAAACTTATATATTCAAATACAGATGGAGTCCTTATATACATTTTGGAAACCACCCTTACTAAGCATGACTCATAACTGGATTGGTAAGAATATGCTTACAAACCAAGCCTTTTAGGTGTGATGAATCAGCTGCTTACTAAAGTACATGAGTAAAATATTACAAAGCATGGTGGAATATTACAAAGCATGACAAATCATGACAAAACATGATGAGTCATGTAAAGTCTTTACAAATCAGATATTACTAATCACATGACATGCTTACAAACATATCTGAGTGGCTTAATAATGAAATCTAATGGCTGAATAAGCACAGAAAAATATGGAAAGAGATGGAAACATATAAATACAACTAAATAGAGTGTGAGAAAATAGTACTGTCCTTATAACTGTGAAGTATATCCTTATACACTTCTTTCCTAATCATGTATACTTGTATATGTCATGGTATGAACCACATACCATGCATGACAGCGCATTGAAGTGCATTAAGCGCAATGGAGCACATTGAAAATGCGATGGAGCATGCACATGCACAATGAAGGTGCAGAGCGCACATCAAAAAGTGAACTCATCTAGTTTTGTCAGTCAAGCTGTTGCCTTCGAGATCCATCCTGACATTGGCATAAACTCAAAGGCATTGAAGGATATGGTTTCAACTGAGCCAGTTTCTGCAGTCTCTGTTGACTTATCATTTGTGTTGCCCAATGATGAAGACGCAGATTGGAATTACTAGATGACAATTGTTAACTGCGTTTTCATTATTAACAATGTTAATAACATATTTTTAACTAGTTAGTAACACAAATGTTAGTAATTGTTATTAACCCATGTTAATTATGGCCCAGGAGCGCCCCATGTTACTAATAAATGTTAGAAATCGACCGTGAATGATTCACCGAGCCCTAGTCCAAACAGACTCTTAGTAATGCATGCTGAACCTGCGCTGCTATCTTCTGCGAGCTGGGGGTGATCGAAATCAGGAAGAAGAGACTTGTAAAGAAGGGTGGTACACATTCAGCTCAAATGACCCATGTATATTAATGGCACTGACTTGTGCTGATCAAGGGATGACATCAATTTCGCATCCGGACTTGTCTAAGCTTCCAAGTCTTCATGTTGAAAACAGCGAGAACGGACACGCATCATGTATAGCTTAGCGAGACACTCGTTGTAACACACCTAAATCTTGTTTAGCATTCTCATTGTAGTATTTTAGCTGAAGTACCCTCTTTCGGATACACATTCAAGTTGTTACTGTCCAAGGTTTATCCGAATGTGTTCTGTCCTCCTTTAGAGCTCGTTCGGTAACCGTTTGTATAAGCCGAAATTTCATTTGTGGCACAAGCATCGGCATGTAAGCGGAGCTTGAATATGATTATCATCATTATCAGTCCCTAGTTCGACGAGTTGCTTGATCCTAGTTGTAATATCATCTGTTCATAGTATGCAGCCCCCTGATCAGCCTGTTACGACTGGGATGGCGTCACCAGCGACAGTGAAAAGACACAGCCGGTCTGCTGGGAAGTTCTTACAATGTCCAGAAGAGGACAAGGTGAGAGTACAAGGAACGCGTTCCGAGTACGATCAAGGGTTCGGCCTCAAAGACAAGTCTGAGAGGTTCTACTAGAATAGAGACTAAGACTAAGGAGTGCTTAGACTTAGAGACGATTCAAGATGACTTAGGTTGGAGACCTAAGCGAAGGAGATTCCAGGTAAAACCCAGTAAGATTAAAGTAAAGAATCTACTACAAGTACACTGTGCTTATATAGGTACATATGTGCGCACAGACCAGGTAACCGTGGGAACATAAGTGCGTATCCTAATGAGGAAGGCATATATTGTACAAGCGTGTTGAAATGCATGAGTAAGAGATGAAAGCACGTGTTTAGCATACGCATATGCTAAACCGGCTGAGTCCGAGTATAGAGTCGTGGGAGTTCATGACATCACATGATATGATGTGTCGACGACATATAGTTGAATCATATAGTCATGTGATGTCTGATGGAAGTGGAAGTGTCCGAGCAATAAGCTCCATATCATGTGATATACAAGAATAGAAGGAAAATGAATAGGGGCACGTACGACTGTAACACAGCCCCTGCTTGGTCCCTTGTTCACTAACCCCCTTACCCCATATCAGCGGCTTCTCACTGCTCCCTGCACTCAGTCAACTGACCAGAATTTGCAACAGCTGGTGGTCCGCGAGTGGATTATTCGCTATATTGTACTTCTTACCAGTATTCTTATTGCTGCAACCGCACAGGTGGTTCTTCCATTGGGACAAATACACCGAGCCCCTGAACCATACTACACCTCAGCACTGTCTGGTCATGAATGGGTCATGGAGTTCATTATTGGTCATCCTGAGTGCATACACTGCGAGCTCAGGATGCATGTCCATGTTTTTGAGAGTTTGATAAATGAGCTCTGTGCCCTTGGTCACACAGATTCACAATATGTCTCGCTTGAAGAGCAACTAGCCATCTTCCTCTATTCTTGTGTCACAGGATTAACAATATGACACGTTGGTGAACGCTTCCAGCACTCAAATGATACGATTTCTCAGTACACATAATTTATTTGAGAAAAATATATTGGTTTTAATGCTCTTGTAGGTATTTTCGCAAGATGCTTGAAATATTTTCATCACACCCATTCTACCACCAGTATATTTCTTTTCCTGGTGATGATGATCCTATCCCTGCTGAAATTCGCAACAATCCAAAACATTGGCCATATTTTGAGGGTGCCATAGGGGCACTAGATGGTAGCCACATTCATGTGTTCCCTCCCACAGTTGAGCATCAGGTCTATCATAACCGAAAAGGATTTATTTCGCAGAATTGCCTTTTTGCATGCAGCTTTGACTTGCTGTTCACATATACATTGACCGGCTGGGAGGGATCCACGACTGATGCATGGCTGTGGGATCAAGCGCATGAAGGTGGTTTGACGGTTCCTGCAGGCAAATACCTTCTTGCAGATGCAGGTTTTCCCTCCTGTGAAGAACTACTCATGCCTTACCATGGTGTTTGGTACCACCTCGCTGAGTGGGGTTGTGCTGCCATGAGGTAAATATTCACTCCTGTTTTTTTATTTGAACTAAACCAATATATTTTTCAGACCCATCAATAAGGAGGAACTTTTCAACCTTCGCCATGCCTCAGCACGAAATGTCATCGAATGAATCTTTGGCATCTTGAAGCAACGCTTCCAAATCCTTCTTTTATCCCCAGAGTACAAGATGGACATACAAGCTCACATCCCAGCAGCATTATGTGTCCTACACAATTTCATTCAGATTCATGACCCATCCAAAGACCCGCTGCCACCACTGAGCATTGTGAATGACAACCCAACCCATCAAGGAAATGTTGCAGGAGATGAGAGCAGACCAGATGTCCAAGCTGCAAATACACGCCGTGATCGCATTGCGACACACATGTGGGAGGACTATGAAGCTTTCCTATGCGACAATGACTTAGAAGATAGTGATCTTGATGATGATGATGATGAAACCAACAATGATCTTTACCAAGGGTATGAACCTGACAAGGTCAATGCAGAATAGATTTGTCATAGCTAGTACAATTGATTCTATGCAAAAATGAAGTACTACAACTCATGAGAACAAAAGACGTAGGGCTACAGTCTAGCCTACAAACAACGAATGAGCAAAAGTAATGAAGAGCTACAAAGTAACGGTCTCTTGTTTAGCACGAGCAACTATAGAATGTACAAATACAGAACGCAGCTCAAGATCATTGATGTCTAAAATTGTATCACATGCTGCTGGGTTCGCCATGAGCACATGCATAAGCAGCACCTTATCATCCACTAAAAGATCTGCAGATGACTGGATCACCTTCACTGCATGTGACCTATGCTCAGCTACACAAGCATCATCAGTCAGGCTAAATGGGCCCTTATTTAATGAGTCCGAAAGGTAGTTGATGGAGCCTTGGAGGTTCATAGACACAGCAGTGTTGGCAGCCTCTGGAACAGCATTGTTTCTTGCCACTGGCTGTTAACAGCTTCCGCTTCTTGGCAGATTCTGCCTTTGTCATCTGTGAAACAGAAGTCCACATGGTGGAAGGGGGAGCTGGATTGTCATGGGTCATGTCTGTGTGCAAGTGCTTGCCCGTGCTAGAGCCTGAAGAGAGAGGAGCAGATGATATAGGGGGAGCAACGCTAATACTACCACTTGCAAGTGCAGGAATGGGAGGGGGGGCACCCCAGTGGACATCTGGGTGGGACTGACAAGGACTGACTGGAAGGAGGCTTGGAATGGGAGAATGCATCATGCCACTGACACCAGTATTCAACATGCTCACATCGGCATCTGGAGGTGCACTACTTGGACTGGCAACCGGTGGTTCATCCTGTGGTGCTAAGACAGTGGGGTTATACGCAGCATTGCCTTGTGCAGAGCTGTGGCGGGGGAGGATCTGTTCCATCTTCAAGTAAAAAGGCCAGCCACTATTCTTGAATGGCTTTAAGTGTATATTGGACTTTAAAAACATAGTGCCGGTCAGGTTCAATAAAGATCTGAAAAATAAACATGTATCATACCTTCTTGCTAATGATCTCCTCCCAGACAGCCTCAGCAGCAGGGCCATTTATATTAGCCCCATGCTCATCATCCCAATGACAGCCTGATCTACTGCAATATGCAAAGATAGCGTGATATGTAAGCTTCAACTACATAGATCAGTTAGTACAGTGGCGATCAATGTAGGATGACATACCAATGTCCATTTATTCTTGCACTGGGCCCCAGTCTTTGGAAGCCCATGTGTCTGCTTGCTCGTGATCTGTTGTGCAGCTTCATTAAATGTCGCTTCCTTGAAGGTCACTCCTGCCATCGATGATTTCACCGAGATCAGGTATGTGAGTAAGGTGTCGATCTCATCAAAGTTCCACTGGGCCTTGGGCTGCTGAGTACCCTTTCGTGTCATGTTTGTGACCTGTATCTGGGTGCAGATGATGATAGCAGTGACTGCAAGCCAGATCTGCTGGCGTTGGATATCATTGTGGTAAGGGATAGATCTAGAAGTCATGGTCGGAAGCAAAGACATTTTAAACTCCGCTTGCGGCCTGTCATCATGCCGGGACAAACAATATTTTGTATTTCGAAATTATGGCTTATACAACGGCTACCGAACGAGCTCTTAGTAAACGTTCAGGCATGAACACAAAGGGTTCAAGCCTGAGGTTTCGGGCCTCAGGGCATAGAATGTACACAGTACATCCTTTCATCGTGTGTCGTCGCCCTGTCGAAGTCCATCAGATTATCAAAGGAGGAACTTACTTTATGTTATCAAAGACAATAGACTCGAGTCTGGTTTCGCTGATTCCCGAACCATCTAACGTCAAGTCCACTGCCATCTTACGGATTACACCGATTCACCGAAGACAGGGAGTGTTGGATCCCGCGGCCCGAGCAATTCGCCTCGCTGCACCATCATTCGTCAATGGTATCATATGTATACTCCTTTTGGCACTATTTGCGTTATTTCCTCGCCTATAATACGCACAAGAGATGGCTCATCTGATCCTGTATCCACGATAAGTGCTGACAAGTAACGCCTGACATGCTGAAGCCAGCCGCACCAGCCTAGGGCGGCCTGGCCTATAACAATCTTGCGGGAGCGTTTGATCGCATCAACATTACGTGTGTGCTCCATTTGAGCCCTTTTGGTACTGCTGGCGCTGTTTGCTCGCCTATAACACGCGCACGAGATGGCAGCTCATCTGATCCTGCATCCACGATAAGTGCTGGTAAGTAACGCTTGACATGCTGAAGCCAGTCGCCAGCCGCACCAGCCTTGCAATCTTGCGGCGCTCACAGATACCATCTATCCGCAAGAATGGAGGCAGGTTAGCCTCCTTGCATTCTGCGTCCGCAATCCAAAGAGAGGGTTCGGGAGATTTTACGCTAATGGACCGGGTTGCAATTGTCACCGGGGGCAACCGTGGTCTTGGACTCGAGGCTGCATTGGCGCTCTCTACGGCTGGTTCGCGTGCAGTTTATTGTTTGGATCTCCCGGAGAAGCCAGGTGAAGATTGGAACGTTGCTCACCAGAGCATAGCAAAACTTGGCGGTGCAGGAAGACTTGAATATATGACTAGTGACGTTCGCGATCAGAAAAAGTTGCTCAAAACGGTAGAAGAAATTGCGACAAAGGAGGGGAGGATGGATATTTGTGTTGCAGCAGCAGGCATTGTTGGAACCTTGCAGCCTTGCTTGGAGTATACGGAAGAACAGCTCGAAGAGGTGTGTCAACGTTTTGTATTTGATTAGAAGAACATAACCCAACCTTGTGAGAGGTTTATGCTGTAAACATCAAGGGGGTGTTCTTCAGTGCTCAAGCTGCTGCAAAGCAGATGCACCGGTTCCAGACACCGGGAAGCATTATCCTTATGGGCTCCGTCGCTGGCAGTGTTGCTTTGAAGGTAACTATGATCAACTCTTCTTCCTTACCTGTGTTTGACTACGCTCGCAGCACACGCCAGCACTTCCGTACAATACCAGCAAGGCTGCGCTGATACAGATGGCTCGCGTCATGGCATGTGAACTTGCACAAAATAACATCAGGGTGAACTCGCTGTCACCAGGTTTTATTGAGACACCGTACGTTCTATGCTGTATTACAAAATCCTCTGACGCATCAATTTATAGCATGACGACAGCAGCAATTTCTGCCCAACCAGAATTTCAAGCTATATGGTCAGAGCAAAGCTGCATGAATAGACTTGGAAAGCCTCACGAGCTGCGTGGAATTGTTACGTGGCTGGCATCTGATGCATCCAGCTTTTGCACGGGAAGCAAGTGCGTAGAACCTTCACTTCAATATATAAAATTGACGTGAGCATTTTCTAGCATTGTTGTCGATGGTGGATATACCGCATGGTAGAGCCTATTTGAGTCCTGAATTGTGTATTTGTACACCAACGGAATATAAGCGAAGTCGTCTAAACTATGAAAGCCCTGCCCAGTACTGTTGTACCATCTTATCTGCCAGGTTTCTCTACACCGATTTAAGTGTGGAATTAATCTACGTTGACTTGAGCATTGAGCTTACACTTTGACATTTGAACATCCTGACTCGTGCACACGTAACGAATCGCCTGTGAGAGGGTGTTTCTTGTAGCGTGGCGGACACATTGTAGGACTTCACGATACGTGGCCTCGCGCACAAGTAACGAATCGCCTGTGAGAGGATGTCTCTTGTGGCGTGACTGACAAATCGCAAGACTTCACGATACGTGGCTTTGAGATAGACCGTAGACTTCCTATCATCATTGCAGTGCCTCACATGTCTTGGCTGATTTTTGCTCAAGGTTATTTTTGCCATTCGGTTAACGTCACCACCCTCATGAAAGCTGAGAGTGCTGCAGGATGATGTATATCAATCACTACAGAGATGTCAGCGAGGCGAACTAAATGGATGCGATGCGAATTGTTTCATCACCATCAACATTCTTGCTGCAAGCAGAGTTACTACAGTATGAAAACTGCATACGTATGTACCTTGTTTATAAATTTAATACGGTGCTAGTGCACACACTTTGACAAACAACAGTTTCAGCGTCATCGACGGCATCCAGCCGTCCGAAGGCCAGATCCTGAAGCGGCCGTACGTTCTCCTGCTGATTGCCCGATCAACGATGGAAGCAAATAAACGCTTCCGCAGAACCATTTGGATTACCGCTGACACCGCGGACCTAAATTTTTGATCATACAAATTGAACGGAAGAAATTTCTAAAATGTGGCGATACTCACGTGCACAACTGAACTTTTGTTTTGTGTGAAACAGCCAAGATGTTGTCGATCATCTAAGGACCTCGCTAAATTGAAGGCCCCGATAGGAAAGCATTGCATTGTTCGGAGATTTGACGTTTCATGCGTGGCTTTTGTATGTTCGTGACTTGACAAATCGAAACCAAGATATTCATGGACAATCGAGAAGCTCATCAGATCGGTGACTAACATCTTCCGATAAAGTATCACAACATAGCGGAGGTCACCAGTCATCTGTGATTCAACAGTATGAACGTTATTCAAATATTCATCGATAGGATCTTTACGCACCGTATTTCCTGTCCCGTTCTGCGTATCTCAACCAATGAGCTAAGTCTCTCATGACGAACAGTTTATTTCAATGATAGGAAATCGAGGGGGCCAGGAACTGATGAAGGCCTGCTGTGTTTTCTTTCTTCTCTTGACCTACCGGAGCCATGCTGATCCAAGTCATTGCCCACTGTTCGCAGGAGGTGAGTGTGTTGATCCTCCTTCAAGCTCGAGCCATACTGATCCAAGTCGTTACCCACTGTCCGCAGGAGGTGGGTGTGTTGATCCTCCTTCGAGCTCAAGCCATGCTGATCCAAGTCGTTGCCCACTGTTCGCAGGGTGAGAGTGACTCGACCAAGATTAAGGACACAAAAAGAGCAACAAAGAAATACTCGCACTTCATCATGAGCCACCTCCACAAAGGACATTTGGGTTCTGTGTCTCAGGTATGATACAGCGACCAACTTCAAATATGAACACCTTGAAAGTCCAGAATAACCGATCAGTGAACAAAGGAGGTAACTCAGACGACATTACATACCTAACAGAATTGATAGACCTTTGATGTAGTAACACAGTCGATCGGTGGCGCATATTGTGGTTCATCCAGCATCAAGTCAGCATGGACACGAAAAGGTGCACGATCACGGAGTGCGAGTAGAGGTATTTGGAATCTGAGCTGTAAGATAACATCACGTACGCACTAAAGACGAGTTGAGCTATAGCAAACGGAATAACAATATACTGTACAAACAACAAAGCTGCAAATAAGTATTATCATTATACAGCACATAACGAATGAAGTAAACGAGATAGTGCTACAAGTTCATGCCCGACGCGCTATCACCCATGGGCCCTTTTGTTAGATGACTCGCCTTCATCAATCGATCTCCTGCGCTTGCCCCTTCCTGTGTAAGAGGGCGGTACGATGAAATATTTTTCAATGGCAGGCCTTTGGGACCTCGATGGCTGAACCGAATACCCTCCCATTGTGGGACTCGTTGGATTGGAATGTACGAGAGTCTCGATGGTCATACTAGATCCTCCTACGTCTTTTGGCGGTTTCTTTTTGTACTAGACGATATTAGCCACAATGTTTTGAGATACGTGAAAGAATACGCACGGTTTCGAGTTCAGGTTTACCACGCCACTTGGCGATTGCTTCACAAAAGCGTAGTGCTGCCCTTTCAACAGGCTCAGAAGGGTAGTGCCATGCCAGATCCTCCATATGGGTAGATAGATCTGGTGTCAAAGACGGTATCGTATAAAACTAGGTTAGAAAAGTGTATCAGCCACCTTGTCGAATCTTTCACGAAGACAAGGTCTCACCCTTCTCAGGCGCTCATCCATTTCAGCTTCAAATTCAGCTTCGGCGCCTTCTCTTCGAATGGGCGTCCCATTGTGCGCAGCTCGCAACGCAGGAAACATTATTCTTATCGCTTCTTTGAGACTAGGCAAGTCGTCTGGTTCAAACCATTCGAATGCAGAGTCTGCGTCGTGGCCAAGTGAATCAGCTTGATCCAGTTGACCTAACTCGTCGTCCGCGGTGCCCAAGCCAACTGATAGAAGACATTCAACAGCCTCCAGACCCCACCACCCTCCGGTGAGATAACCCTCTAGGGTAGCACGAGCGAGCAAGCCCGCGAGGAGCATGTACCATTCTCGTGAAGGTCGTAAAGGAGGTGCAGAGGGCGCCTCGATGTTTTGAGATCGTCGGGATAGGGGCCGAGGTGACATCAGTATTTGAGACATATCTGCACCCCGCTGCCAGTCGCTTTCATATTCCTCTTCCCCAAGCTCTTCCCCAAGCTCCATTGCGACAAGGGCAGAAAGCCTCAAAAAGCGCGGAATGAGCTCTGACAGTCGTGTGTTCCCAGTGCCAGCACCCGACTGTTCCTTTTCAGAATCAGCCGGCCACCACTTCGACTTCCGGCGCAATACGCTGCCATTCACACCTGGTTGAGCCAAGCCCGATCCAACACCAGGGCCATCTTGCCAGCCAGCGATACCACCCCCACTTCCACCCGAGCCACCTAGTCCTCCTTCCCAGTTTCCAAAGTTTCTGGCGCCCATTGCAGCAGATGATGCGCGCGCTCGACCAGACCCGCCTGGTGCTTTGACAGAATGTTTTGCTTCGACGCAGATTTCGCATGCAGTATAAAGATGCCGGGGACACCGCAGGCCAGGAGGTGAATTGGCGGTGGAGGGATCGGCGCCCTGCATATACATACTGTATACACGGTTGCTGGGCATGAACTTTGACCTTTGGTTCTTTAAGACAGCATCGTCAATAATACGATAGATGCTTTGATTTCGGAATTGAAAACTCACATGAGACTGCATCATTTGTGATGCTTGCAATGGAGAGGGGGGTGCACGAAAGTCACCCATGGGCAAAAAGGTCAGAGGAAGGGCCGCAGCTGATACCTGCGAAAGCAGAACGACTGATGGATGAAGGCTACCGGTAAGTCCTTGCGCAGAGGATATGCTACTGCCCCTGCCAGATAATGGCGACGCCTTCTGCGTTGCAGGAGAGTTTCCCGGACTTCGATCATTTGAAGACGATTGATCTGAGCCATTGCTGGGGAGAATGATTGGTGGAGGATGGTGATGATGCCGGTATGGAGGGGGAGGAGCTTGACGCGCAAATAAATCGTTGATGACGGTCCCCAACGCTAACCGTAAACGAACACCATTCGGAAGAGTGTGGGGATGGTGGGATGTTGCGCGCTGGGGTGACTGGTGTGATTCTGGACGCTGTGGGGATGAAGGTGGTGTACTCAGATCATCATCGAGAATTGGGTGCACAGCAGGAGGCTGGTCGAGCATTGATGTGACGACCTTTTCGAGACCAATGGCGCGGAGTCTTAGAGATCTTGCCAGGGTCAGGTCCTGTTTCTGCCGACGATTGTCTTCATCCTCATTATGAGGATGATTTGGACCACCTTCTCTGGCTTTGAGTATTTCGACGTTTTCACCATCACTTGAAACCTCGTCGTCTTCATCATATGACTCCGGGCGTTCACGATGATGGTAATTAGGCGAAGAAGGACCTCCTGTTCGGTCGGTCATTCCGAGCTCAGCGCGGGCCTGGGTAAATCGGGTTCGGCCATGGACCCATAGCATATGATCTATTATGAGAGTTCGCGTAGATTTCTCCCTGGGAGGAATGGAGTGGAGATGATGCGCATGTTTATGAGCTGGAGCCTTGAAAGCTCGTAGACCATTTGTTGGATTTGTAGTTGATGAAGATGCGAATATAGGTGGCTGATATGTTGTTCTTGGAGGTGCTGCTGTTACTTGTGGTACGCTGAATGACGGAAAGTGAGCCTGATTCAAAATTGCGGAAGTAGACGCGCTCCCGTTGTGCAAAGATGAATAGGATGTCATGTCATGGACCGTGTCACGGTATATGCAGGGAGTATTTTGATCCTATGTCGGCCGTCGTTCCTCTCAATAATCCCGAATGCAGCGGAATGTTGTTGATAACTTCGTGAGGAATCGGAACATCCCGATAATCACTTCAATCTTCTTCTTCCACGACAGCGTGGAAGGGCGCTGCGGCCTTCAACTTCGTGGTTGAATTATCTGAATTATCACTGGCCATGGTAGTTATCCAATTTGACCAATGACCATTCTATTATTATTGGTGTTGGCTTACTACCAGATGAGCTCGGCGCTCGTTGAGGCATATTTCAAAAATACTAAGGTGAGTTACTAAGTGACAGATGCGCTCCCGCATCACTATGATTAGCCCTTCGGGCCCAAGGTTTCGACTGATTCAAAATCAAGTTATTTCTTCAGTCCACATCATCAATATCGACCATGCCAGCCCGGGAATCGGGATATCGGACTGCCGCATGAGTCACCATCGTGGTCCATCGCGGTTGCCGTTTCCGTGATTCATCAGCAACAACTTGCGATCAGTCGGCCGTACTATCTCTTCAGCTCACCAGGCGCGAAACTGTCTCTCTTACCAGTCATCCAAAGATTCCAAACACCGTACTTGACCAAAGGCAGATTGGGCAACTTGTCGTCCCCATCGTGATGTTATGTCGGGTTGATATGTCAGAAATTTGAACGTGCGTTCGTGTACTAACTTATCGCGCCAAACCTTTCTGGAATGCAGGCACCGCGGACTTTTAGTTGGTTAGACCATAGTTATCAAACTACAGGGTCGGCGGTCTGCGACGAATCGGCATATGTTTACCTGGGCCTGGATGTTGGACGATGTCAAGTCAGAGTTCAGTCTACTCCCTTGATGAAACTGATTTTAGTACCATTAAGTCTTTCAAGCTATGTGAGTACCTTCCCAGTGGCATTAATAGCTCACAGTCCATTCGCAGCCTAGCCAGATTTCAGGCTGGGGCTTCAGTAACTTCATTTTAATGATGTGGATTGACTCGAGGACGTGTCGTGGTGCAGGAGCTTGGAGGATAATTTATTCAGTATTCAACTTCGAATCGTTCGATAAGTCAGTACCTCCGTAGGTCGCGGTCACAGCGGTCAAGATTGACCATTGTGCAGATTAATTCAATGCGCCGAGAATGCGGCCTTGGAACTTTGTTATCGTTACGCCCAACGTCAGTAGAATGGCGACAAGATGCCGTCGCTTGACTTAACGACTTCAGTAACAGTTGTCTTTGACATCATTTACATAATCCATGACCCTTCGAAGACCATTGAAAGCTTGTGATTTTTCACCGCACGCTTGCGCCAAATGGCCTAGCGTTCACTGGTCGATTTCGACTCACCGCTTTTTAGCACGCTGTCACTCATCGCGGAAAATCATCTTTTAAGGCCGATGTCAGCTATGCCTACACACCATCGCGGGAGCACTCAGGGGCCCTATCGCCTGGATTTTCTCATGTCGGATCTCTTCGTTCAAGGCATCTACCGTGAGCCCACGTTGACGAATGTCATGTGTGACACTATACGCTGGAGAAAACACTGCTCCGAGGTTCAGAGTGGCGTTTTGTCAGTCAATCAATCGTCGTTCTGCGAGTTGCCATTATCGCACAAGACTAAATTTAACTCCGATATTCAAGGGCATGATACTGTAACTCAATTGCAGAGACACTCAGGGGCAGACTTTCTCATGCCGCGTCTCCCAACGATATCTCTCGGATATGGAGTCCCTCACGACCCTTTCGTCGCTGAATCAGATCCCGGCAAAATTATATACCTGTAGCACCATCTCCCACCATGACTGACCAGGTTAGCTGGTGGCAGCTGGTCTCAATTCGGCGGTATGTGGCTCCGTCGTGACTGCGGCAGAATGCCGCCATCGTCCTGTGCCCGGGGACCTTCACACCCACTAGCAGAATGAACACCCCAATTTCGAAAGGGATCGTCGTGTGCGAAACGTGGATGTGTCATCCACCAAGGACATGCGGGAACCAGCGGACTGGCTCAAGCTGCCACAGCGCGCGCATGCCCCGCCCAAGCTGATATTTCCGCCGCTACTGCTTACGACGAATACTTGCTGCGGCACCGCCAGGCTAACCAAGAGTTTCAAGTCACCACTGACGGTTAGAGACGTCGATCTCGGAGCTTGACGCTCTACGCAGGCGGTGATGATTAGCGTATATCAAATTACTGGCGCAGGCTAGTCGTAGCAGTCATTAATTATAATGGATAATTGCCGACGCTTGAACTGTGCCATGGGGATGGGTCTTGGACTAGCCATCGCACGAACATTGCCCTCTCACGCGTGGACCCGCGATGCGTCGATTGGGGTCAATCATTCAAATACAATACAATACAATACAAAGAATCCGATAATAAACCATAATCATAATCATAATGTATGTAGACCAGCAACGCCACACGGATCGCGATTGTGCCTGGAGACAATGTATCCCGGAGCAGGCTGTGCAAACTAGTATTTTCCGTTGTGGAACGAGTCAACGGGGCTCGCACAGCTCCAGATGGCGTGTTTTCCATCTTGCGAAGAAGGTTGAGTCAAGTAGCGTCTTCGTCGGGGCGGTGTATTGCCGAGGTTTCCGTTTGATTCTGAACTTTGGACTTTGCCAGGCTGTTTGATCGGGCGGGGCGGTGCTTATGATTGGCGCTAGTCAACTTGGGTAAGTCTACTTGGTGTACAGCCTTACCTCCCTGCCACACCTGTAGAATGAAAAAATATGGCTTCGAGAGAGGTTCCGCTGTCACAGCATCATAATGAAGACCTCGACAGATATTGATCGTTGAGATTTTAGTTCCATTGTATAAATATACGACATGATGATCAGACCGACGGCCGCCGTGTCTAGGGTGACTACGCTACAAGGATGAGAATCACGGGGTCAAATAATAAAGGTGGGAGGCAGGCAGGAACACTACAGTGATACTTAGGTACGATGACTAGCATACGAAGTTGCATCAATAACATGATAAGTGACAAGACCAAGAGTCGAAGGGGTAGTATAACAAAATCTTGAGTCAACGGAGAAGTCCCAGGAATATGGTAGGCAGTCGTGGCGTGAAAAAAAAAGTATGAAGTGTAGATTAGACAGATCAAGTCAGTTATTAGAGGGGCTGCCGCGTATCGAGATGACGGGGATGAAAAAGTGTTTAGACCATAACACTCATGCTAGTCCACCCATTTTCCTCGGTCTTGGGTACAGGGCCACGCTCAGGCTCTTGCTTTGCAGCATCGAGAACTCGTTGACAGTCAGCACCGCCCTCAGAACGCACTACAGGAAATACGATAAGCAACGTATTACGGACGAAGAAGACGCAGCACTTACAGTGTCTATTCAGGGCATCCATTCGCGCGAAGGTCTTATTGCAGCCTTCGCACGTGAAAGGACGATAATTCGAATGAAGCTGTTCATGTCGCTTGCAATCGTGCTGCCTTGCGAACCCTTTACCGCATCCCGGCCACTTGCACTGGAATGGCCGCTCTTCATTGTGTGAACGCATATGACCTTAAATAGGTACGTCAATATCACTGCATGAGCCGATATGAAATTTAATTACCTTTCAGATTGAAGCTCCTCGTAAACGTGCTGCCACACCCAGGTACTGGGCACAGGAAGTTGGCATCCTGCTTGCGGCGCCGGTGACTGGCGCCAGCCGTGCGCTCACTGGTCACAGTTTGCTTTGTGACCAAGATCTGGCTCGCCATGGTTTGAGTGGCGTCCGGGCGAAGCATAGATGGAGAACGCCCAGCGAGGGAAACACTGGGTAGATCATCGTATCGTACACGTGGGCTGGCCGATGGACTGGGATATGGGCTTGGGCGGTTAGATGACAGTCCACTCCAGCTGCCGTCACCACCGCGTGAGCCCGACGATGCGCGACGGTTGTGCATGCGAATGGATTGCACGGTTTCTTGAGGGTACAGATACTGACGGTTGATGAGCTCCGTGTGGGATGAGGGAGGGAAGATGAGCGGAGAGGAATGGGAGATGTCTTCAGAACGTGAGAGGCGGTTGTGGGTTGGGCGCGAGCCACTGTCAGATTTGGATCGGCGAAGGTTGGCCGCCATGGCATCGGGGGAGAGATAGTTCATGTTGGATGGAGGGTTGGGACTGCCGAAGTTGAATGGCTGAGAAGAGTTGTTGAAAGATGTCTGATTAGCACTTGCACTGGAGGGATGCTGCGATTGATGTTGGTGCTGCGGAAGGACGTCACTGAGGTTGACGGTGCCGTTGTCGTCGATAGCAGAACTGTTGAGGGCTCTGAGCTGTTCGTGAGTCATGAGAGAAGGGTCCCAGAAATTTGGACGTAAAGAAGATGAGGTATCGGATTTACTACGAGTGCGGGGGTTAGTACCCGGGAAGAGGAAGCTGGTATTTGTAGGATCTGGAAGGGGACCGAGAGTGGACAGCCCCTGTGTATGAGAAGAGTGGCTGTGCGAGAATTGCTGTGCACCCTGCTGTGACACCCCGAGTAATTGAGATCCCTCGGTATGCTGAATTTGTTGCTGATCCCAAGGGGGGGTCGCAGCCTGTTGCTGTGGCGCATTTTGCGTTGAACCTGTACGGACGTAAGACGCAAACAAGAATATAAAAGGAAAATTAGCGAATCCCAAAATAAACAAGATCCATCACGGAGTCAACTTGCCTTGATGGAGAGTTTTCAGGGTAGATTGAAAAGGAACCGCTTGTGAAGCCGCTCCCCCGCCACTTATGGGTGTAGCAGGTACAATGTGTAATTGAGGACCACTGGATGTAAAACCGCCATCACCGTCTGGAGCATTGATCATTGGGGGTTCGTGAGGGAACAATGAATGGGTGGCTGGACTGCTATCAGGAATCAAAAGTTGAGGGGGAGACTGAGGCTTTCTTGGGGGGACATGGAACGATCACCGGGAAGTTTATGAGAGGGCCAACGGGGGGATTCAAAATGAAGATTTTCGAATGAATGGGCCATATCGAGGCGTGGGGATGACGTGGGAATTTGTGGGTTGGAAGAGACTGAAGAAGCACGACTGCGCGGTTCATCGCCTGCTCCGTT
The DNA here is from genome assembly GCA_016800925.1 of Suillus spraguei. NCBI lineage: Eukaryota > Fungi > Basidiomycota > Agaricomycetes > Boletales > Suillaceae > Suillus > Suillus spraguei. The sequence goes on from JABCPU010000184.1 coordinate 96,173, forward strand.
GCTGGAAGGAGAACTATGATCGAAGATATTTGGAGAGAGATTATCGAAAGATGGATGAGTCACAGAAAGTGAGTTGTGATCAACTTCAGGGATGTAATCGCCTTGGAACATGAGCAAACCGGAATCTGGTGCGTCATAATCGGAGGGGTCATACTCGTCGCGAGAGGCGACATTGCTCACATCTCCCTCAAAGATACCAAAAGCCTCTGGACCATCTGGGTCATAACTGAGCTCTGAATGACCAGAGTAGGAGAGTTCTGATAGGATCCATTGTATGAGGGAGTATGGGGGAATGGGGGAGAGAGATGACCGAACTCGTAATCAAAGGTTGGAGGTAGGTTGAGAGGCTTGTTTGAAGGACTGTTAGAGGGATAATCGAGCTCGTTGAGATATGGGTTGGGTTCTGAACGAAGAAGCGCCATCTGTAGTGGGAGTAAGCGAGACAAAGATGATAGATCGGGATAACCGATTTGCTGTGCAATAAGAGTTTTCTAAAAAAGAGGGCTCAATATAATAACCAAGTTGAAGAGGGATGAGGATAGGAATAAGAAAGATATAGACGCTTGTCAGAGGGGAGGTAGAGGTTTTGTGAGAATTAGGCCGTTCCAATAGATTTATTATTGGCATCAGTAATAGTGCCTGGTCTTTTTAACCTCCGCTTTCCATGTATATTCGGCCGGAGTTGTACCCAAAGGTAGGAAATATGTTGCCGGCTTGAGTCAGGATCCGGCCGTACATGTGCCGTAATAATTTGGAAATTATTGTTCTCGACAATGTTCAAGTCAGGGTAAGGGTCCTTGAAGGATTGATAATCCTACGCTGAAGTTGAAGGACCGAGAGGGGCGGCGAAAGGACCTCCAGAAATGTCGCATCATTATTCGGTAATTCCCGATTGGATTGTTCTCATCTGGTTCCGCGCCATAACATGATGATCACTTGCGTTGCCGTCGTATCTTGTACTTTCATGTACTTTATCCATCTCGCCAAGCCCTCTCAAGATGCCGCTTCCATGTCGGTAATCAATTTTGTCGGCGTTGACCCCCAAGTGGCATCGAGCATGTGCAACTTGACATGTTGGATAAATCTTTCTTTACGTTACTTCGAAACATACTACATAGTAGCAATACGATCGGATTCTTCTTGATCTTAATTTATTGCGGTATTCATACAAAAGTCTATCATCACAGACTAGTCACTCGGCAGCGCCTCAACCCGCTCACTACTCTCCCTGTCGATCACCCCCTGACAGTGCTCTGCTTTATGAAATCTGCACGAATCAACTATTGATCGAACTATCCGCGAAAGTTACGCATACCATGTTCCTGAATGCTTGTATGCTCTTGTTTCAAAGCTCTCGTAGGTTCAATCGACGAGAGATTGTAGGTTACGCACAGCCCATTCAAGAAGCAGCTCGTTTAATGAAATTCCTGTAGTTTGGCACGCCCTGATCAGATGCACCGCCTCGTTCATCAACGATCGCGAGAACATCAAACAGAACATATCATCACGTCGACATAATATCACTCAAAATAGCAATTTCTTTGTGGTGTACAATTAATCACGCGACCCAATTTCCGAGGTACACTCACCCATGCTTTGTGAGGCAGTGTCCCTACAAGTCGTAGGATTCAGGGGTTGTCCTGTCAAATACGCGGGCCTTGCCGCAATTGATGACCATCCTTTCGATGATGGTTGCACAGGACAAGCTACAGAATGCATCATTCTATCATACCATTGTTACGCCCCATCTTTGCTATTCAAGGTATCTCTACTAAAGGTATTTTAGCCTCCTCGCAACCACCAGCGATATCTATTTCTCTTTCGCTTGTTTAATGGAATCCATACTAAATCCTTTGTGACCTAAAACGTGCCACCCGTCGTGATTCTAGTTCATATCGTGTTTCTGCATTCTAGACGTGCTCGCTACACCGCATGTGCTATGCATTGTTGTTTCGAACGTACAACACGAGGACAATCCTTGCGTTGCTTCCCATCGGCCTACGCTGTGCATTGTGGGACGCTCCCTGTCGCTGGATCGGAATTTAAAAATAACCCCGCAGGGGGGTCGTCCTACGTAAGAACGTAAGTCCTTTTTGAGGAAGGTACAGCCTCTATAATAAGAAGTATTCGACCCAAGTCACGGTATTGGTCACCGTTCTGCGCATGGATGGAACCTCGGCACTTGCAAAACCCAGATTTCAAAAACCAACAAGCGGCCAAGTTGACTCAGCCTGTCGTAAGTCTGAGTCAGTACTGCTCAGAATGTTCTGCTGACGAGAGCCGTGTGACGCGCAAGTCAGAACTGATTTTGTAAAGATAATAAGCTGCGGCATTCAGCGGCGCAGTCTGGATCAGAGGTGGCGCCTCACCTATCCATAGAAATAAGCTTTGATTAACGGTGCTGATTCGTTGCTGTGGATGCTACCACCGCTCACTTCACCCAGTACCTCAGTCTAATCCCCGAGTCGCCTTCAAGCTTGAGATCAGTGTCATCCAAGTCGGTGTAAAATCGGTCTACGTTTCGGATTATCGGTACCGCTAGTGTGCTAAAAATGAGGGTGTCCCAGGCACCACCCCCTTTCACATCGAAGGATAATAATAGTCCTGACATCACTTACCAGACTTGACTATGTTTATGATAGGCTCCGTCGTTGCAATGGAACATACATCTATCCCGCCCCTGGAGATAGGATACGCCGGCGAATGCGAGAGCAGAAATGAAGGAACTGCCGACGGAAAGGAGACGACTCGGATCAATTGAGGATTTTCAGGTAAATCATCCATGCGCACGCTACCAGGCGTTACCAATTCATTACCAAGCCCGTGTGTGCTTTCTCCATGCGCCCAGAGCGCACCCACACCCATCGTTGGCGCAGCGAGGTATGAGGAACCAAATGCTCGAAGGAGCTCAAGGCCAGCGATCCTGATCCCCGCGGGGACGTAGATTTTCCAAAATTAAAAACCACTGTGAGAACACCGAGAAGCGCCCAGAAGATGACGATCAACTTGGGTGGAGGTTGTCGTTCCTAGCCGGGGTTTTAGACTTGAGCGCTGAAGAAACACTCTGTAATCACGACTCATTTGCGCTCGGTCGTGATTAAACACAGCACGTTCCTGTGGATGCGTCCATGAAAAGCACTGATATGAAATGTTTTTTCGAATGCTTCGCTACCAGCTTGCCGAAATCGTCTACTGTCAATGTCAATGTTAGTATTTTGAACTAGGCCAGGATGATAAGAACAGCGCACTGGCCCCACCGCAACCGGTGCTGTACGACGGTTATCAGTGAGCATGAGGTTGACAGGAGTAATCAACGCTCGTACCACATGCACGGGTCGTTTGAAAAACAGAGGCGATCACGGAATTTGACACTTCATTAACCTCTGGCGGCCGGTGGTTGGTCTTGCGTTCCTAGATCATGATATGCAGGCCTCGTGTTCAAAAGCCGTGGCGTGCTCGGTAACTTTCCTTCGAGAATGCTCACTGGGGGCCCTCATTTTGAAAATATCGGACAGCAGAAGACGCGTAACCACTCTTGGCAGCTGGCCGAACTGAAGAATCATGCATGTTCAGTAAAAAATATTATCATCTAACAAGGCTACATTGCATACCTTATAAATGATGCGGGGAGCCGTTCGAGTGAATAAGCAACTGGTATAGATGGGCTTTAGTTGAATGAAATGGGGCAATAAATTTTATTTACGTAATTGAGTATAGACTATTCCAGTGTTCTCCTGCGCCAGTGACTACTATGTAGTGGCTGGTGAGCGTTCGGTGGGTTTAGTCCCGACACCCCCCCCCGTTCGCTCGTACCCATCTCTCGAATATGATAATCTCAAATGATCCCAGTTGGTGGCCGTTGATCAGTTCGAATATGTTTTACAGCTATTGGACGGGTTCGTCATATCAGTTGGTGATGGCTTGATCTAACATTCACTGGTTTCGTAGTTGCCGCCGGCGTCGTGCTAATATATGATTGGAGTGAGCAGGACAGTATTTGAAAACCGCTGATATTCTCATGATATTTCCAGTGTTAACGCTCGGACAAGAGGTGGGTGGGTGTTATCCCTGGAGCTAACTCGCTAAGAATAGTGTCATAGGTTGAACTGATCTGGGTGAGTGACAGTCGCATATCAGAAGAAAAACAATGAATTCGCGACAGAGGCAACGCTTGTCTCTCATGACCGTGCTGTATCTCGTCGTTCGTACCACATGCTATATTATAGCGTGATCGACTGACACAAAAATGTTCTAGATACGCTATATTGGAGTACCATATTGTGTGTATGTTTTGAGGCCAACAAGTTGGCGCTGTACTAACTGCCCACCTCTCGTTATCAGTATGATCGTTCTAGGTATGTCTCATATACCCTGTGTTCGATTCTTCTGACCGGCGGCACACAGGAAACATGCCATCAGTTTCGCTGACAGATACAGTGAGTATTCACGGCCACTCGTTTCCATTCAATAAACACAGTCATATGTAGAGGTGAGTGAGATTCTGAATGTTGAATGGAGCTCAAAATAATGTCCACACAGTTGTGAGTCGGAGTGCTTGACCCTAGTATGAGGGAATCATTGATTGAGTGTTCCAGGTAATATTATAAACTATGCAAGGGACGGGACAAATTTGGTCATAAGTTCCATGCTGGGCGGTGAGCTGCAATACCTCGGTGATACTGACTCGACTGAAACTGATGCAAGTCATTACGATTGCTCGGCTACATGCCATGTATCGGAAATCTACGATGATGCTTGTCTTCCTTGTTATTATTTGGTTCGCTGTTACTATCGCCTGTGGAGTACTCGCAGCAATAGCATTCAAGCATATTGTACTGGGTAAGCCTTACTTGTTGACCGGAAGAATACAGCTCATTGGATGAACACCAGATGAGCTGATGATACTCTCTGGCACATATATGTGCGATTATGTATTTGACGGGGATGCCAGCTTCTAGCTTCAATGATTTGGATGCTTATCACTGTTTGGGAGGTGCTCGCACTGTGTCTTTCAGTCTGGATTACCGCGAAACACTTCTGTAGCTTGCGACGGCTCAACTCGTCGACAGGATCGACCGTTGGGGACTGTTTCACAGTGCTGATAAAATCTCACGCGCTTTATTTTGCAAGGTGAGCTTGCAATGTGAATCTAGTTGTCTTGTTTTGCTCAAGTTCCGTACGTGCTAGCTTTGTTAGTGTGTCCTGCCTCCAGCTTGGTTCTCTCTCTCCAGAACTCGCGGTGCGCCGATCTGTGGCTGACATTTGTTTGCTTGTAACCACTGCTCATCGATTGTTGTAGGATTTCACTTCTATAGGAACGCAGATACTTTATGGTGCTCTCCAAATTTTATTGGTCGTGCAGATGTTTCTGCTGGGACCGCGCCTCATCCTTAGTGTCCGAGAATATCATGCAAAAATCGTGGCCGACTTTGACGCAGAAAATAGCATGAATTCGATTGTCTTTCAGGAGCGTGTATATGTACCAACTAGTAGTATTGTGTAGAGGATGCTGTCAAGATATGACTATCGACGTCATTATCGTACGTACTCATCCTTTTCTTTTACATACACAATCACTCCTCGTTGCACGCCTCAGACACGTTTCCCTTTGATTCTCCGTCTAAACCATCATATTAAAACCTCTCGTCGTCGAATATCGTTCTTTAGTCTTTTGAGCTAATACCAAGTCGTCGTTTCTCGTTCCGTTCCCAGTCCGAGCCTCATCAGATCTTCACAGATGCTTGCCGAGTGTTCTGCATGGAGGATATGATATGTCTGGTCATTGAAGGATTGTCATGGCATTTCAAAGTATATTTCAAAGGGCTTTGAACAGGCTGTATTTGAATCAATTCCCTCCGGTCGTAGCGACTAGCGTGGATAAGCGAAGCCCAAGCCGGAGTGTCCAGCGGAGCGTTGCAAGGCAGACCGCGTTCTTAGCACCCGCTGCAGCCACCTAACTCCTAGGATAATGGTCTGTTAGCTAGGGCAAGAGTAACGCTATGATGGCAGGAATGGCAGCGGTTTCGAACCCGTGAAAGTTCTTACCCCAACCGCGCTGACCTTTATTTAGGATAACACTCCTGAATCTATATACCTAGTTGGAGTACAGGTCCTGTCACACAACTGCGATCACGAACGACGATCAACTGCATCAAGTAACCATGACCCACCGGCAGGGTAGTTTACTGGGGAGAGGCTAGCTATATAGCTGCCGCAGGGACTTCGGCCGAATCGAAACAGGTTCCTAGAGAGAATTCAATACATTGACAGTTTTAGGGTTAGGGTTAGGACACCCAACTAGCAAAAAAATATGGCCCGCCCCGGTGGAACGGGAAATATTGAGACAGTGCATGAGCCAGAGCTCACACAAACTGCAGGTACCCTCTGTATGGACGGGGTCGCCGTGCTATGAAAGGTTCCTACAGCACAAGAACCTGAGACATGAAGAGGCCCGTGGCATCAAGGTAAGTATGAGGAAATCATATCCGTAAGTGGTTGACTTGTATACTGGGTTGACGGCGCACGGACCATCATAGCAATAGTGTGCTTTCTCCATATGCCCAGAGCGCACCCACACTCGTTGGTACAGCAGCAGGTCGCGAGGTATAACGTCAAAGACTCAAAGGATAGATCATGACGCGGCAATCCTGATCGCCGCAGGGACATGGACTTTCCAAAATTAAAAACCGCTGTGAAAACACCGAGAAGCCCAGGAGATGACGATTAACTTGGGTGAAGCTTGTCGTTCCTAGCCGGGGTTTTAGACTGCGAGATTTGAGCGCTGAAGAAACACTCTGTAATCACGACTCATTTGCGCTCGGTCGTGATTAAACACCGCATGTTCTTGTGGATGCGTCCATGAAAAGCACTGATAGGAAATGCTTTTTCAAATGCTTCGCTACCAGCTTGCCAAAATCGTCTACTGTCAATGTCAATGTTAGTATTTTGAACTAGGCCAGGATGATAAGAACAGCGCACTCGCCCACCGCAACCAGTGCTGTACGACGGTTATCAGTGAGCATGAGGTTGACAGGAGTAATCAACGCTCGTCCCACATGCACTGGTCGTTTGAAAAACAGAGGCGATCACGGAATTTGACACTTCATTAACCTCTGGCGACCGATGGTTGGTTTTGCGTTCTTAGATCATGGAATGCAGGCCTCGTGTTCAAAAGCCGTAGCGTGCTCGGTAACTTTCCTTCGAAAATGCTTACTGGTACCCTCATTTTGAAAATATCGGACGACAGAAGACGCGTAACCACTCTTGGCAGCTGGCCGGACTGAAGAATCATGCATGTTCAGTAAAAATACAATAATCTAACAAGGCTATATTGCATACCTTATGCGGGGAGCCGCTCGAGTGAATGAGCAGCTGAATATAGATGGGCTTTGACTAGACTGTAAATGAGTCCTTCAGACCCAGTTGTCAGTATGCGATCGAATCGCATCATGGGGGCAATAAAATTCATTTACGTAATTTACAATAAGTAGACTATTCCGGTGTTCACCTGCGCAGTGACTATGTAGTGGCTGCCAGTGAGCGTTCGATGGGTTCAGTCCCAACACCCCTCCGTTCGATCACACCCATCTCTCGAATATGATAGTCTCAAATAATTCCAGTTGGTGGCCGTTGATCAATTCGAATATTTTTTACAGCTATTGGTCAAGTTCGTCGTATCAGTTGGTGATGGCTTGATCTAACATCCACTGGTTTCGTAGTTGCCGCCAGCGTCGTGCTAGTATATGATTGGGGTGAGCAGGATGTGTTTGAAAACCGCAAATATTCTCATGATATTTTCAGTGCTAACGCTCGGACAAGAGGTAGGCTGATGTTATCCCCGAAGCCAACTCACTAAGAATAAGTAGATTGAACTGATCTGGGTGAGTGCAGAGGTCGCATATCAGGAGAACAACAGGAGAATACAATAAATTCGTGACAGAGGCAACGCTGGTCTCTCATGACTGTGCTGTATCTCGTCGTTCGTATCACATATTATACTATAGCTGCTTGCTGACTCCAAAATGTTATAGATACGCTATATTGGAATACCAATTACTGTGTATGTTTTCAAGGTCAAAAAATTAATGCTGCACTAATTTCTCATCCCTCGTGATCAGTATGAACGCTCTAGGTATGTCTCATATACTATGTGTTCAACTCTTCTGACCGGCGGCACACAGAAAACATGTCATTAATCTTGATGACAGATGAAGTGAGTATTCCGCGATTATCTCATTTTCATTCAATGAATACACTCATATATAGAGGTGAGTGAGATTTTGAATATTGAATGTAGCTTAAAATAATGACCACACAGATGTGAGTCGAGTGCTTGATCTTAGCACGAGGGGATCGTTAATTTGGTGTTTCAGGTAATATTATGAACTACATAAGGAACGAGACAGCTGTGGTTGTGACTGCTATGCTGGGCGGTGAGCTGTAATACCTCGGTGATGCTGACTCGACTGAAACACGATGCAAGTCATCATGATCGCTCGGCTACATGCCATGTATCAGAGATCTACAATGATGTTCATCTTCCTCGTTATCACCTGCTCGGCTGTTAACATCACCTGCGTAGTCCTCGTAACAATAGTACTCGAGCGTATTGTAGCGGGTAAGCTTTCCTTGTTGACTTGAAGAATACAGCTCATAGGACGAACACCAGAGGGGCTGATACTCTCCGGTACATATATGTGCGAGTATGTACTTGAGGGGGACGCCCAGCTTCTATCTACAATGACGTGGATGCTCAACACTTTTTGGGAGGTCATCGTACTGTGTCTTTCCGCCTGGATTGCTGTAAAACACTTCCGCAGCCTGCAACTCGTCAACTCGCCGACAGGATTGACCATTAGGGGCAGTTTCAGTGTGCTGATAAAATCTCATGTGCTTTATTTTGCAAGGTGAGCTTGTAAGGCGAATGCAGTTGTCTTTTTTTGCTCACGCTCCGCACGTACTAGCTTTGCTACTGTTTCTTGCTTCAAGCTTGTTACCCTCTTTCCTTCAGTACTCGCGGTGAGCCGACCTGTGACTACACTTGTTTGTAACCACTGCTCATTATTTTTGTAGGATTCCACTTCTATAGGAACGGAGATATCCAATGGTACCCTTCAGGTTCTATTGGTCGTGCAAAAGTTTCTGCTGGGACCACGCCTCATCCTCAGTGTTCGAGAATATCATGCAAAAATCGTGGCCGACTACGACACGGAAATTAGCATGAATTCGATTGTCTTTCAGGAGCGTGTATATGTACCAACTAATAGTATTGTGTAGGGGACATACTTACCGAGTGTTCTGCATAGAGATGTCTGGTCATTGAAGGATCTGTCATGGCATTTATTTACATAAATTTCAAGGGATTTTGAATAGGCTATATTTAAATCAATTCCTTCCGGCTGTAGCAACTAGCTTGGATAAGTGAGGCCCAAGCCGGAGTGTCCAGCAGAGCGTCGCAAGGCAGACCGTGTTCTCAGGACCTGCTGCAGTTGCCTATCTCCTAGGATAAGGGTCTGATAATTAGGGCAAGAGTAACGCTGGGATGGCAGCGGTTTCGAACCTGCATCAGCGGGTTGGATCGTGCTACGGAGTGCTCCGTAGCACTCTGTAGTGAATTACGTTTCCCTGATGTGTGAAAGGGGATTACAGGTCCTGTCACACAACTGCGATCGCGAACGACGATCACCTGCAGTCCCATAACCATGACCCATCGGCGGTGTAGTAGGGGCTTCAGACGTGGCCTTCCGAATCGAAATGGGAATTTACATTGACAGTTTTCTATTTCCAGCATACACTAGGGTTAGGGTTAGGACACCCAACTAGCAAAAAATATGGCCCACCCAGCCAGAGTGGCCGTGGTGGGACAGGAAAATATTGAGACAGTGCATGAGCCGGAGCTCACACAAACTGCAGGTACCCTCTGTATGGACAGGGTCGCCGTGCTATGAAAGGTCCCTACAGCCCAAGAACCTGAGACATGAAGAGGCCCGTGCCATCAAGGTAAGTATGAGGAAACCATATCCGCAAGTGGTCGACTTTTATACTGGGTTGACGGCGCACGGACCATCGGGTGGTAGCGAAATGTAATGAGAGCATTTGGCAGGCGCTGTTGGAAAAATGTTTCGGCTAATTATTGGGTCTGCGATTAGAACTTGGCAGTGCTTGAGCCTGGCAAGGCCCGGCGCTGCTAGTGAGCGCCGAGCGTTCAGCGAAATATACCCATGGAATGATGAAGCATCAAGTATAGAGTTCACACTTATCAGTAGCTAGCCGGTACGCACGTATTCTTATCCTAGTGGTATTGCTAACTTATTCTGGTGCACTTAGAGCAGATACTTATCACACCTAATGCAGCCTAATTCGCGGTGAAAAAGCATGCTACCTACTAGACTAAACAGTGTGGTGAGTGACCGAAGTGATACATTCAGAAATTAGGACTATTATTCAGGATAGATTTTCTAGTTATGCGGTGACCCTCCGAGTCGGTGTGCTGAGCGAGTCCGCTTAGCTAGATATCCGAGCCAGTCGCGTCAAAGATCATAAGGAACCATACTCCCTCCTCGGAGTCAGTGTCTATCTCGTCTAGTACTAATATGAACGTGAGTGTTCAGCGGGTTGCACATCTCAACTCAACTCACTATAACACCATATAACTTCTCTCCCTTACCGCTCAGTTGCCCTATCACAAATGAATGAGAATGAATTTATACAACTTGGGACAAGGATCATCTATTCTTCCGCAGATGAACTACGTGTGGAACTACCTGATCATTAATGATGCACGCCCCTCCGATAGTGATAGGGAGCCAGTCCCTCGTTACAGGCAGAATTTCAAACTCCAAGCCCCGATGGAGCTGGGAGCCTCAATGAGGGTTGAGGGTATGATACGAGTTATTGGCTAGCCGTTGGCTCAGGCACAGAGATTCGCTCAATATGTCGTGTTCTTTCAGAACAAGCAACATCACGTACTATGTCCTCCAACTCTTGGACTTATCGAACGTATTCCTATCCATCTTTTCAGGATCCCATTGGACGCTGAATAGTCGATGGATCCGGACAATGCAAGTGTGACACAAAGTGGACGAGTACATTCATGGTCAACTTCACTTCTACTTTTTTCCCACATTTGAAAGGGACTTTCTCGCAGCCTTGTTGGTGACTTCCTTTGTCCGATTGGGCTGCGGTGGATGTCTCTGCACTACGTATGCTTTTCGTGTCAGGATCAGTGAAAGGTTTGAAACGATGATTGTAAGATTGTAAGTCGTGCTTATCGTGCTTGAATGATGTTGCTCATATGCTTTTGGGATGGCTGTACTAGGAAATGTAATCATACCTAGACTCTTCGATTGGACGCTTTGTTTGGAGTAACAAAGTGCTTTACATGATTGCGGATGATCCAGACTGGCGTATAAAGTCATGTCGTTCTCCTTGCTCCAACACATATCTCTGCGATATCCAAACAGTTCTCATTCACGATGATCCCATTCGCATCGGTATGTCTGGTGACCGCATTCGACTGTCGCGTTGGATATAATTGCACGTTGGAGAACCATTTCGACATTGCTACCATGGATGAAGAGCTAGCATTATTCAAGCCTTCGGACAATGTAAGCTGGATGATCTGTGTATGAATGATGTCCTTACATTTCGTAGCTTTACGATGCCGTAGCTCGTGCCTGGGATTCACGTAATTGCCCACATAGTCAGGATTTTGGTCAGAAACGACCTTGTTACCTAGCCAGTGTGATGGAAACTTCACCCTCTGATATGGGAATAACATGGGATAGGCCTGGCTATCGCATTCGTCGTTCGTCGTATGAGGAGAGACGCGGTGCTGTGTCTGTGAGACCTAGTGAAGTTAACTCCTTGCGGCCCTGCACCCCGTCTCCCGATCATGAAGATTTTCCAGTGCTCCAGTCGCCGTCTACATCCTTGCATAGTCATGAAAGCGCAGCTTCTAAGGAACCGATCATCACCCGATGTGACGATCATGCATCTGATGCCGATGATGAGATAGATAACTGTGGTTACTCGACAGATAGTACAATGTCATGGCAGCTGCATAGCGTCACACAGGATTCACCAACACACTCCGCTTCTTCTCTCAGTTCCGTGTCATGGTCCGGCGCTTCTGAGGATGGCTATCCATCTTCTACCCCCGACGTGGAAAGCGATGACGATTATGATAATATCAATGTTTCCTCTTCGTGTGCTTCAACTGCTTCGAATGTTAGGGTTCTGGGCATTCGGACTGCGGTTACAAAGAAGAGACGGAGTGTGTCAGCTCCGCCTAGGGGTAGCATCAAAGGGCGAAAATACCTCAGAGACGTGCGGAAAGTTAGAACTCGCAAGCCATGTTCCTCGTCCAATACTTCTACGCTCACTTATGGAACCGATGACTCTGAATATGTGCCATCGACATCAATCAAAGAAAAGAGTACTGCAGGACCCAAACAGACCTCATTCCCCTGCTTACTCGACGGCTGCAGGCAGGTCTGTCACAGTGCCACCGACCTTGCACGCCACCGGCAGTGTCTTAGACATCGTGCTCCCGAATATTCATGCTTGGGTTGCCAACACCCGTTCACTCGCCCTGATGCCTTGAAGAGGCATCTGAATGGAAAACCTGCCTGCAAACAGGCACATCGAGCAGCTGCGGTTGCTAGCAAGGCTTAGGGGATTGTCTTGTTGGCTACCAATTGCATTGAAGTTCTTCCTCGATCTCTGGTGTCAAGCATCAAACACGTCTACCAGTGAATCTACTTCGTCCATACTTGCTGTTACTAATGTTAATACAAACTACATAACCCTTGATTTTATATATACACAAACGTATCAATGATAGAGAGAGATCTACCTTGGGTACTTCAAACGACTCCAATTAATTCGAAGATATCTTCGTGCAAGGATGCAAGCAACTCTTGAAAAGCTTGTAAGTCCAATTCTGAAATGTGGCAAGCAAAACCAGATCATCAATGCTTAAGCTAGCTCTTCATTTTACAGACGTACAACAATAAACAAGCTATACACAAATTCATTCAACTGTCGTAATACGTTGCGTTCATATGATAAGAGCATCTTTTCGCACTCGTGAATTTGAATTCGTAGGGGAATGACCCCGCGCGGACGCTTCCTCCCTCATCTCCTGTAAATTTTCCTTAGAATTATTCATCGGAAGGGCATCGGCGGCCTTAAGCTCCTCCACGGAGATGGCGCGGCGCTTTCCAATGAAGATCCTGCCCCCAGGCGCGTCTTCCAACGAGCGAAGAATGATATCACTCTCGAAGAGATATTTGATATCTTCCAGTGGATACCCAGTCGTCTCGGGTATGAAGAAATATACCCATGCTGCCATTATAAATGAGGCAACGCCGAACACGAGGTAAGTCCCGTAGGTTATGTGGTCTAGCATGATCGGCGTGATTTGGGCGATGACGTAGGTAAACAGCCACGTAACCGCTGTTGCGAGGGACATAACGGCCGCACGGAGATGACCTGGGGCAACTTCAGAGCCCAGGACAACGGGAGTAAAACCCCAGCCTAAGCCGAAGAAGACACCGAAGAGATATATGGCGACAATAGAAACGTATGTTCCTGGCACAACGCCCTTGTTCGGGTGAGCACCAGTCCACCCACCAATCCATAGCATCATCGAACCCTGCGCTAGACCACCATAAATCAGGGTCCTCTTCCGGCCCCAATTTTCGATGACAAAGGCAAGAGTTATACATGTGACAGCAAATTTTACGACACCGTATATGCCAGTAGCAAATAGCGTTGACGAGACAGATGAGAAACCAAGATTGGCAAAAATTTCAGGGGCATAGTAATTAACTGCGTTCGAGCCGGACCACTGCTGGAAGAAGGTGGCAAGGGAAGGGATGATGCAACGCAAAAGTATGATTTTCGATTCTCCCATCTTGCGGAATTGTGTGAGCAGCGGCAGTCTATGCTTTCCTACGAAATCGGCGCGAATCTCTCTGAGAGTCAACACGACGGCATCATCATCCTGGCCCTTCCTCGCAATATATGCAAGGACTGTAGCTGCTTCGTCGTAGCGGCCGCGTTCTACGAGCCAACGGGGAGACTCGGGTTGGAAAAGCATAAAAAACAGGAAGAGTACCCCAGGTATAATCTGGGCGATGATGGGCAATCGCCACTGCATTTGTCCTGGTGACATATTGATGGAAACGCTGTAGTTGATCCAAACTATATTATATTGATCAGGAAGATTGACATAGTCTGGAAGTGACACCCACAAGCCAGCATATTTCCCAGTCCCGCGGAAACCTCAATGCTGCCTGTACATCGACCACGTATGGCTTTTGGGGCACATTCGGATACGTACGTTGGCACCAAAGCTAACAGCGAACCTAGTCCCACGCCGCCAAGGAAACGGGAGAAATAAAAGATTTTCAATGCGACAGCTGGGGACGTTCCAATTGCAGTTGTTGCCTGGATGATGGTTCCAATAAGGTAGATGACTCCCGAAACCAATAGAATAGGCTTTCTCCCAAATCGGCTCGCAAAGAAGCTCAAGAATAATGCCCCAAAGCTAAATATATGAGCCTAATTGTATTGAGCGGGAAAAATGAGCTGCACTCACAATCCACCCGCTTGTAGGACCGAAACTATATTCGCACTCAAGCTGGCGCGTGCAGAAGCTGATTCCGATAGTAGACCGAAAGATTCTTGAAATGATGGCAATGCAATCACGCCACCTATTAGACCGATCTCCCAACCAAAGCAAACGGATCCTGTGGTTGCTGAGAATGCAAGAAAGTAGGCATTGCGGTACTGGACGATATCCAGGAGTTCCTTTTTCCAAGTCGTGATCATCATAGAGAAGAGAGCGTACTAGTAAATGTCATGAACAGAAGAGTGAGCGTATCTCACCGAAAGGAGAGTGTGGAATGTGCCATATGATAGTTTGTCTTAAGTGGTCCCAGCTTTGGACTACCAAACCCCATCGGGACACTGGTGCGCAGCGTTTCGGTCTAGTTTGAGGTTTGACAGAAAGGTCACATCAGCTAAATACTCGCACTAGCTGAAATTGGTAGCGTAGTATCAAGGAACTCCTCCCGTGAGGAAACATCGTTAGTTGCACAAGCTGAGGACCAGAACTTACAAGGCTTAGCTTCGACGATTTTCCGCAGATAAGCTGTGATCTGATTGCCTCCAGCAGTGCCAATTTGTTGTTAAGACTAGTTAATTACTGTCAAGCTGATTCCTCGGTTCACCAAGGTGATTGATCGGACGCGGATGAACCAGAATAGCATGTCATCACGGTTAATCACGTGTTTGAAACGCACCATGTCGGAAATTTGCGAAAGCGGTTGCAATGAGTCGTTATTTACATAAGCTTACATGCCGTTGAAATCCATCCTGAAATTACATTTCAATGCAGATAGCGCCCAAGGTAATGTTGATTTCTCAGAAGACTTTCAATTTATTACAAGCTGATTGAATCACATGACACATATCATTACAAACCTGTTATCTGCGCTCATCAATGTGTTGGTTGCTCTTCCTCTCAAACCGTCATTAACCGTCATTATTGTTAACAACATGGCCCCCGACCGCACAAAATTCTGCGACTTATGCAGCCATGATATCAAGCCACGAGGATGGAGCACTCACAGGAAAGCATGTGAGATGAATGTGGAAAAGAGACATCGAGATCAACTGATCGTAGATGCCATTTGGCAGGAGAAGGGTATGTCAATATTTTATTGCAATATCAAGGCTAGAGATTTGTTATCCAGCAACAGGCTCAGCGCTCGATTCAGAGTCAGACAGACAGTGTCTGAATCAACCAGCTCTACCAATACCTAGTATTACCGGCACCAACATAAGTATGTCCCTCTAAATGACGCATACCCTGTCTACTGATCTGTTTTCTAATAGTTGAGACAAGACATGACTTTGCGTATGATGTTGGTGCCGAGTCCAATCATGATGGTGAGTCTAATATAATCATCCGAATATTACTTTTGACATTGAAATTATTTAGACCATCCTCTACTTGAACCTGAACCTGCACGCAGATTTTCACTTGATGACATCAAGATTGAATACCACCCAAGTAGCGGTATTGAGGTGAAAGTATACCCATTTCATAATTTCCAGCGTCGTCCCATGGTCTCTTCGGAAGCTCCTCCCAGTTCTGAACCTTGGCGTCCATTTCGATCTCACCTCGAGTTTGAAGTCGCTGAACTTGCCCTTGAGGTGGGTTTGAATAACCAACAAACTGACCAGCTCGTCAAACTATGTCATCGCTGTATCAATGGGAAGGAAAAATTCATGTTCAAGAACCACAAAGATATTCACATCAAGTGGGAAGCAGCATCTGTTCACATTACTAAGGTGGTCTCACTTTCTATATTCATAAATCAGAATCTGATCTTCTGTGAAGCACAGTTCATGAAGGAAGTAATTCCAGTGCCTTATGACAGCAAAATGTGGGACTTTGACTTACATTACAGGGATCTCTGGGGGTAAGCTAGTGACTTACTGGAAGACCCATGCATTTTTCCGCATTTCATGTTCGATGCACAGTGCTTATCTAAGTTCAACGGAGAGACTTTTGTTCACTTCATGGATGAACCCTTTACCGCGCAAGATTTTTGGGATGTACAAGTATGTATTGACATGGTTTTGGTCGATTGTTTGTTATGAATATTGTGCATTTGTAGTCGCAACTACCACCAGGTGGGAAGCCCCTAGCCTTCATCTTATATGCTGATAAAACGAAGCTATTGTCTTTTGGCACTGCAAAGGGATATCCTGTTGTAATGAACATATTGGCACTGGGCTTAAAACCCCACCTTTTGACACTCATCTCACGTTTACAGAAGTTACCACTTGTCCAAGGCCGTCTTACCCCTTTAGCAGTACCGGTGGCATCCCATGCTTACTGCACACCATACTGACTGCCACACCTCGTTCCACGTACCGATGTCCTTCCATGTCCTTGCTGCGTCTGCATAGCTCCATTTGGTGCGTCGTTTGTTTTCTGTTCATTATCACTGATTCCACGGCAAGCCTTATTACATGTTGCCTCGTACCGCAGCGCCTCGCGCTATGTTTACTTACGGCGGTTACTACACTCCAGTGCTACTGATCTCGCCTAGAGTATTCCAAGTACATACAATTTAGGATATAAGCACTGCATACCCCGCACAATAGAAGTACCTGATTTTACACCATTGCACGTACTATAGGTCAGGATTATTGTCTAGCTCTGGATCTACCCAGTAGTGGACATAGTCTTTAAAGTTTCCTTATTGCTCATTAATACATCACGCTCGTTCTCCGTTACTGCTGGCATACCACTGGACTTTTGACAGTTAATTTGACTGAACTTCTCACGCACCACTGCTTTACTGCTGAAAGTACCACGGCTTTCTTTACTGTTTCCTTGCACCGCTCGCAACCTTACCGCTACTGCTGATACCATCGCTCGACATCACTTGCTCGACATCGCTCGCTTGATGCAACTGTTACTGATCATATCTTGACCACGGTAGCACCGCTACACACGACACTAGTTCCGGCAGTATCATCGCTGACCGTGGCAACTTACCACTGACCTCGATGCTTGTTTCGCACATAAGTTAGACTCGAACTTGACCATACTAATAGGCATCCCCCTTTAGGGTCAAACACTCTTGTTCTTACAAGTGAAGCAGACTAGACGGAGCACAAGACTCACATACTAGTTTAGGCAGTGGTTTATCTACAGCCTAGGCTAGGTTGTATCTTTACACCATTGTCGCACGTTTAGCAAATCTACCTACCAACATTTGAAACGGACGAGGTGTTGGTAGCGGTTATGTGGTAGGATGGCTACCAATTGTATGATTCAATGTCTCCTCTCATCATCGAACCTTAGACTAACAGAGATGTACAAATAGATACAGGAAGATAAGGACTATGCTGGAAAACCTGGCTGGGTGAACTTTAAAAACACGGTCTGGCACGAATCATTTTGCAGGATCACAGCATCGTTGGCATTGAAATTGAAGATGGGACAATGGTTTGCTTGTATGGATGGTGTTTTGCGCTGGTTTTTCCTCTGTGTGCTCATTTTGTCAGCTGATTATGAAGAACAGTAAGTATTATTTGCTTTTATTCATGTTTTTCACTAACAATAATTTACAGGTGTGTGATGTCACTCACTCGAGGGGTCATGAGCCTTTGGCCATGTCCCATCTGTCTTGTCCCTTGAGATGCACTCTGTGATACCTCAAAGATACATATATGCACACCAAACAGCAGATGATTCATGTGCTGTGGTAATGGCTGCATGGTCAAAAGATACCTTGGAAGAAAAAGAGAAGGTTCTGAAAGTGCTAGGACTTCGCAATGTTGAGGTGAGATCTCACTTTAGCTTGCTGCACTCTTAAATTCAGTGTATTTAGAATGCATTTCGGAAGATATGATACTCAGATGTCCATAGGTTGTTGTTGCATGACCGTTGCCACTATAATCATGGTGGGCTTTGGTCGTGTCACTACTGGGTTGAACTGCAGAAATGCATAGTGAGACTCGGAAGAGCAAAAGTGTCTGAAGTTGATAAGACGTGCATTCATTTTCATGCTACAAAATGTGTTATTCCTGTCTGATTCAAATTATATCAGCTATCAAGCATTTCCGCACTGGCAGGATTTGAGGCACCCAAATCAAGTGATGGGTGTCTCGTTTGCAGACAGTGCTATGCACGAAGATATCTCAAAAGTGTTACAATCGTACATGTCCCTATTCATTTTCCTCTTGTCATTATCTTGTATATTATGTAACATGACTCTGACTCATATGCTCAACACATCTGTACTATAGTTGCCTTCCTTCCTTGGATACGCACTTACATTCTCACGTCTCTCTTGGTCCATGTGCACATATTGGCTTATTTAAGCACATTGTATTACACTTGTATACTTCACTTTAATCTTACTGGGTTTTACCTGGAATATCCTTCACTTAGGTCTCCAACCTAAGTCGTCTGAATCATCTCTAAGTCTAAGCACTCCTTAGCCTTAGTCTTTATTCTACCGATCATCTTAGAGTCACGACTCTTCAATTGAACCTTTGATCCTACTCGGAACACTTCCTTGTAGTAGTCTTGTTCTCCTTTGAACGCAGTCAAACTTCCCAGCAGACTGGCTGTGTCGCTGGTGATGCCACCCCAGTTCGTAACAAAAAGTATGTTGTTGTGACTTTGATATTGTCTAACTAATGTGCTACATTCCAATTTTCAGATGATCATCTATGCTACACACAACATCCTGATGGAGGATGAATCACCTCTTGGATACCTTCTACTTCGATGCGTGCAACTTTACCTTGAGGTCAACATATATGCTGTGTTCGAGGTTCACACGACTGCAACAATCAGCCAAGGGAGAAGTGCTGTCCAAGCCCTAACAGCACTTATGAAGGTAGGTCTCAACAAATATGTAGATCTATGTAGATTAATGTCATAGTAGCAATATACATATTACTAAAACTGAGGACGACGACAAATCAGACAAGGATTGGAATTTTCCCAAGCTGCACATGATCACACACCTATTCAATGACATTGAGGCGAAAGGAGCTTCAAGGAACTACAACACCAAGCCAAACGAGCAGATGCATGGGCCATTGAAGGACTGGTACAAAAACTGAACTAACTTTAAAGATTTTGTAGAACAGGTGAGGTATCTACCTGAAATCTTGCTTTTCCCCATCACTGATCTCATTATTATATTAATTGCAGATCCTTTGAATAGATCACTGGGTACACGTTGCAGATGACATTCATCACCATATCTTGGACTTTGATGACTATATAAAGTTCGACATCGCAAAGCCAAGACAACAATGACGACAACAACGACAATGATAATGAAGATGCTCAGCTCCCCATGAATGACTTCCTCCCTTTGAACGATGGGTCTCTGCATGTGAAACTTGGATCAAAGCAGGCTCCGCAGACATTTTCTCTCATCAAGGACACTTGCCGGAACAACGACACATTCACCAACTTCCATATCAGGCTCAACTCATTTCTAAATGTCTTTCTGCCTGCCTGTAACATACCCCTACCAGATGGACAGAGAATTCACCTCAAATCGGATGTTGCAGTAAGTTTTTCATTCTATTGGCCCTCCCTACTATTAGGCTGATTCTGATGCAAATGAGATCACTGAGTATTGATTTCTTCGAGTGAACTTCGAGTCCTTTGTAGATTGGCGGCAACACATGGACTACCTGTGATGCAACCCATCCTTCCACAATGCACCCCAATTTGATTGTGTCTTCATTCAGACCAATGAAAAGGTCATTGTCGGACATCTACTCTTCCTCTTCGAGTGCCCAGTTGGAAAGGATCTGTTTTGCCTTGCTCTCATCCACCCATTCGATGCTCCCACAGGTACACAACTTCGAAAGGACAAGCAGCTCAATCTTTTCAGGGTTTGAGCAAGACCACAGGCACAGGCAGAATTTTTCTCAATTAGGTCAATCATTTGTGGGGCACTTCTTGTGCATGATGCTAACCTTGATTACTTTGTTGTCGACACAATTGACACTGACATGTTCCTTCGTGTGAAGGAAATGCATTTGCAGGCTGGGCATGTGGTGTGCATTTGATTGGTGAGCAATATAGCATCTCTTCGACAAGTCCAATCTGCATTAACTGTTACAGTCGTACGTGCCCCTATTCATTTTCTCTTTGTCTCCTTTACTTGTATATTACATAACGTGACTCCGACTCATATGCTCAACACATCTGTACTATAGTTGCCTTCCTTCTTTGGATACGCACTTACGTTCTCATGTCTCTCTTGGTCCGTGCGCACATATTGACCTATCTAAGCACATTGTATTACGATTGATACTTCACTTTAATCTTACTGGGTTTTACCTGGAATATCCTTCGCTTAGGTCTCCAACCTAAGTCGTCTTGAATCTTCTCTAAGTCTAAGCACTCCTTAGCCTTAGTCTCTATTCTCGTAGAACCTCTTAGACTTGTCTTTGAGGCTGAACCCTTGATTGTACTTGGAACGCGTTCCTTGTACTTTCACCTTGTCCTCTTCTGGACATTGTAGAACTTCCCAGTAGACCGTCTGTGTCTTTTCACTGTCGCTGGTGATGCCACCCCAGTTCATAACATTAACATAACTAGCAGGCTGAGTCATTATATCACACTTAGTCCAATCAACACAATGTTGGCTGTGTCTTATTGCCCACAGAAGTTGAACATGTATGACCCCCCTCTTCCTCCTCCGAAGGTGTCAAAGTGTGCTGTGAGCATGCGCGCACCAGCTTAGGGACAGTATGCCTTGTATGGCCAGCCCTCGCAAGTCCCCCATGTACCCCCTACTCTCCCTCCTCCCTCTGATAGTACTTGGTATGGCAGCCTCTCTGCACAACCTCCAATTTCCCATGCACCTCCATGAGCGCAAGTAACACATCAGCTTACAGGCGCCTTGGGTCTTACCTCACCACCCAAGTTTCCACAACAGCTCCCTCAACCGCCTGTTGGCGATCATTACATGCAACATGGGACATCACACATGGACACTCACACATCCCAATTGGCTTCCCCTCCTTTACACATGAATTCCCCAACACTTCCACAAAATTCTTATATGCAGGAATTACTTGATGAAGAACCTACTCCTAAACAAGGTTCATCCAACTCATTTATGGAATGTATGCCAGTTGCATCTCCTTCCACTGAGACATATCCGCTGCCAAGTCATGACCTGCACTCAGAGAATCGTGCTTACATGTCTGATGATATGCCCTGGGATAATTCAGAGAGTTTGCAGACTGAGGCTATCGAGATGATATCATCTTCTTTCCATGTTGTTTGAGATCCCTATACACCTTCACTTCCTGCAGAGCACAGAGGTTTGAATGGTTCCACAAAGTCACATAGCAGCCCACCCTCTTCCCCACCTAGAGGCAAGCCGCATCAACATCAAGACACGATGGTGATATGAGGCTCAGTGCTACAGTGGTCCCCTTCTCATTCCAGAGATGGATTTAATGGTTCAAATGCGCCATCCCTGCGTAGTCCAGTAAACAGGGTTTCCTCACCTTTACGCAACACTTTCAATTCCAGTGAACAGGATGCTTACCCTGGTTCTCCCCATCTGGCTTCTGCATATGAGCCATCACAATACGCTGCGCCCAACAGAGTGACATCTCCTAGTCCTGTTCACTCGTTCGCAAGCCATGCAGAATCTATTAAGAGTACCTGCAACTCAACAGCTCCAACTGCAGTGAACAATCATGAGCCCAGATTGGATACCACATATGAGAGGACTTCATCCCCCGTCTTCCACCATTTGCATCAGGCCTCTCCATCCCCTGATCCATATGCACTTACCAAGAATGCTGTGACTCTGGCGCAGTCCGAATATCATGATCGTTCGGGTTCTAATGGATCTTTGCACTCCACTGCCTCTATGCCTATGGGAATCCCCTCTCTGTGTGAAGTTAACGGGCTTGTTCCTAAGCCTCGTCCTGGTGAACCAAGCTCATATGGTGCAGTGTCTGCATACAGTCAGGAGCTTCTCACTTCACCTGCAGTTTGCCCTCCATATGCACCCTCCCCTTCTCTCTTAGGTTCAAATGATCCTTTGGGTTGGACATTTACGCGAGCTCCAGTGATCAGTTTTGGTTTTGGTGGCAAGATGATTATGTGTTTCCACAGCTCCTCTGACCTTATGACTGGATATGATGTTGCGCTGTCATCTCATCATTCGACACATGTGCATGTACATGTATTGCACACACTTCTCCCTGAATTTGCTCTTGAACCTTCTGCTGCTACTTATCCTGGTCCTTTGTTTTCTGACCCTGGTACACCTGTCAGTATCATGCGCACTGGGGTGTCATCTCAAGTGAAAACAAAGGAGGCATGCTGTAAAGATACAATCTAGCCTGGGCTGTAGATAAACCATGGCCTAAACTAGTATGCGAGTCTTGTGCTCTGTCTAGTCTGCTTCACTTGCAAAGCAAGAGCATTCGACCCTAAAGGGAATGCTAAGTTAATATAGTTTAATAATGCCCAACCTGTGGTGTGTGACTGCTGTCAGAGGTAGCGAGATGCTAGCAGTGACCTCCAGTCCATGGGAAACTAGTGGTAAGCATGGGAAAGCGGTAGACAAGCAGTAGCAAAAGTGGTAAAACTGTGGTAGTATGTGCGGTAAAACTGTGGTATGGCATGGGAAACTGGCAGTAAAACAAGCAGTGAAGCGTGGGAAAGTGTAGCGCAAGTGGTGAAGCACGGGAAAGCGGTAACGAGCGGTGGTTTGTGCAGCAGTAAAGCAATTCTTAAGAGACAGTAACTTTGGCGAAAGACTTTATTCTGTTAGAGACAGTGGTAGTGACTATTCCTAAGTACTATGTGTACCATAGGGGGAAAGTAAAAGTACTGGAATGTGCGAAGAGTCCTTTTTAACATGTACCATGAATGGCCGGAATACATAGTGAGAACGGTAGCAAAATAAAGATGTACTCCGTGATTTTTAGTGAAGAGGCACGCAGTGAGCAAGTGGTGTCACAGAAGGTAAGGTAAGTCTTGCCATAGATTTAGTAACAGCAGAAATGAATATGCTATGCACCAATGGATCTTAGATGGAAATGGAATGGACAGGAGGACATCGGTAGCGAGATTTGGTAAGGGGCAAGGATCCACAGAGCGAAAACGGTACTGGCAAAGTGAAAAGGGGTAATGCTTGCTATAGGGGATTTCTCGGTAGCTGCTGTAGACAGTAATGAGACACTTGTGTAAAATGGCACTTTCATGGTCAGTGTGACTTTGTTTGCTACAATGCGTCATCAAGTATCTAGAGGATTGAATTGAGGAAATTTCGCATGGAACAATGTATATGTCAGATGGAACCGAGAAGCAGCATACTGAGGCAAAGTTGGTTCTAGTCAAGCTGCTCAAGATCATGGTCGAGAACAATGGTGTATTGTCGGGAAGGTGTGTCACCAAACCACAGATAGGCATCCTTGACTAATATTTCATTCCAGTACTCACATTGACACAGCTGTGATAATGGCACTACTTCCTCGCATTGCCACGTCCAAGGGTGGTGAAACCTTGACACCGGGTTTTACTTCTTTTATGCCCAATGCTCTTGGTATGATTCCTGGTTCTAACAGTGGTCATCCTGGCATGAGCAAGACACCCATATCAGTTTCTGCAGTCCTTCCATCCGCATTAGATAAGATACAGGAATTCCTTGTGAGAGGCGAAAGGAGACAAGCTTATCACTATGCACTGGATGAGAAACTGTGGGCACATGCAATGATCATCGCAAGCAGCATTGACAAGGAAGCTTGGAAGGATGTCATTAATGAGTTCCTCAAAGGAGAGTTAGGCATTCCTTCACAGAGGACGGCCTTTGTTGGACATGGAAAGGAACCAGTTCCTCCTTCCAGTAACAGAAGAGAATGGCTTTGTGTAGTCTACAGTCTATTCTCTGGTCAAGGACTGACTGCTGGTTAGTGATCATTTTCAGAGTTGAGTCTTCTGATATGAAGCTACCTTACAAACAGTCCAGGAGCTGAATCTCCCCAGTCTGCTTGCGAGAATGACAGCTACATTGCAAGTCCCTACACCGGCTATTGTGCACACCACGCCAATGTTGCCTAGTTATCCTTCACCAGTGATGGCAGCACAAATCAGAGTTTGTGGCATCAATGATCTCCAGTCCTCTGTCTCCTGAGTGGTCAGCAACCATGACAGCACTGGGTGACTACCTCATATCGCATCAGCAGGCCGAAGCTGCGCATGTATGGTAATTGCATAATTCTTGCACCTGTCTTCCTGCACTAAGATCATTTGTCAGTTACTTGCTCTCTCCTCAGACTTCTCCAATAGGGGGCATTGGGAGTCCATCAGGTTGAATTGTTCTTATTGGCTCGCGGAATCCACACGTGGCCCTCGTTCTATAAAGACACTGACCCCATCATTCTATCCGAAATTGCTGAGTTCGCCTTCTCACTGAAGAGTGTTACAAAGGGACAAGAACCATTTCATGGTGTAGTGAACATATTGGCGCTTGGCTTAAAACCCCACCTTTTGACACTCGTCTCACATCTACAGGAGTTACCACTTGTCCAAGGCCATCTTACCCCTTTAGCAGTACTGGCGGCATCCCATGCTTACCGCACACCATACCGACTGCCGCACCTCATTCCACGTACCGATGTCCTTCCATGTCCTTGCCGCGTCTGCATAGCTCCATTTGGTGCGTCGTTTGTTTTCTGTTCATTATCACTGATTCCACGGCAAGCCTTATTACATGTTGCCTCATACCGCAGCGCCTCGCGCTATGTTTACTTATGGCGGTTACTACACTCCAGTGCTACTGATCTCGCCTAGAGTATTCCAAGTACATACAATTTAGGATATAAGCACTGCGTACCCCGCATGATAGAAGTACCTGATTTTACACCATTGCACATACTATAGGTCAGGATTATTGTCTAGCTCTGGATCTACCCAGTAGTAGACGTAGTCTTTAAAGTTCCTTATTGCTCGCTAATCGATCATGCTCGTTCTCCATTACCACTGGACTTTTGATTGTTATTTTGACTGAACTTCTCACGCACCACTACTTTACCACTGAAAGTACCATGGCCTTCCTTACTGTTTCTTTGCACCGCTCGCAACCTTACTGCTACCGCTGATATCACTTCTCATCATCACTCGCTCGACGCAACTGTTACTGACTGTATCTCGGCCACGGTAGTACTGCTACATATGATGCTAGTTCCAGCAGCATCATTGCTGACTGCGGCAACTTACTGCTGACAACGACACTTCATTCACACATAAGTTTGACTTGAACTTGACCATACTAATAGGCATCCCCCTTTAGGGTCAAACACTCTTGTTTTCACAAGTAAAGCAGACTAGATGGAGTGCAAGACTCACATACTAACTTAGGAGGTAGTTTATCTACAGCCCAGGTTAGGTTGTATCTTTACAATGGTCTGCCACATTTACAGACATACAAGCCTATCAGGGCCTCGTATCTCGCAGAGATTGGCAAGATACGGGCAGCTAGCAGGTGGGTCAGATCTTCTAGTGCGGTTCTGTATCTTCTTAATCAAACCACAGATATTGCAAGGCAATTACCACTGCAATGACACATCCATCACACTATCTCAATTCTGTCCTTATCGAGCAGTTGAAAGGGTTAGTGGATCGCTTGATTGGTACTCCACAAATGGCAAAGAGCAGATCTTGGATAGGCAGGAAGGTTAACAGTATTGGTAGTTGGCTTGAGGGACACTTGACAAAGTTCATCGCCAGAGAAGGGGATGAACCTTCACCTCCGCCAGTACCATTGAAGAGTCAGGTGTCATCCCTAGGACCTTTCTCTCACTTTAGCAAGATTTCATCAGTGACAACCTCCACAAGTCTGTCGCCTCCCCCGGGGGTGATGAACCAGTATTCAATGTCAGGTATACTGCCTCCCCACAGAACCAGTTCCATGATGGCAGTTTCCACTTCTCATTCTCACATGCCTGTTGATTGTGCCTCATTTGCCATGGACTATTACACAAGGAAGCCATCGCCAGCTCCTCCCTTGACTGTGCCTTTGCGCCCACCATGATCAGCATACCCTTACTCCGCACATGGCTTAGGTATGGATGGGCATTCGATGACAAATGGCTATGCCCCTGCCTATGGCATGCCACTATCATGAAAGCCCTTGTTAGAGATGACTGCCAAGGAGGGCTCTGTGCAGCACCATGTCCGATTCTTCCCAAAGAACAGGTGAGCCATTTCTCAGCCACTTGCTACTTCATACGACTTCACTCGACCATCATTACCTAAGTATTAAACATGTCTCTAGTACTAGGAACAAAGCGGATGGGTTCGGATCATGACACGTAAAGATGCTGAAGGTAGTATTATGTTGGACATCACTGCAAGGTAAGTGCCACAAGCATTTAAAGTGTTGTGAGTGACTAACAGTTCTGTGTTGCCTTCCCTTCCAACAGAATCATCATTTGAAGCAGACATGTCTCACATCACTACTAGTACGCAGCCACTCTCAGACACAGAAAGCAACTTTGATGAAGTTCTGGATGGTGATCCAGAACATGTATCTATACCAGCCCCCAGCGCGTCTAAAGGAGAACTCTTGGAGGTAAGAAATTATCAATCTGTTCTAGTGTTTACTGACTTGATTTGCTTCAGACCCTCAGAGTGCTGCAAGTTCAAATCCAATGGCTTCAACAAGAGAACAAGAGCATCAAGGAAGAAAACAAGATGCTCCAGGCTGAAAAGCCAAAATGGAAGCAGTGTGCAGACACGCAGCACGAGCTTAGCATTCACAAAGATACTATCACTATCTATGCCTGCAAATATGGGATGATGGTTGAAATTTTTCCTAGTGGTGAACTCCTCAACAAGAAATGCCCAGAATCTCCAACACCCTTTGATTGCTCCGAATGATATACGACCGCAGCCACGGAGGAATCTGCATTCCTAGACAAACTTTATCGTCACTTCCCTGAATTGCTGCACAAAATCATGGAAAGTTCTTACTTTAGCGACCTGGTACTATGATTTTTCATTTGTGAACGCTATTATATCACTGACACAACATTTTCATAGGTACTGAAAAGTATTCCTGATGCCCATGCTAATGAAATCAAAAAGCTTCGTGGTGTCGCTGGCGATATCTTCGGCCTTTCATTGAAATATTTCATGACCCCCCACTATGACAGAGCTGCTGTCCCCGAAATTCAATGGTTACTCGGTGTTATGTCTGCTACAAATCTAACCTACAAGACCTTCCCACCAGTGTTGTTTCCAGGTTTAATAGAAGATAAGTCGCTGAAGACCATGTTTGGAAACTGAGAACTATTGGCCTGAGTGAGTCTGTTCTTGTGATGATCAACATTTTACCATAACACCACTATCTAGATTTTGAAAGCTTCATTGCGTGGCATTGCCTCACTCCATCAAGAGTCAAGTGGTGGTGGTGCCCATACAAACTCTCTCAAGTGGAGTGTTTGCCAAATCATGCCAGGCTCAATAGCGTGGGTGTCAGTCATTGTAAGGAGGCAGTACAAACATTATTCAAGTCCTCATGTATCATTGCAGGGGATATTTTTACTCTCGCCAGACACTGAATTTTCGAGCACCGGCACTGGAAAGAGATCCAACATCAGTTACAGGACCCTATTCCACCTCTACAAGAAAGTACTAGTCACAAAATGGACTACAAAGCGCATCATCACCATTGTCACCAACATCAATCATTACATTTTTGGAGCTGCCAAAGCTTTGGCCTTGAATTCTGGTAAACAAGAAGATTACACAGATGCCATTGATCATGCACTTGCAGCACTTGACATGGACAGTGATTCAGATGTTGAGTCAAACACTTCGGCTCAAAATGCTGTAGCCCTTGCAGCTGAAAATCCCATTGAAGTTCCCCAGCCCACTCACAGTCTAAGTCTTGGAGCCATCATTGAGCCTGATGCTATTACCACCAATGCTAATGCAGGAGAGGTCCATGATTTACAAGTTTCAGCCTTGGACATTTTAGAAGCAGCAGAGAAGCTATCAGAGGATTCAGGAGGGATTAATAGTGCTAGTGGACGAGGGCGAGCGAAGATGAGAGGGAGGAAGGCAACACCTTCTGGAACCAATGCAGTAACTCACAGAGGACAGTCTCAAAAATGATAGTCAAAGTACCATTCTGAATTTAAATCTTTTGTTCTGTTATTATTGCCTCACAATTCTTGCATGTTTCCACTAAATATTGAATCAAAATTATTGATGCTCACTGGTCCAGACAACTCTGAATCACTATGACAGGGGGGAAATGGTGTTTAAATTATTCGATTGGAGCTTAAATGAAACCCCAAGATTACTGTGGACATCTTTCTTTATGTTTAAATTGTCACTTCTGAATCTGAATCCCTTGCCAGGCTCCACATTGCTTGGAACCGTTGTCTAAATCTACCCTCAACAAACTACTCTTTATTACAACATCGCCCTTTTTCCTATGTAACAACCTCAAGGTATTTAAGGTAGTAAGCACTCCAACTTTTATTTGCATTAGTGCCAGTGCTCACCTAGACAATAATAACTGTCGTCTGATTCAGAATCAATGTCAGGACCCTCTGAATCATGTCATTTCACCACTCTTGACATTGCTCTTAGTTGATATGTTGCCTGGACCTCTGAATCAACGACGTCTGAATTTTGTTGCCCTCCGTCTTAGCAATTTGTTGTCTCTGAATCGTCACCCTCGCTTAGACTCTTGAAATTATCAATGTCTTCATCATCTTGTCACCCTTACTCTTAGCCATGTCGCCTCTGATGACTTGGGTGACTTGTGTCTCCTTACAAGACTTGGCCTCAGGTGCATTGCTCATACTTTTTTATCCCATCCACTCATCATCTCACTTGAAATCTCAGCCTACCCAACACGTCACCTTCAAGTGTCTATTAATTCCTCCTCTGCAATCCCAACAAGTCCCAATACCTGCAGTTCAGCATTGCCATCTGAACATTCAGAATTCATTGCGGCTGGTAGGTGTCCTGTATGATTCAGACATCAAAACTCTTCTAATCCAAGTGTTCAGATGCCTTTGACAAACATCAGTCTGCTACAGGAGCAACCCTCGACAAGACCACTGGCTTGTTACAGATCGAATAATCTGACCATTGACAGTACGACCAGGTCTCATTTAAATTGTCCTTGTGTTTCACGTTCAGCCTATATTAACGGTCGATTGGTGGATTATCATTTACAAAGTGCAGTAAATTTTCAGTATTACTATTATTATGTAATTTCTATACAAATATCTGAATTAATAAAATCAAATATCATTCTTGCTCAATAAACTCGCATTGCGATTTCAATACTCCTTACACATTAAAATGACATTGTAATGACTTTGAAAATCAAATATTATACCTGCTTTACAATAAGCTTGCATTGCCATTGCAATGCTCCCGATACATTAAAATGTTGTTGTAATGACTTTGAAAAACTGATTGCAATGACAATTGGGGTCACAGTTGGCATGTGATGTAATGCTAAGTCATGATGACAATGACATTGCAACCATCATTTAAATGATGGATACAATGACAACTCTATTATAGCAAGCTATTTAAATATGTGTTCCACATTTGGGCCTTGAAACCCATTGTAGGGCGTTGAAATACAAATTAGGAAATTCCAACACAACAAACCACAGTGGCCCAACGGGGTTTAACAGAGATATGATATTCAAGATAGGTTTAATGTTGTCCAGAATGCAAAGAATATTTTTGAAATTCAAACTAAGATAAATTTGAGTACATAACTTCAAATTTTGTCAGTGTTTTACCACCTCCCAAGTTAGTATGTGAGTCTTGTGCTCTGCCTAGTCTGCTTCACTTGCAAGCAAGAACACTTGACCCTAGAGGGGATGTCTAGTGAGTATGGTCAAGTTAGTGCTAAGCCCAAGATGCAAAAGCAATGCCACAGTCAGTGAAGATGCCACCAATGGTAGTGCAAGCAGTAACGGTAGCAGTAACAGTACCCACAAGTAGTGGTAGTCCAGTGATGGTAATAACAGTGGTGTAAAGATACAACCTAACCTGGGCTGTAGATAAACTACCTCCTAAGTTAGTATGTGTGGTCTTGCGCACCATCTAGTCTGCTTCACTTGCAAGGCAAGAGTGTTCAACCCTAAAGGAGGATGCCTGTTAGTATCGTCTAATCCTAGTCAAACCAGTGAGCGAATGTAGTGTCGAGGTCTGCGGTGAGTTGCCACGGCTAGCAAAGATGCCGCCAGAACTAGTGTCATATGTAGCGGTGCTACCATGGTCGAGATAATGCTTGAAAACGTAGCATTGAGTGAGCAATAATGAGTGATAAAGTCAGCAGTAGTGGTGTAGAGATACAATCTAGCCTGGGCTGTAGATAAACCACGGCCTGAGCTAGTATGCGAGTCTTGTGCTCTACCTAGTCTGCTTCACTTGCGAAGGCAAGAATGTTCAACCCTAAAGGGAATGCTAAGTTAGTATAGTTCAATAATGCCTAACCTGTGGTACGAGAATGCCATCGGAGGTAGCGAGATGCTAGCGGTGACCTCCAGTCTGTGGGAAACTTGCGGTAAAACTAGCGGTAAGTGTGGGAATGCAGTAGGCAAGTGGTAGCGTGAACAGTAAAACTGCGGTAGTACGAGTGGTAAAACTGCAGTAAGCGTGGGAACTTCTGCAGTAAAACAAGCGGTAGTGTAGCGGTGAAGCGTGAGAAAGTGGTAAAGAGCGGTGGTGCATGCAGTGGTAAAGCAATTCTTAAGGAAACAGTGACTTCAGTAAAGGACTTTATTTCATAGTGACAGTAGTGGTGACTATTCCTAAGTACCGTGTGTACTATAGGAGGGAAGTAAGGAAAGAGTACAGGTACCTAGGAATTTTATACGAAAGGAATAGCTATGGAAATGGAAGGGATAGGATTAACACGCAGCAGACATGTAATAAGACTGCATTACAGTTTACAAAACATCACGTACTGGCGAGACTGGATGGACATAGGATGGACGGTGAATCTTGCTTGTGGATGCCTAATGGGTTCACGGAGATTGCCGAAGATCACCGCT
Source organism: Suillus spraguei (assembly GCA_016800925.1). Taxonomy (NCBI): domain Eukaryota; kingdom Fungi; phylum Basidiomycota; class Agaricomycetes; order Boletales; family Suillaceae; genus Suillus; species Suillus spraguei. The sequence goes on from JABCPU010000184.1 coordinate 127,814, forward strand.
TCACGGGAAAGTTGCCGCAGTACAGCTGTTAAGCTGCAACGAGGCTTCTGGAGTGCAGAACAATACCGTTAGATAGGGGTAAATGCATGGTAAAGTAGGATGGTGAAGCCGAAGGGTAAGGATAATGATTGCCGGTTGACACCTATATGAAAATGTGCTGTTTCAAGCTCAGCATGAGTTTGTTCGTCACAGCGGTAAGGTTGCAAGCAGTGCAAAGAAACAGTAAAGAAATCCGCAGTACTTTCAGCGGTAAAGTAGCGGTGAGCGTGAAGTTCAGTAAAAATAGGGGTCAAGAATCTAGCAGTGTGCCAGTGGTAACTGTTACAATCGTACATGCCCCTATTCATTTTCCTTTTGTCCTTATGTTGTATATTACGTAACATGATTCCGACTCATATGCTCAATGCATCTGTACTATAGTTGCCTTCCTTCTTTGGATACACACTTACATTCTCACATCTCTCTTGGTCCATGCGCACATATTGGCTCATTTAAGCACATTGTATTACACTTGTATACTTCACTTTAATCTTACAGGGTTTTACCTGGAATATCCTTCGCTTAGGTCTCCAACCTGAGTCATCTGAATCATCTCTAAGTCTAAGCACTCCTTAGCCTTAGTCTTTATTCTACCAATCATCTTAGAGTCACAACTCTTCAATTGAACCTTTGATCCTACTTGGAACACTCCCTTGTAGTAGTCTCATTCTCCTTTGAATGCAGTTGAACTTCCCAGCAGACCAGCTGTGTCTTATCACTGTTGCTGGTGATGCCATCCCAGTTCGTAACAAAAGATTAAAGTCCATATTGATCTTCGACTATCCAGTCTTTGACCCCCGAACCCTGATAAAAGCCCTAACGGACAGCAAGACTGTGCGTGTAGGCACCGAGAAAGTATAACTCATCAGATGACTCATCATGACTACCACCACCAAAGATTTTGAATATAAAATCGGTTTCCCAACCACTTTTGATGGAGATCATGACAATTCCCTGGAATTCATCCTATCATGCAACTCATACTTCGACATCAATGAAAAGTTCTACACTACCGACAAGCAGAAGATCATTTTCATTACATCCTTCATGATGGAAAAGAATGCCAAATCTTGGAAAGAGCAATTTCTCGCTCACGCTCAATCCACCGATACTGCTGGAATGAAAGTCGGTTATGGGACGATGAAAGATTTCATGGAAA